>CM019064.1:1071598-1155475 GCA_009667805.1 Leptobrachium leishanense
ATACACCTCTGCCCTCCACTTGGCCAAACAATCCTTCTTCTCATCTCTTATATCTACACTGTCCTCCAACCCTAAACGGCTCTGGTCCACCTTCAACACCCTCCTCTACCCACCTGCACCTCCCCCCTCAGCTGCCTTCAGCGCTCAAGACCTGGCAGACTACTTCCTCAGTAAAACTTTAACTATCAGAAGCAACATCCCAACACAAGATAGTTATCTGCCACCTCCACTCCCACAGGTCCCATCTGCCACCCTCTCCCGCTTCCTCCCAACCACTGAGGAGGAAGTCAATTCCTGATTGTCCTCCTCACATCTCACCACGTGCCCGCTCGACCCCATTCCCTCACATCTAATTCCTCCCCTCTCCTCCTCCCTCACCCCTGCTCTCACACACATCTTCAACCTATCTCTCCACTGGCTCCTTTCCATCCGCCTTCAAACACGCGCTAGTTACCCCTTTACTAAAGAAACCATCCCTAGATCCCAACTCTCCATCCAACTACCGTCCTGTATCCCTGCTTCCCTTTACCTCTAAGGTTTAGAAAAACTAGTCTTCAACCGCCTCTCCTCTTCCTGTCCTCCAATTCCCTACTTGACCCCCTGCAATCTGGCTTCCGTCCCCTACACTCAACTGAAACTGCCCTCACCAAAGTCACCAACGACCTCCTAACTGCTAAAAAACACGGCCACTATTCTATTCTCATCCTGCTTGACCTCTCGGCTGCTTTTGACACTGTTGACCACCCCCTCCTTCTACTGACCCTCAACTCTCTGGGTCTCGGTGACACTGCACTTGCTTGGTTGACTCCTATTTATCCAA
This sequence comes from Leptobrachium leishanense, assembly GCA_009667805.1. Lineage (NCBI taxonomy): Eukaryota > Metazoa > Chordata > Amphibia > Anura > Megophryidae > Leptobrachium > Leptobrachium leishanense. Next base: position 1,072,419 of record CM019064.1, read on the forward strand.
CAGGTCCTTCTGTGTGTCCTTTGCTGGTAACTCCTCCTCCTCATTGCCTCTATCTGTTGGTGTACCTCAAGGCTCTGTCCTGGTCCTCTGCTCTTTTCCATCTACACCTCCTCCCTGAGCAAAATCAACAGCTTTGGCTTTAATTACCACCTCTACGCTGATGACACTCAGATCTACCTCTCTACCCTGATCTCTCTCCCCCTGTCCTTTCCAAAGTCAGTGACTGTTTATCTGGCATCTCCTCCTGGATGGCCTCCCACCACCTAAAGATCAACATGTCAAAGACTGAGCTCCTACTTATTCCTCCCTCTAATGCCGCCCCACCTCCTGACTTCTCTATCACGGTGGAGGGTATCACCATCTCCCCATCAAACCAAGTTCGCTGTCTTGGAGTTACACTTGACTCTGCTCTTACCTTCATCCCCCACATCAAGTCTCTTCCTCCTCCTGCCGATACCAACTGCGTAATATTTACAGAATTCGGCCATTTCTTACCGCTGTCGCACAAAACAACTCATACACGCCCTGGTAATCTCCCGACTCGACTATTGCAATAATCTCTTATCTGGCCTCCCTCTGTCCCGCCTCTCCCCCCTACAATCCATCCTGAACGCCTCCGCCAGGCTAATTCACCTCACCCGCCGCTCTGTCTCTGCCGCTCCCCTCTGCGAGTCCCTTCACTGGCTCCCCATCCACTGCAGAATTAAGTTCAAAATCCTTATCCTTACCTACAAAACCCTCACTAACTCAGCGCCCCACTACCTGTCCTCACTAATCACCAAATACACCCCAGCCCGCTCCCTAAGGTCAAACAGTGACCTGCGCCTAGCTTCTCCCCGCATCACCTCTTCCCATGATAGACTGTAGGATTTCTCACGCGCAGCCCCCACTCTCTGGAACGCTCTCCCTCGTACTGTCAGACTTTCCCCTAACTTCTCTTCCTTCAAACGCTCCTTAAACATTCCTATTTAGGGAAGCCAACCACCCAACTCACTGACGCAACCATCAATCACTCTCACCTTACAGTCCTCTCCTCCTGTTTCCAACCCCAACCCTCCTAGATTGTGAGTTCCTACGGGAATAGGGCCTCATCTCCTCCTGTACTGTTTGTCAAATGTTGTTCAATGTATTGTAACCCTGTCTATACTGTGCTTATTGTACAGCGCTGCGGAATATGCTGGCGCTTTATAAATAAAGAATAATAATATATTTAGTAATTACTTATATGAACTATTTATCTGAATCAGAACCAACTTCCACGAATAAGAAACTGGCCAAATAAGGAACCAGCTTGTCCCAGGCCATGTGTGAGTGAAGAGCCCAGCGGGGAGCACATGTTAACCCGTACCCACTGCAGCCCACATCCCTTCACAAAACCCTGCAGCCCTGTATTAACCCTTTGCAATGCATTCCCAATACAGGCTGGGATCAGACTAACGCACTTTTAACGTGCGTTTAGGCGCACTTAATCATGGCCGCACTAGCAGCAAATGACGCACGATGACGGCCAATATACGAAGTACGGTCACACGAAGGTCCGGCCGTGTAACGCAAGTGGAAAATGAACGCACAGAGTGCGCTGCGTCCACTAGCGGCGTGTGTGTGTGATTAGGAGACGTCAGTCCCTGCTCATGTCCAGCTAACATAACGTCCAGACACAAAAAGGGTTTTATAGACGATCCATAAAAAATCACGCACGGAAATGCGTATCGTATGACCATTTTCGCGCATTTTGTGAAAAAATACGTCAATGCGTTCGGACGCATGTTTTGACGGTCACTGCGAATAATGCGTTCGTTTGACCCTAGCTGTAACCCTGCACCCCTGACATTAACCCTTAGTGACTGCAGCCCTCAAGACCCCCTGTACAAAACACCTCCAAAACCCTGCAACCCTCTATTAACCCTTCAATCCAAAAAACCTACATTAAGCTTTGCAATAAAAACTGTAAAATTTTCTCCTTTATAATACACTAGGTGTTAATCCTGCCCGGAGGGCAGTCTATTGTTTAGGATCTGGCTGTTCGGCAGACCCCAGGGTCTGGCTGCTCTCGGCGCACCCCCGGGATCAGGCTGCTCTCGGCGCACCCCCGGGATCAGGCTGCTCTCGGCGCACCCCCGGGATCAGGCTGCTCTCGGCGCACCCCCGGGATCAGGCTGCTCTCGGCGCACCCCCGGGATCAGGCTGCTCTCGGCGCACCCCCGGGATCAGGCTGCTCTCGGCGCACCCCCGGGATCAGGCTGCTCTCGGCGCACCCCCGGGATCTGGCTGCTCTCGGCGCACCCCCGGGATCAGGCTGCTCTCGGCGCACCCCCGGAATCAGGCTGCTCTCGGCGCACCCCCGGGATCAGGCTGCTCTCGGCGCACCCCCGGGATCAGGCTGCTCTCGGCGCACCCCGGGATCAGGCTGCTCTCGGCGCACCCCCGGGATCAGGCTGCTCTCGGCGCACCCCTGGGATCAGGCTGCTCTCGGCGCACCCCCGGGATCAGGCTGCTCTCGGCGCACCCCGGGATCAGGCTGCTCTCGGCACACCCCCGGAATCAGGCTGCTCTCGGCGCACCCCCGGGATCTGGCTGCTCTCGGCGCACCCCCGGGATCAGGCTGCTCTCGGCGCACCCCCGGGATCAGGCTGCTCTCGGCGCACCCCCGGGATCAGGCTGCTCTCGGCGCACCCCCGGGATCAGGCTGCTCTCGGCGCACCCCCGGGATCAGGCTGCTCTCGGCGCACCCCCGGGATCAGGCTGCTCTCGGCGCACCCCCGGAATCAGGCTGCTCTCGGCGCACCCCCGGGATCAGGCTGCTTTGCGCTCCATTTGAGGGTGCAGAAATTGGTATTGGGAAGTTGCGGGGGCAGTGGGGATGCAGAAGGTGGTACTGGGGGGTTGTGGCGGTGTAGAAGGTGGTATTGGGGGGGGTGTTCGTGGGCAGTGGGAGCACAGAAGGTAGTATTGGGGAGGTTGCGGAAGCAGTAGCGGCGCAGAAGGTGGTATTGGGGGATGAGGGCACAGAAGGTGGTTTTGGGGGCAGAGAAGGTGATATTGGGGGCTGTGGGGTGCATAAGGTGGTATTGGGGGGTTGAGGGGCAGTGAGGGTGCAGAAAGTGGTATTGGGGGTTTGCGGGGGTGCAGAAGGTGGTAACGGGGGGTTGCAGTGGCGGTGCAGAAGATATAGGGGGCTGCGAGTTCAGTGGGAGTGCAGAAAGTGATATCGTGGGTTGCGGGAGCAGTGGGGGGGTGCAGAAGGTGATATCGGGGATTGTTGCAGGGGGTGATGGGTTGGGGTTGCAGGGGTGGTGTGTGTGTGGGGTTGCAGGAGGTGTGTTGGGGGGGTTGCAGAGGGTGGTGTGTGTGGGGGGGGTCGCAGAAGGTGTGTGTGTGTGGGGGGGTTGCAGGTGGCGTGTGGGGGGTTGCAGGTGGCGTGTGGGGGGTTGCAGGTGGCGTGTGGGGGGGGTCGCAGAAGGTGTGTGTGTAGGGGGGTCACAGAAGGTGTGTAGGGGGTCGCAGAAGGTGTGTAGGGGGGTTGCAGGAGGTGTTTGTGGGGGGTTGCAGGAGGTGTTGTGGGGGGGTTGCAGGAGGTGTTTGTGGGGGGGGTGCAGGAGGTGTGGGCGGTTGCAGGAGGTGTGTGTGGGGGTTGCAGGAGGTGTGTGTGTGGGGTTGCAGGAGGTGTGTGTGGGGGGGGGTTGCAGAGGCGTGGGGGGGTTGCAGATGGTGTGTGTGTGTGTGTAGGGGGGGGTCGCAGAAGGTGTGTGTGTGTGGGGGGTTGCAGGTGGCGTGTGGGGGGTTGCAGGTGGCGTGTGGGGGGGTTGCAGGTGGCGTGTTGGGGGGGTCGCAGAAGGTGTGTGTGTAGGGGGGTCACAGAAGGTGTGTAGGGGGGTTGCAGAAGGTGTGTAGGGGGGTTGCAGAAGGTGTGTAGGGGGGTTGCAGAAGGTGTGTAGGGGGGTTGCAGAAGGTGTGATGGGGGGTTGCAGGAGGTGTTGTGGGGGGGGGGGTTGCAGGAGGTGTGGGCGGTTGCAGGAGGTGTGTGTGGGGGGTTGCAGGAGGTGTGTGTGTGTATGGGGTTGCAGGAGGTGTGTGTGGGGGGGTTGCAGGAGGTGTGTGGGGGGTTTCAGGAGGTGTGGGGGGTTTCAGGAGGTGTGTGGGGGGGTTGCAGGAGGTGCGTGTGTGGGGGAAGGTCGCAGGAGGTGCGTGGGGGTCGCAGGAGGTGCATGGGGGTTGCAGGAGGTGTGTGGGGGGGGTTGCAGGAGGAGAGTGGGGGGTTGCAGGAGGAGTTTGGGGGGTTGCAGGAGGAGCGTGGGGGGGTTGCAGGAGGAGAGTGGGGGGTTGCAGGAGGAGCGTGTGTGGGGTTGCAGGAGGAGCGTGTGTGGGGTTGCAGGAGGAGCGTGGGGGGGTTGCAGGAGGAGCGTGGGGGGGTTGCAGGAGGAGCGTGTGTGGGTTGGGGGTTGCAGGAGGTGTGTGTGTACTGGGGTGGTATGCAGGAGGTGTGTGTGCAGGTGGGGGTTGCAGGAGGTGTGTGTGTACTGGGGTGGTATGCAGGAGGTGTGTGTGTGCAGGTGGGGGTTGCAGGAGGTGTGTGGGGGGGTTTGCAGGAGGTGTGTGTGGGGTCGCAGGAGGTGCGTGGGGGGGTCGCAGGAGGCGCGTGGGGGGGTCGCAGGAGGTGTGTGTGTGTGGGGGAGGTTTGCAGGTGGTGTGTGTGGGGGGGTTTGCAGGAGGTGTGTGTGGTGCGGTTGAAGAGGTGTGTGGGGGAGGTTTGCAGGAGGTGTGGGGGGTTGCAGGAGGAGCGTGTGTGGGTTGGGGGTTGCAGGAGGTGTGTGTGTACTGGGGTGGTATGCAGGAGGTGTGTGTGCATGTGGGGGGTTTGCAGGAGGTATGTGTGCGGGGGGTTTTGGGGGGGTTTGCAGGAGGTATGTGTGCGGGGGGTTGCAGGGGGCGTGTTGGGGGGTTGCAGGAGGTGTGTGGGGGGGGTTGCAGGAGGTGTGTGGGGGGTTGCAGGAGCTGTGTGTGGGGGGTTGCAGGAGGTGATGGGGGTTGCAGGAGTGTGGGGAGGTGTGCAGGAGGTGATGGGGGTTTTCAGGTGGTGATGTGTGTGTGGGGGGGTTTGCAGGAGGTGTGGGGGGGGTTTGAAGGTGTGTGTGGGGGAGGTTTGCAGGAGATGTGTGTGGGGGAGGTTTGCATGAGGTGTGTGGGGGGTTGCAGCAGGAGCCGTGTGTGGGGTTTGCAGGAGGAGCGTGTGCGTTGGGGGTTTTCAGAATGTGTGTGTGTACGGGGAGTGGTTTACAGGAGGTGTGTGTGCATGGGGGGGGGTTTGCAGGAGGTATGTGTGCGGGGTGGTTTGCGGGGGGTTTGCAGGAGGTATGTGTGCGGGGGGGGGGTCGCAGGGGGCGTGTTGGGGGTCGCAGGGGGTGTGTTGGGGGGTTGCAGGAGGCGTGTGGGGGTGTCACGGAATGGCCCAGCACCCTCAGCCAGGGGCGGTGCAGTGACAGTGGTGGCTATGGACACTCGGGTGCGGTGGCACGCACCCAGTTTTATGAGTACTTTCATTAGATGTGGTCTTACTGATGTACTGTATTAAGATGTACCTTGTGTGATTGTAACTGTATTAGGTGTAAGAAAACGTTTGTATGTGTTTTTCCCCGTCGCCATTTTGCCCATTCCAGCATGGTTACACCAGACAAAGGGATCTCCTGGCCCCAAGATGGAGGATACAGCAAGCCAGCTGCTTGGAGGCTGTTCCCAGACCTCATTTGCCTAATCCCTGGACGATGGGAAGGCTGGAAGGGACCTGGGAGGGAACAGGGGGGGCTGGGAGAGGAGCCAATCAGTGCTGGTTGTGTGGGTGGGGAGTGGGCAATCTGTGTATGTGAAGTTGTTACCTGACCCTGTTGTAAACCCTTAAAGTTAGTTCATCTAGTTCATTCAGCCACGCCTGGTGTTCTTTATTTGGTGAACGTATTCCTGTGATCCAGCGCGGTCTACAGGGCACGGTAGCCAGATCCGAATCGACCACCCTGTGCCTGCATCTCGCATCAGGACAGAGGTGCAGCGTGCGGGCATCGACCGCTGTGAGATCCGATTCGACGGCCGCGGCGCATCTGCCGCGCATTTCCCGCGCATCGGTATAGCGGGCGCCATCCGATCGCCGGTAGATCCGAAAAGACGAGCGGACGTCCCAACTATAAGATCCGACCAGCTCCCGAGGGGAATTCCGATCCGACCGGCCGTTCCGCAGACGACACATCCGCCAACCAAGGTCAGTAGACCAGCTGCTCGGGACGCTGAGTGCCGTGTCGCTCAGTGGTCGGGCTGGTCTCACCCAGGGGTCCCTTCCAACGCCCGCCAACCCTTTCCCAGGGTCACTCCAGGCCGCTCGAGACGCCGGTGTGCCGTGTCACTCGGTAGTCGGGCCGGCGGTAAGCGCACTAGGGGGAAGCAGATAGGAGCACACCCGCAGGCGGACAACATCCCATTCCATCATAGGGGGGGTTGCAGAGCCGTGTGGGGGGTTGCAGGAGCCGTGTGGGGGGGGTTGCAGGAGGTGTGGGGAGGTGTGCAGGAGGTGATGGGAGTTTGCAGGTGGTGATGTGTGTGTGGGGGGGTTTGAAGGTGTGTGTGTGTGGGGGAGGTTTGCAGGAGATGTGTGTGTGGGGGAGGTTTGCATGAGGTGTGTGGGGAGGTTGCAGGAGGTGTGTGGGGGGGTGCAGGAGGAGCGTGTGTGCGTTGGGGGTTTTCAGAAGGTGTGTGTACGGGGAGTGGTTTAAGGAGGTGTGTGTGCATGGGGGGTTTGCAGGAGGTGTGTGTGCATGGGGGGGTTGCAGGAGGTATGTTTGCGGAGGGGTTTGCAGGGGGCATGTTGGGGTTGCAGGAGTGTGTGGGGGGTTGCTGCAGGAGCCGTGTGTGAGGGTTGCAGGAGGAGCGTGTGTGCATTGGGGGTTTTCAGAAGGGGTGTGTGTGTACAGGGAGTGGTTTACAGGAGGTGTGTGTGCATGGGGGGGGTTTGCAGGAGGTATGTGTGTGGGGGGGGGTCGCAGGAGGCGTGTGTGTGGGGGAGTTGCAGGAGGTGTGTGGGGGGATCGCAGGAGTGTGTGGGGGTCGCAGGAGGTGCATGTGGGGGGGGGTCGCAGGAGATGCGTGGGGGGGTTGCAGGAGGAGCGTGTGTGGGTTGGGGGTTTGCAGGAGGTGCGTGTGTACTGGGGGTGGTATGCAGGAGGTATGTGCAGGTGGGGGTTTGCAGGAGGTGTGTATGCAGGTGGGGGTTTGCAGGAGGTGTGTGGAGGTTTGCAGGTGGTGTGTGGGGGTTTGCAGGTGGAGTGTGAGTGGGGAAGTTTGCAGGAGTGTGTGAGTGGGGGAGTTGCAGGAGGTGTGTGGGGGGTTGCTGGAGGGTGTGTGGAGGGGGGTTTGCAGCAGGTGTGGGGGGAGGTTTGCAGGAGGTGCAAGTGTACGGGGTTAACTTTGCAGGAGGTGTGTGTGGGGTGGGGGGGTTGCTGGAGGTGTGTGTGTGGGGAGGTTTGCAGGAGGTGATGGGGGTTTGCAGGAGGTGTGGGGGGTTTGCAGGAGGTGTGTGTGGGGGGGGGGTTGCAGGAGGTGTGTGTGTGTGGGGGGGTTTGCAGGAGGCGTGTGTGTGGGGGGTTGCAGGAGGTGTGCAAGGGGGGTTGCAGGTGGTGTGCAAGGGGGGTTTGCAGGACGTGGGGGGTTGCAGGAGATGTGTGTGTGTGGGGGGAAGTTTGCAGGAAGTGTGTATGTGGGGGTTTTGCAGGAGGTGTGTGTGGGAGGAGGTTTGCAGGAGTTGTGTGCAGAGGGTTTGTAGGAGGTGTGCACCGGGGGGTTGCAGGAGGTGTGTGGGGGGGGTTTTGCAGGAGATGTGTGGGTTTGCGTTGGGGGAGGGTTGCAGGAGATGTGTGTGTTTGCAGGGGGTGGGAGCTGCGCGCAGTGAGGAGAGAGACTCACACGGAGAGGAGGAAGTGCTGAGTCAGAGGGAGGAGTTGGCTGCACACACTGCATCTATTGGCTGTGGGCCGGCCCTTTCACCCTGAGCTTCCTCCTCACACAGCCTTCCCTCCAATGGACAGGATTTTCTCCCCTCTCGCAGGCCGGCCGGCAGATTCTTTTCATCGCGCATGCGCACGTAAGTTGACGGCGACGGAGAAAACCCTTTTATAGTTATAGATTTACTAACTCTGCTACATATAAACAATGTTAATTTTTCAACGTAACGTTTTTATCAGTTTCAAGATGTGTCATTGTTTGTAGTGTATTATTATTATTATTATTATTATTTATTTATAAAGCGCCAGCATATTCCGCAGCGCTGTACAATAAGCACAGTACAGACAGGGTTACAATACATTGAACAACATTTGACAAACAGTACAGGAGGAGATGAGGGCCCTATTCCCGTAGGAACTCACAATCTAGGAGGGTTGGGGTTGGAAACAGGAGGAGAGGACTGTAAGGTGAGAGTGATTGATGGTTGCGTCAGTGGTGACATTTGAACTCCGAAATGGAACAGAGGTTGGAAAAGACCAGGTCAATAATCGCGGTGGGTAGGGAGGAGGGAGGATTGTGTGAGTCCAAGGGAGGATGTGAGTGAAAGAAGTTTGGAGGCAGCAGGAGCGGAAGGATCGTCAATGGGAATGTTGAAGTCCCCGAGAATTAGGCATGGAAGATTAGAAGACAGGAAGTGAGAAAGCCAGGTAGCAAAGTGGTCAAAGAACTGGGAGGTTGGTCCCGGTGGGCGGTAGATGACTGCCACCCTGAGAGCCAGAGGAGAGAACAGGCGGATGCAGTGTGTCTCGAAGGAGGAGAAGGAGAGGGATGGGGGTGGAGGGAGATGCTGGTAGGTGCAGGTGGGAGAGAGCAGGAGCCCGACCCCGCCACCATTTCTCTCACCCGGTCTGGGGGTATGGCTCAAGTGTAGACCGCCATGTGAGAGAGCAGCAACGGAGGCCGTGTCAGAGGGAGTTAGCCAGGTTTCAGTTAAAGCTAGGAGGTTGAAGGAGTTTGAAAGGAAGAGGTCATGGACGGCTGTGAGTTTGTTGCACACAGAGCGAGCGTTCCAGAGTGCGCAGGAGAAAGGACAGGCGCTGAGGGATGATGGGAATGAGGTTGCTGGGCTTGCAGGGAGGTGATTTATGTGCGATGGAGATAGGATGAGAGTGAAGTATTGGATGTGTTGTGGGGCCAGGGTTAGGGGATATGTCACCTGAATAGAGTAACAGCAGGAGGGTGAGAAAGAGAAGGTGGAATGGGATTTGTGGGAGTGGGAGGCAGCACGAGAGTTAGAGGGAGACCATGTTCTGAGGAAACAAAGGAGCTCATGTGAGGCCATCATGTGGGACGAGAGGAGGGAGGGAGAGATGCAGATAGTGTAGGGGTCGGTGGTAGAGGGGCAGGAGTTCCATTTAAGGAGAAAGGTAGAAGTATGTGGATATGCATCGGTTTCTAACATTTCTATATATATCTTTAATAAGTGCAATAATTAAATCAATTAAAAGGTGTCTTTATAAATAATGCCAAAGCTGTGCTTACAGATTGCATTTATTTACTTTGATGTGGAGAGCTTTACCATAATATGATGAAAGAAAATGTGGGGTCAAAAGGCGCTATGGACCGTAGTTGGATAATACTCCTCGCTGCCCGAAAGGTACAGTATGTTTGATACCAAAAAACAGAGTTAAAGCTCAGAAAAAGAGTCCTTTAGGCGCGTAGAGTATTATTATTATTCTTATTCTTTATTTATAAAGCGCCAGCATATTCCGCAGCGCTGTACAATAAGCACAGTACAGACAGGGTTACAATACATTGAACAACATTTGACAAACAGTACAGGAGGAGATGAGGGCCTATTCCCGTAGGAACTCACAATCTGGAGGGTTGGGGTTGGAAACAGGAGGAGAGGACTGTAAGGTGAGAGTGATTGATGGTTGTGTCAGTGAGTTGGGGGGTCGGCTTCCCTAAATAGGAATGTTTTAAGGGAGCGTTTGAAGGAAGAGAAGTTAGGGGAAAGTCTGACAGTATGAGGGAGAGCGTTCCAGAGAGTGGGGGCTGCGCGTGAGAAATCCTGCAGTCTATCATGGGAAGAGGTGATGCGGGGAGAAGCTAGGCGCAGGTCACTGTTTGACCTTAGGGAGCGGGCTGGGGTGTATTTGGTGATTAGTGAGGACAGGTAGTGGGGAGCGGAGTTAGTGAGGGTTTTTGTAGGTAAGGATAAGGATTTTGAACTTAATTCTGCAGTGGATGGGGAGCCAGTGAAGGGACTCGCAGAGGGGAGCGGCAGAGACAGAGCGGCGGGTGAGGTGAATTAGCCTGGCGGAGGCGTTCAGGATGGATTGTAGGGGGGAGAGGCGGGACAGAGGGAGGCCAGATAAGAGATTATTGCAATAGTCGAGTCGGGAGATTACCAGGGCGTGTATGAGTTGTTTTGTGGTGACAGCGGTAAGAAATGGCCGAATTCTGTAAATATTACGCAGTTGGTATCGCAGGAGGAGGAAAGAGACTTGATGTGGGGGATGAAGGAAAGAGCAGAGTCAAGTGTAACTCCAAGACAGCGAACTTGGTTTGATGGGGAGATGGTGATACCCTCCACCGTGATAGAGAAGTCAGGAGGTGGGGAGGCATTGGAGGGAGGAATAAGTAGGAGTTCAGTCTTTGACATGTTGATCTTTAGGTGGTGCAGGCCATCCAGGAGGAGATGCCAGATAAACAGTCACTGACTTTTGAAAGGACAGGGGGAGAGAGATCAGGGGTAGAGAGGTAGATCTGAGTGTCATCAGCGTAGAGGTGGTAATTAAAGCCAAAGCTGTTGATGATTTTGCCCAGGGAGGAGGTGTAGATGGAAAAGAGCAGAGGACCAAGGACAGAGCCTTGAGGTACACCAACAGATAGAGGCAATGAAGAGGAGGAGTTACCAGCAAAGGACACACAGAAGGACCTGTTGGATAAATAGGAGTCGACCCAAGCGAGTGCAGTGTCACCGAGACCCAGAGAGTTGAGGGTCTGTAGAAGGAGGGGGTGGTCAACAGTGTCAAAAGCAGCCGAGAGGTCAAGCAGGATGAAAATAGAATAGTGGCCGTGTTTTTTTAGCAGTTAGGAGGTCGTTGGTGACTTTGTGAGGGCAGTTTCAGTTGAGTGTAGGGGACGGAAGCCAGATTGCAGGGGGTCAAGTAGGGAATTGGAGGACAGGAAGAGGGAGAGGCGGTTGAAGACTAGTTTTTTCTAAGACCTTAGAGGTAAAGGGAAGCAGGGATACAGGACGGTAGTTGGATGAGAGTTGGGGTCTAGGGATGGTTTCTTTAGTAAAGGGGTAACTAGCGCGTGTTTGAAGGCGGATGGAAAGGAGCCAGTGGAGAGAGATAGGTTGAAGTTGTGTGTGAGAGCAGGGGTGAGGGAGGAGGAGAGGGGAGGAATTAGATGTGAGGGAATGGGGTCGAGCGGGCACGTGGTGAGATGTGAGGAGGACAATAAGGAATTGACTTTCTCCTCAGTGGCTGGGGGAAGCGCAGAGGGGACCTCTGGGAGTGGAGGTGGCAGATAACTATCTTGTGTTGGGATGTTGCTTCTGATAGTTAAAGTTTTACTGCGGAAGTAGTCTGCCAGGTCTTGAGCGCTGAAGGCAGCTGAGGGGGGAGGTGCGGGTGGGTAGAGGAGGGTGTTGAAGGTGGACGAGAGCCGTTTAGGGTTGGAGGACAGCGTAGATATAAAAGATGAGAAGGATTGTTTGGCCAAGTGGAGGGCAGAGGTGTATGACCAGAGAATAAACTTGAAGTGAACAAGATCAGCTTCAGAGCGGGATTTCCTCCAGGCACGCTCTGCGGTGCGGGAGCATCTTTGCAGGTAGCGAGTCTGGAGGGTGTGCCAGGGCTGAAGCTGGCGGCGTGGGGCCTTACAGAGTCGAAGAGGAGCAAGAGTGTCTAGAGCAGAGATAAGAGTAGTGTTGTAGTGATTAGTGGCAGCATCAGGGCAGGTGAAGGATGAGGTATGAGGGAGGTGGTGAAGTAGGTTGGAGAATTGATGGGGGTCCACAGCATGTAGATTTCTGCGAGTGTGTGTGCGGGGTGGGGAGCAGGGTGTTTAGGAAGTCCAGATAGGTTGAAAAGAGAAGGTGGTGGTCAGAGATGGGGAAAGGGCGACAATTGAACTCAGAAATGGAGCAGAGGTTGGAAAAGACAAGGTCAATAGCGTGACCATCGCGGTGGGTAGGGAGGAGGGAGGATTGTGTGAGTCCAAGGGAGGACGTGAGTGAAAAGTTTGGAGGCAGCAGGGGCGGAAGGATCATCAATGGGAATGTTGAAGTCCCCGAGAATTAGGCATGGAAGATTAGAAGACAGGAAGTGAGAAAGCCAGGTAGCAAAGTGGTCAAAGAACTGGGAGGTTGGTCCCGGTGGGCGGTAGATGACTGCCACCCTGAGGGCCAGAGGAGAGAACAGGCGGATGCAGTGTGTCTCGAAGGAGAGGAAGAGGGATGGGGGTGGAGGGAGATGCTGGTAGGTGCAGGTGGGAGAGAGCAGGATTCCGACCCCGCCACCATTTCTCTCACCCGGTCGGGGGGTATGGCTCAAGTGTAGACCGCCATGTGAGAGAGCAGCAACGGAGGCCGTGTCAGAGGAGTTAGCCAGGTTTCAGTTAAAGCTAGGAGGTTGAAGGAGTTTGAAGGAAGAGGTCATTGACGGCTGTGAGTTTGTTGCACACAGAGCGAGCGTTCCAGAGGGCGCAGGAGAAAGAGGACAGGCGCTGAGGGATTATGGGAATGAGGTTGCTGGGCTTGCAGGGAGGTGATTTATGTGCGATGGAGATAGGATGAGAGTGAAGTATTGGATGTGTTGTGGGGCCAGGGTTAGGGGATATGTCACCTGAATAGAGTAACAGCAGGAGGGTGAGGAAGAGAAGGTGGGAATGGGATTTGTGGGAGTGGGAGTGATTGGCAGCACGAGAGTTAGAGGGAGACCATGTTCTGAGGAAACAAAGGAGCTCATGTGAGGCATCATGTGGACAAGAGGAGGGAGGGAGAGATGCAGATTGTATAGGGGTCGGTGGTAGAGGGGCAAAGAGTTCCATTTAAGGAGAAAAGGTAGAAGTAAAGAGCAGAAGCGTGAGAGAAAGCATAATATAGACGTGTGTTTACCCGAGTAAAAGTGGGCCTTGCAGTTCTTCCTCCAGTCCCGCAACTCCAGGAATCAACTCTGAACGTCCACTTAGGGTGCCACTTGGAATGTCACAAGAGCCAAGGCTCAGTGGAGCCAGTCTTAAATGTTATCATTATACATATACATATATATATATATATATATATATATATATATATATATATATATATTATATAATATATATATATATATATATATATTATTATATAATTAATCGGAAGATCTACTGATGATTTAAGTTCTATAAAATGCATATATATTCATTTATAGAAGCATAAAAAGTCCCCGTATGTGTGAAGCATAAAATTAATGCATATATAGAGGTTTAAAATACCCCAGAGTCGGGGGGCGGAGCTAGCTGTGGAAGCGAGCGGTCACGTTTTGCGGAGCTCCCGCTAGCTTTCTGACTTTTGGTGTTTTTATACCGCTCGTTTCCTCACAAAACTGCTTTTTAAACTCCCTGGACTATTTCCTGAGCACAGGGGGACATAATTGGTGCTGCTTGGTGTGCCCGGCGGTGGATTTCGGCTCCCGGGAAGTTCGGGACTATATTTTGGGCCTACCTCCTCTGCGTTCCTCAGAAGCCTCTGTGGAGTTTTACAGTGCCACGTCGGATTTGATCGCTGGTATGGGTAAGAAACAACCCCCCAGTGCTTCCTCGAAGAGTGGCTCCCGACAGCGGGACATAAGAGAATCCATGAGGCATGGATCAGCTCCTCAGAGAGAGTCAGCCCCCTCCCCCTTCCCCTCTGGATATGAAACCTCCGACGAGGAAAATGCTTACTGGCTTCAGGATGCAGGGGCTGCGGTGTCCTGGCTCACCCCATCGTCTCAGCCGCTGGGATCGCGACCTGTGTCCACAGCTGCCAAGAAGCGGGCGCAAAAGAAGCAGAGGGCTGAGATGGCGGCATCCCTGGCGGACGCACATACCTTACCGCAGGGGGACTTGCTGGAAGTACCGCAGCTCTCGGCATCTGGTAGCGTGGTCTCAGACTGTGATGGCTCCTCTCGGGACCCCCAGGAACGGGGAGCCTTGGTGGGGGCACCCGGCGGTTCCGCTATTCCCTTGAATACTGTGGAAGATGATGATCTCCCTTCCACGAAAGGGGATCTATGCAAGATCATGGCTGAAATTAGGGAAATGTGGAGACCGGAGGTGGCGGCTGTTCGAGCTGAGGTAGAGGTGATCAAGACTCAGGTGTTGGTGACGCACGTACGGATGGAGGAGGTCGTATTGGAGCAAACAAGCTTATCTGGCCAGGTGGACAGTCTTCGCTCCCAGGTGGAGGTCCTAACGCGTTCAGTGGAATCGTTGGAGTCACGTCATCGTCGCCGTAACATACGAGTCAGGGGTATCCCGGACTCGGTTTCCACGGAAGATCTGTTGCCATACGTGAGCCGTCTCGCAATCCAAGTCTCAGGTCTCCCTTCTGATACAACGGACTTAGTTGGAGCTGCATTCCATGTCCGGAAGGCGGCTACGGCCCCCAAAGGGAAGCCGAGGGACGTCGTGGTGGTCTTTCGTGATGTGGCCTCGAAAGTCGCTCTTATGTCTGCTCCGGGTGCACGGGACCCTGTGCAGTTTGAGGAGTCCTGCTGGACCTATATCATGATCTCCCGTTTATGACTCTGTTGGCACGTCGCCGATTTTCGAGAGGTGACGTCCGCTCTACGTCGTCGGGGGATCGATACCGATGGGGCCTGGCTGGCTCCTTGGTGGTGACACATGCTAACATCCCGTACACGGTCACCAACCCTGATACGGCTTGGACCGCCTTAGCAGTCACGGGCATCTCACCGGACGCGCTGGAGATTCAGCCGGGATGAGACATTTTTGTTGCCTTTTTACCCTCGGTCTCCAGACGGACCTGGGTCACCACTGCTTTTCATTTTTTTTTTTATATAGCAGGGATAGCTGAGATCCCCGGTCTGCTGCTTTTTCCTGTTGTCTGGACCACTTCCCGATTTTTCTAGTTTCCCCCCCCACCCTGTTTAGTTTCGCAGACCGTTTTCTTAAGCTACATAGGCGATTTACGCCTTCTTAAATGCAGAGGTCTTAAGCCTTCCTCTTACTCCCCCCCCCCTCTTTTAATTTTTTCTCGCCGGAGGACTTTTGCTACTTGAATATGACCTTACTTACGCGTTTCCATAATTTCTATGCATATTACTACATACTGTAAGGTTATCTGTTTTTTTATACGTTTGCTGGCCCTGCGTGGTCGTACCTTGTTTGATTTCATGAGACTTGTTTTATAATTCTCTAAATAAAGAATTAAAAAAAAAAATACCCCAGAGTCTAGAAAGTCCTTAGTGCTTTAGTGTTTTTATACTTAATATAAGTCAAAGTATATGGGTCAAAGTTTTCTCCTAAAGTCCTCTTTATTGTCCCCCAATTGTTATATAGATAACTTCTTCTGTATTTAGGAGGATCTTCTATATATAGCAGGCTCAGCGGGGCTTCTGAAGGTTCTACGAAGTAATAAAAAGAAAGAGGGACATTGTGCAGTATACAGCAGTAGTCACCCCTGTCCTGGCTCTGAGGGGGTCCCGCTTATAGGGTATTGTATGGCAACCCTGCCCTCTCAAAATTTCTCCGTCAGCCCAATCAGGTCATCGGCGATAAAAGGAAGAAAATCGCCCTCTGATGGATTGGAGAGAATTTATTATCAAAATTTTGATAATTAATTCTCTCCAATCCATCAGAGGGCGAATTTTCTCTCCTTTTATCGCCGATGACCTGATTGGGCTGACGGAGAATTTTGTCAACCTTGCAAAGCTACAGAAAAGGTTTGTATGTGTAATCCTTCCCGACCCCCTACCTGAAAATCTGACAGTGATAGAGCTCCAGAATACTCACTCACAGCACAGACAGCCAGCACAGGAGAGGAAACCTTTACTTAACCCTTGCATGTCTATGAGGCAGACAAGATGATAAAAGCAGCTGGAGAAGGAAAACATTCAAATAAATCACACTGAAAGCTAATGACAGAGGAGGGCTGGATAGTAAAAACTCCTTTTAACAAGCAGCGCTGGGAGAAGAGAGGACTTATAAAACGTGTGTTATCTCCCCTCCCGCTCTGCATAATAGGGGCTTAGGTCTGATACATTTTATATTACCAGGAGCACTATCCCCCTTTCCTCATCTATAATACACGTTTTATATAAAGTCCCTCTCCTCTCCCATTGCTGCTTGTTATAAAGGGGTTTTTACGTCTGATACATTTAGTATCCAGCTCTCACAGTTACCCTGTTATTATGAGCCTTCAGTGTGATTTATTTGAATCGTTTCCCTGGATTTAAAGTGCTTTATTTTATAATAAAAACAAATTGCCAGTCCTCTCTTCTGAGGTTTCAGACCGATTTTATGTTAATATTTTCCCTCTCCCCTGCTTTTATAATCCTGTCTGTCTCCCCCAAAGAGATACAAAATTTAAGTAAAAGTTCCCTCTCCTGTGCTGGATAAGCATTGCATTCCAAAGTTCTGCACCCTCCACATACCAATGCAGAAGGATGTTTTATACAGAAAGGGGCATTAATTAATGCAGGAGGATGTCCCTCTCTGTATACAACACCCTACTGCATTAATATATACAGAGAGGGTTATTACTGCGGGATGATGCAGGTAAGGATTTATACATTATAAAGAGGGGTATTAATGCAGGTGGATGTTCTATACATTATGAAGAAAGGAGCATTTTTTTATTTTTTTTAGCCCTTTAGGCTAGGGTCAGACGAGCGCATTCTGTGTGGGCTGTGCGTCCGTGCACAGCGGACGTACTTTCTGACTGACGACAAAGTAGTGGCCACACGGTCCTTTTTTGTGACTGATGTTATTTTTGACGGATGTAGGAGGGAAAATAAATTAATATGAAAAACATTTTGTCCATCAATAATGCTGGACGTATAAATGCAGTCCATCTGACTTCGTTCCATCACTCACACACAAGCTATGCGAACGTTGCGGACGTGGCGCACTCTGTGCGTCCATCCTAGCGGATTTACATTCTTGCCTAACTTGCGTCCATTTGCTACGTCCGTTGTGCATCCGCAGTTCCGTGCAGACGTACCTCGTGTGTGGGTCTCCTTTGGTCATAATCATATGCTATAACAGACGTACAAATGTGCGGCAACACGGACGTGATCAGTGTGCTCGTCTGACACGGGCCTAAAATCCAGTGGCTGTGAGCGCGGAGATCGGCTGCTTGTTACATTATCTCTCAGTACAATCAGGCTCAGCTGTCACAGTAACTGCTGCTCATCACAGCGCTCAGAGGTTCAGGAAAACAAGGAAAAAATATTGTTATAACCTCATATATAAAAAATATTTACTAGTTTTACTGAAACTCTGAGCGCTGTGATGAGCCGCAGTCATTTACGGTAACAGCTTTGCCTGATACATTGTGCTGAGAGTGAGAGATTCTGTAACAAGCAGCAGATCTCAGCCCTCTGAAGATCCACTGCAATATTAATTGTATCCGCTGGTTTTCGGATGAACGAAGTTTGTTTTCATACTAAAGAACTGAAAAAACGAAATTCTTTAGCAACTAAATAAATTGTGTTTTAGGACGAATCCACTCATCCAAAACGAAATTTTATGCTGTGCACATGTCTTTTGAGCATTTTCATTGCTATGGAATAAAACTCTATTGTGGTAAAGTTCTGCACATGAAACGAAATAAATAAAATCTGTAAGCACAGGTACGGCGTTATAAAGACACATTTTATTTAAATATTGCAATTGCATTTATTAAGATTAGGGATGAGCCGAACACCCGAGTTCGGTTCGCACTCGAACTCGAACTTTTCAAATGTTCGGATTCGAACGCGAACTCAATGCAAGTCAATGGGACTCAAAATTAGATTTTTAGAGTGCCCTCCAAGAGGGCATATATGCTAGATATTTGCCATAAAAGGTATATGGGGGTCCGGGTAGTGCCCTGGGGGACAGGAAACAAAGACAAAAAGTTTAAAAAAAAAAGTTTTTAAAAGGGACAGTGAGTTTTCCATGAAATAAGGGTTAAAAATAAAAACGAAAAATTCCTTCAAATATTATGCCTAGGAGGTCCCCATAACCTGCCCGTGAAGTGGCGGATTTCTAGGATGTATAGAAATATGTAAAAACAAAAAAAATGACATTTCAAATGACGGTAAATGGTTTTCCTTTATTTTATCAATAAACAACTGCTTGGGGCAGCAGTCTGTATGAAAAGAGGAGACATTTTCGGACACGCAGAAAAAGTTTAGTGATTTTTTTGGCTAAATTATTGTGAAACTTATGCAGGCTTTGGATGAAAGTAACAATAGGTGATTTAAAATTGGGCCTTTAGCGTCGGCAACAGTGCCGTCATACAGTAACCCCTCTGAGGATATGAGCCCATGCATCAGTGGCAGTGCACCCAAATATTGTGCTTTTGGTGCCAGGCCTGCAAGTACCATCATACAGTAACCCCTCTGTAGTATTGTGGAAGAATGCAAGGGTGGACCTTGCGGTCATATGTTAAAAAGATATGAATCTGATAATGGGCGTCAGTGCACCCAGATATTGTGCTTTTGGTGCCAGGCCAGCAAGTGCATTCCTACAGTAACCCCTCTGTAGTATTGTGGAAGAGTGAAGGGGTGGACCTTGCGGTCCTATATTAAAAAGATATGAATCTGGTAAAGGCGTCAGTGCACCCAGATATTGTGCCTTTTCATGGCAGCAAGTGCCTTCACACCGTAACCCTTTTGTGGTATTGTGGAAGAATTCAGTGCTGGAGGTTTTGTGAATGCAAAAGACATCCCGATTTATTCCGTTACGTCAGCATCAGGGGATTGATAACTGCTGATCCAGGACTGATTCATTTTTTATAAATGTCAGCCGGTCTACAGAGTAGGTGGACAGACACACTCTTTTGTCTGTGACAAAACCTCCAGCGGCACTGAACGTCCTTTCAGAAAGCATGCTAGATGAAGGGCAACCTAGTAGCTGCATAGCATATTGGCTAAGTTCTGGCGAGTGATCCAATCTCAACACCCAGTAAGCCAGTGGATCATCTGCTGAAAAGGTATCCAGGTCTGCCCTTGCCCCTAGGTAGTCCTGCACCATATGCTGAAGACGCTGGCAATGGGTGCCTACATTTGACGTCCCTGGGCGTCGTGGACTAAAAAAAATGTAAAAATGCATCAGTCAAGCGGCCCTGGCCTTCACCACTATTCCTCCGATCATCCGCAGCCTCAGAAGCACCGGTGTCATCACTTGGTAACCTACCAGTGCCTGGAAAGGTGTTACACAAGTGTCGCTTTAGAGCGTCCAAGTTTTTTCATCCTGTGCTCCCTCTGTGCGGGCAGGATGAGCTCTGCAACTTTACCCTTATATCGTGGATCAAGAAGGTGGATCAACCAGTAATGATCCCTCTCCTTGATAGCACGAATCCTGGGGTCCTTTAGCAGGTTTTGCATTATAAGGGAGCCCATGCAGCGTAGGTTGGAGGTGGCATTAGCTTGCGAGTCTTCCTGGTCAATGAGGATGACCCCCATCGTGCACTTCCTCCTCCCAGCCACTCACTAGCCCTTGTGTTTCTGGGCACACAAAACCCTCCCTTGAGGAATCCCCACCTTCAATGCCCCCACTACTTAAATATTTCTCATCCTCCTCCTCATTTCCTCCTGTCTGATCTGAGGAGGACCCGCTGGAATGCTGTCTGCGAAAAGACTGGGGCCTTGAGAGCTAGGGAAGGCCTCCTCTTCCTCCTGCTGCTCTGCCTCTAGAGCCACATCTATAATTCCCCGCAGAGTGTGCTCCAGCAGGAATACTAAAGGAATTGAGCTATTAAAGTCTATGGAGGTTTTAAGTTTACAACAGCTCTGGTTAAGTTAGCACCAACTATGTAATATGGCCCACAAAGCGGTGGCCGTGCGCTGGTATCGTTTTCTGAAGTCCATAGGATTCCATGGAGCCCAGTGCGACACTGCCATGAGCTCAAACTAGTGGGACACGCACCAGCCACAGATAAACACATGGACACATGGATCCATTTTCCTGGTTTCCCATATTCTGTTCCTCTGTGTATGTGGCCGTGTTTTCTTCTTATCCCACTGATATTAAACAACTCCCAATGGCCTCAGCCGCACACAAAAACACTCTAGTGCAGGAAATTATGGGTAATCACAGCATTGTAGTTAAGGGCAGGGCCGGATTAACATAGGGGCAGATGGAGCAGCAGCTCCAGGCCCATGCCTCAGAATAGGCCCAGAGAAAGGGTATATATGTCTGCATTGTTGGGCATTTGGACTCCTGTATCTCCGAGTCAACAAGAGCTACAGGGTCATGTGAGGAATCGCTGGACAGGCCAGAGCATGACCTTTCCAATGATACCAAACATGACCAGGTTTAATGTAACAAGAAAAATTTAAATAATAAATATTTCTTTATTTTTTCTTTTTCTTTCTATCGCAACAATATTTTTCACTTTTCAATTATAAAGGGAACAATGATGCTGCACTAACTCACCATCTCAAGTGTGGAGGTGACGGCCCAATCTGTTACTACGAATTGTTACATCAAACCCTAAACTGCCGTATTGCAGCAAAGAGCACTGGGGGGACTTTGACCCAGCGTCCCAATCTTTACACCGCACAAGGTCATGTGAGGTGTCATTGGACAAGTCAGAGTCTGGCCTTTGCATTGATTCCAATTGTGACCATGTAAAATCTAAAAGAAGGGGGCATGGTTGGCTACTGAAGGGAGCAGACGTGGTCTAGAGGAGCTCCACAAGTCTGCCGCTCTCGGGGACCTTTATTTGGACTTTCCTGCGGTGCCAATTTTGTTTTGGGGACCCGACTAGCTGGCCACCAGAACCGAGTTGTCCGGAGACCGTATTGTTCCCCCCCCTCAGGACAGCTACACTTTTTATAATAGCTGGCATGTTGGTGGAGCGAGGTGCCGGTGGCCATTTTGCGGCCTTTACCCCAGCCTCTCTCGGATCTCTGCCCAGCTGTCCTGCCACAACAGCCCGAACGGGGTGGAGAAGACTGGGGCCCACGTCTCCTGACTGTCCTGGATGGCTACCTGGTGGGAGGGACGATCGGCTGTGCGGCAGGAAGGACCCCCCCCCCTTCGCAGCAGGTACTGATGCCTTTCTTGTAGGCCTGGAGGCCTTCTTGCAGCTACTAGATGGGGAGGATACGGAAGGCCCGCTCATCAGGGGCTTCTGGCACCGGTTGATGTTCGCGCTGCGGGCTTCTGAGAGGAGGTAGACACAGGAGCTGAAGAGATCGAGGCCGCATCAGTCGCGCGCCACAAGGAGACATGCTTCGCAGCTGCTGCTGGGAGGGGTCACGAGGTCGATGTCTCAGCTGAGACACCGATGCCGGACTTTGGGAGCCTGTAGTTGTATTTGGCGGTGCTGATGGGGATTGACAACTACTGTGCTGAGGGGAGGCAGGGCTGGCCCGGATCCTGGTTTGGGGCCACTGCGGCGAGGGTGGGGGAATGGAGACTGGTGTTCCGCCGGGTGCCAAGCGCCATCAGGGGGATTTAGATGTTTTTGGTCCTGCGTCCCCGATGGATGTACCTGATCTGCTCGGCTTTGCTTTACCTGCTGTAGGCCCGCTGCCATTTAGAGACACTGGCTGAGGAAACCCCTTGCTCTTATCTCTGACATCCTGCGTTTTTGATGACTCCCTTTTATTTTTCTTCTGGACACTCTCTGTGGACATTTGTTTTCCTTTTTGTTTTCATTTTCCTGATGAGAAATGGAGGGCCCCGGCTGGGGTCATCTCTGCAGTAACTTTCTGTTTTATGTTTTGGCCCTACAAGGCCACTTTTGCTTTTTTATTTTGAGGAGATCCCCTGTTAGGGGATGATTCTGCTGACACCTGTCAATGTCAGAGTATTGTTTTTGATTATTTGCTTTTTATCTGAGTCTTATTGTTTTATTATCCCCCCCTTATTTTTCGATAATTTGCAGCTGTCTTCTGAGCCCACCCCCCCTTATGTTTTTTATGTTACTAAGATGTTTGGCACTGCGAGGCCAACTTTGCTGGTCGGTCTGTGACCATTTGTTTGCAATTAAAATAAAAAACCTTTTAATATAAAAAAAATCTAAAAGAAAAAGAAATCAAAATTTATTTATTTTTAGTTCCAAAACAATGGTATTGTCCATTTGTCACATATAAAATGAGCAATACCACCGCCATTACTCACCTTCTCATTTCCCACGCCGGGAGCAAGGTCAGTGTTTTACACATACATGTCTATTCAAAGAAAGGTGAAACTCAGGAAAATGACTGAAGAAGTGTAAATCTAGGTCAAAATACCAGAAAAATTCTCCCATTTATCTCACTTTCCAAATCGGCTATTTGGTCCAGATTGTTCTCTTCTACTGCCAATTCTCCTGGTTTTCAATTTTCTCTGAATAACCCTGATAGTCATATTATTCATAAAACCCCATCCTCCAACACAGAAGGGAAATATTTAATTTTTTTTTGTTAAAATGGTATATTTTATCACAAAAATGCAGTAACAGGTTTCCATTTCAATTTTTTTAACAAGAGTTCCCCATAGAATATATAAACACAAAGGTTTGGATAAAATGTGAAAAAATTATTTTACACGCTGTAAATGATTGAAATCTGAATGAAAAATTAATCAAACAGTATCTGCCTGATTAGATATACCCGTATCCGCCTGGTTAGATATCCCCGTATCTCACTGGTTAGATATCCCGTATCTCACTGGTTAGATATCCCCGTATCTCACTGGTTAGATATCCCCGTATCTCACTGGTTAGATATCCCCGTATCTCACTGGTTAGATATCCCCGTATCTCACTGGTTAGATATCCCCGTATCTCACTGGTTAGATATCCCCGTATCTCACTGGTTAGATATCCCCGTATCTCACTGGTTAGATATCCCCGTATCTCACTGGTTAGATATCCCCGTATCTCACTGGTTAGATATACCCGTATCCGCCTGGTTAGATATCCCCGTATCTCACTGGTTAGATATCCCCGTATCTCACTGGTTAGATATCCCCGTATCTCACTGGTTAGATATCCCGTATCTGCCTGGTTAGATATCCGTATCTCCCTGGTTAGATCCCCGTATCTCACTGGTTAGATATCCCGTATCTCACTGGTTAGATATCCCGTATCTCACTGGTTAGATATCCCCGTATCTCACTGGTTAGATATCCCCGTATCTCACTGGTTTAAGATATCCCCGTATCTCACTGGTTAGATATCCCCGTATCTCACTGGTTAGATATCCCCGTATCTCACTGGTTAGATATCCCCGTATCTCACTGGTTAGATATCCCCGTATCTCACTGGTTAGATATCCCCGTATCTCACTGGTTAGATATCCCCGTATCTCACTGGTTAGATATCCCCGTATCTCACTGGTTAGATATCCCCGTATCTCACTGGTTAGATATCCCCGTATCTCACTGGTTAGATATCCCCGTATCTGCCTGGTTAGATATCCCCGTATCTGCCTGGTTAGATATCCCCGTATCTGCCTGGTTAGATATCCACGTATCTGCCTGGTTAGATATCCACATATCTGCCTGGTTAGATAACCTAAAATGTGCTTTCATTTCACTAAATTCCAAAAAATGACACCGAAATATTCAGCTCCAGCCCTTACCTTCAGGTAAGTAATGAATGGTCAGAGTGCGGGGCAGTCACTGCTCTCACTTTCAGGTAAGTAGTGAATGGTCAGAGTGCGTGGCAGTCACTGCGCTCACCTTCAGGTAAGTAATGAATGGTCAGAGTGCGGGGTAGTCACTGCGCTCACTTTCAGGTAAGTTGAATGGTCAGAGTGCGTGGCAGTCACTGCGCTCACCTTCAGGTAAGTAATGAATGGTCCAGAGTGGGGGCAGTCACTGCGCTCACCTTCAGGTAAGTGTGAATGGTCAGAGTGCGGGGCAGTCACAGCGCTCACCTTCAGGTAGTAATGAATGGTCAGAGTGCGGGCAGTCACTGCGCTCACCTTCAGGTAAGTAATGAATGGTCAGAGTGCGGGGCAGTCATGCGCTCACCTTCAGGTAAGTTAATGAATGGTCAGAGTGCGGGGTTAGTCACTGCGCTCACCTTCGTGTAAGTAATGAATGGTCAGAGTGCGGGGTAGTCACTGCGCTCACTGTCAGGTAAGTAGTGATGGTCAGAGTGCGGGGCAGTCACTGCACTCACTTTCAGGTAAGTAATGAATGGTCAGAGTGCGGGGTAGTCCCTGCACTCACTTTCAGGTAAGTAATGAATGGTCAGAGTGCGGGGCAGTCACTGCACTCACTTTCAGGTAAGTAATGAATGGTCAGAGTGTGGGGCAGTCACTGCACTCACCTTCAGGTAAGTAATGAATGGTCAGAGTGCGGGGCAGTCACTAAGAAATTCAGGGATAGTTTGACAGTCCATGAATAGAAGAAGGAAATAAATTATATATACACAGACTTCAACTTACGTTCAATATATAACTGGATCATCTTTTCTCCATGGTCTTTTGGATTTGCCGCTTGACATTTATACATCCCTTCGTCTGATTTCTTCACGTGTTTCAGTATCAGATCCAGTTTACCGATAGACAGATTAGTGCGTATCTCTGTACGATTCCTGTATTGAGCAGCATAATATTCCTCAGCACTTTTATTTATGTTATAAATCACTGTGGGTTTTGTGTCTCCTATTGATTCCATTTTCATTATTGAGACGTGCAGATCTTCAGGTCCGGATATGAATGGGAAGTGGAATGTGAGAACGGCTTCTCCATGTTCATGACAGGTCACAGTGTGTGTGGATTCTGTGTGTGAGACGCAAACACAAAATATTAAAACCTGACCAGGAAAACAGAAATTTACAATGTGTGATTTTTATTATTATGACAGAGATTTGTTTCTTATAAATGTTTTGCATGAAAAGTGTAATTTGATTTACATAAAAATGAACATATCCCAATACAGAGCGGCCGGTAATGGAAAAAATATCCTGAGCCGTTATACCTTCCTGGCTCCTTGTTACCGCACATATGGTGGCTCTATTAGTGGCTGCAGACACATACCGGCAGCCACACGCAGGTATCGGCTCCTGAAATCATATGATTTAATAGATCACAACATGACTCTGTCGTGACCTCTGTGAGCTCCCTCTAACAGGGTCGCATAGGAGCCAGTGAGGAAATAAAGGGGGACCTGGGACCTATTTGTTTCTAGTCTCACAGCGAGTGGAAGCAGTGGATTGCGCTTCGCTCTGCACCTCGGGATGAGAAGTGAGAATGGGATTTAATTGATTAATGATTTAATGTTTATGTTCCTGTGTTAAGGGATTTTGCAAAAGGTTGAAGTAGAAACTCTGTAATGCGTAACGTATCCTGCTGTTAAACGTTACAGGCCCCATGTATTCCACTCTGTTAAATGAACAGACAAAACGGATAGATCACCACATGGTTACAGAGCTGGACGAGAGCATCTACAACCGGTAAGAGGAAGTATAAATAATCTTTATTGGGCGCGTGGCCGGCTGCTAACCGGAGCGGACGTGTTACTGTGGAGCTCCGCACGTCTTCTCCTCTTAGGAGACTTTGCCCGAGGCTTTTGAAGAGGATTGCTGTCCCTGGGAGGCTGGCCACCAGTTTGAGATGTCCGGAGACCATTTAGTCTCCCCTAAGGACCAGAGACTGCCCTGGCTGTTGCTGCCTAGTGGCCGGAGTGTGACACCAGCAGCCATTTTGAGGCCTAACCTCCGGCCTGGATGCTTCAAGATGGCGTGAGACGCCCACCGATGAATCGAACAGGACTGCCCGAGCTTCGAGAGGTGGAAGTCGCAGAGTGGTTCAGGTCCTGATGGGAGCCTAAGAGCTAATGAAGGCTGCACAGCAATAAAACTCACACTCATACACACCGCACATTACTGTGAGTTTTATTGCTGTGCAGCTCTGTGATACGCTCATACACATGCAAGCACATTACTGTGAGTTTTATTGCTGTGCAGCTCTGTGATACGCTCATACACACTGCACATTACTGTGAGTTTTATTGCTGTGCAGCTCTGTGATACGCTCATACACACTGCACATTACTGTGAGTTTTATTGCTGTGCAGCTCTGTGATACGCTCATACACACTGCACATTACTGTGAGTTTTATTGCTGTGCAGCTCTGTGATACGCTCATACACACTGCACATTACTGTATCACTGTGCTCCAAAGTAATACAACTCAAACTATTATATTTAACTTACTTATTGAAGCATGCATATTTCTAATTTATTTAATTAAAATAATTATAATATTGTTAAAATATTTAAAAAAAATAAAGGGGAGTGTCCGGCTTCAAGGGAGCAGACGTGTTTATGTGGAGCTCCGCACGTCTGCTGCTCTTGGGGCCTATTTACAGCTTAATACGCCGAGTAACTTTGATTTTGGGACCCAGGCTAGCTGGCCATCGGATCTGAGATGTCCGGAGGCCGTTCTGTCCCCCCCTCCGGACCAGAGACATTCCCTGCAGCCGAAGAGAAACGAAGCTGACACAAGGGTCTGGCCCGGTCTGACCCTATTCTGGGGCTGGGGAGATGATGGGCCCGCGTCCCCCGACAGCCCAGACAACGATCAGAGAAGAAACGAGCAACCGGGATGCGCGGCAGGATGGGTCCCACGTGGAGGCATGGATGCCTTCTTGGAAGCCTGGAGGCCTGCTTGCAGCTCCTGGATGGGGAGGATCTGAATGGTCCTCTTCACCAGGGAATGTGCGACGGGAATGCCCATGTTTTACGAGGTTACGGAGAGTTGTGGACCCAAGTTAGCAGAGGACGGGCTTTGCACTGGTTTTATGCCCCCACGGAGGCCACGTATCATGGACGCTGCGGGCGAAAACTGCGATGGAGAGCTGGGAGAGGTGACTCTTTCAGAGTCCAGAGGCCCATTGAAGGTGAGAGACGACTCGGAGCCCAGATGCTGCTGTGTTCCTAGACGGAGGCGAGCTGTGCCCAGCGCAGGAGTGCACGATTCGCATGATGCACCTGTTCCTGTGAGATAGCAATCCTTGGGATTTAATATTAATCTAGAGATCTGCCATTTCGATCTTCATTCATTTTGTGTTTTAAAAATACAATCACTGTCCTTGAGTGCTCTTAAGATCCTATTTTAGTCCGCGTGTTTAAAAGAAGTCAGTTTGTCAGCAAAACTAAATAGAAATGCTGACAGTCAAGAATAGAAATAGTGTCCAAAATGAGAATGAAGAAGAAAGCTGACATCATGTGTAAAGTTAGGTCCTAAATTAGACATATGTTAACTGCCACGTGACTATCTGGGTATGTGGGGAGGGGAATTGTATTGTATAAAAAGAATCCATGTACATGTTCTTGTCACTCATGATTTTGAACAGTTACAATCTGTTTCGTGAGTCCGGCAGGTGCCAGCCGAATAAACGCCATTTTCCTTGAACAAAGGCCTCCGTCTGCTTCCTTGGTTGATCCATCACCCACAAGTTCCTGGCTGAATCTGCTGTTACATTTCTGAGGCCTCGTCCGGGATTTATTTTGGGCTTTGGGTCCCAAGGAAGTTTGAACGGCAGTATTTACTGCATTTTCGGTGGAATCCAGCAGCTGCCAGCTCCAGGCATGTTGATTCTCTAAAGGCGCCAAGCGAGATATTCTTGCTCTATGGACCATCAACCTGCTGGGGGCACGCTCCTGACCGAGAATCCACGAAAAGGAACAGGCCGAGGAAACTGGTGACGCTGCAGCGGAAAGGGGGTAACTAAACAAATTGAATTTTTGTGTGTTGAATAATGACAGCAGCTAGCTTCAATTAGTGTATAAAATTGTAGAATTGTCCGCGCTGTGGAGGGAGAGAGTCCAGATTTCTGTATCTGTGTGTGATACAGGCCAGATTTCTGTATCTGTGTGTGATACAGGGGCTGGGGATAGACAGCCCTCCAGCGAGGAATAGAGAGGTCTGTAGAGCCTCAAGAGCCTGTGATGCTCTAAAGCCAGTCCGGATTAACTAAGGAAAGTTAATCCCTGACAAAGGGATTGATCACCCCTTAAAGGGCTATAAACCCCTGCAGTAGGGTAAATACTGATGGTGAAGTAAATACTGATGTTACAGTAGGTACTTGTATTAAGTAAATACTGATGTTACAGTAGGTACTTGTATTTAATGATTGAGAGCTAGCTGTCTGCAACAAAAGAACTGTTCTCTTTAATATAGTGTCTGTATTTTATGTGTATTATATCTAATGTTGAGTATGCAGGAGAGTGGACTTGTTCCCCCTGAGAAGAAGTTACCTGCAAGAATAGAACTTTGTGGTAGATGTATCTGATACAGTACGTGTTGTGATTGCTGAGTGATTGAGTGATTGTAAGTGATTGAGTGCCTACTCGCCTTGCGAGAACTGTTGCGTGAAGTATCAGACAAATGATTAAAGTGAAAGAAAAAAAAAAAAAAAGAGCTTAAAAAAAAAAAAATAATAGCTATGGGTAATGGGTCCAGCGAATGGAGGAGGGGCATGATATCAAAGAACCAAATAATGTTAAAATGTATTCTGCTGTGCAACATGCTATGTCATCACGATTAGTAGATAGAGGGAATCCCCACAAGACAGCCCTGGCTCCCCAGTTTGAGAAACCCACTACAAGAAGAAACCATGGGTAATAATCTAAACCCGAGAAAGTGAAGAATGGGCAAACACCCTTAGAATATATGATGCACAATTTTGAAGCGCTGTATGAGACATCATTATGGTATGGAATTGAGTAAAGAAAAATTAAAACTGTTGTATACAATAATCTGGCCGGTGTTAGTCCCTGAATAGCCAGAACAGGATCTATAGACCCGGAGATAATACAGAAAATGTACTCCCGGGCACCAGGAGATATGGCCACCCAGATCAGTATCCATATATAGATTATGATAATCAAATCCCCTTACGAGGAAAAAGTCCTATTATTAAAACAATTAATTTTATTAATACAATTAAAAATGAAAAACAGTTGTCAAACTTTGACCACGATTATTTAATCAATTCTGTTTAGATTAAACGTTTAGACCCACATAATTGAAAGTGATATCATGTGACAACAAAATAGATAAAGATTAGCAAAATTATTGTTATGAATCAAGTGACTGGTGCGTCCACCAGTAACACTGATAGTGCGTATTGGGTTTAATGTATATATAGCATATATAACATCAGGTATTAGATAATGATTTGGCACAGAATACTTCTGACAATATGCTAATTAGACTCGATGATTATAATTGGCCTACATGAAACCAAATAACGAAGTTCTCACAAGAATAGTGGATGTGTAAGTCCCACTGAAGGGATGAAGGCTAAATTAGCATGAATAATATGGTCACCAATATTGAATTATCAAAGTGGGATAGAAGAGAGTACAAACCATTTGATAATGAGTTATGTCAAGAATAGCGTTTTAAATATATGCACACAGTGAACGCAATTGATGGCCACTATACATAAATAATTAATTGATTAGTATTAACACCAGATTGACCTTGAAGTTGCTTGTAAGCAGTAAATGAAAATGCTGAAATAACCTTGGTGTGGCCACACCTTAAGTACTAGCTGTAAGCATTCGTTTACACGAGGGGTTCTGTTCATTAACCCTCAATAAGAAAATGGTCAAGTAAAAATTGAATACTTAATACTTGTTACACAGGTGATCACCGCTACTGCATATGGTGGTGCACTAAATTACAATTGAAACTGTGCAGCACCTTAAAGTATTAGCTGTAAGCATCCATATATAGATATTTGGAGGTACTGTGTGAGAAAAAAAAAAAATAATAAAAAAACCATTTTGTTTATGTTAGCAGGGCAAAGAAAGAAAGGTATGCCCTTAAATAAATATAAACATGAGTGTGGGAATAATTAGACATAGATAAATTACAAACCCTGTGTGATGATCTGCAGGAGTCTCTGAGCCCCCACTTCCCCCCAGGCCAGAAGGAAAGGAGATGATCAATGGATCAGATGGTGATCTAGAAGGTTATATGTAGAATGAACAGGGAACTACATGTCCCATAGCTGCCAAACGAGAAAAAAACTAATCGAGTGTATATATGTTGTTTATTTTTGATCTATCTTTGAAATAAGGGTTGGATGTTAATCTAGAGTGTGTGATGGCTGAGAGTAATGAGATTCTCTGCATTTGTTTCTCCCCCTTTCTTAAAAATAGAGGGAGGGAGGGAGTCAGCTCCTTGATGAACAAAGGAATTAATGATTTATGTGTCTGTGCAGCGAATTTAGAATGAATGTAGTCTGTTGATTGCGAGATGTAGGTTTATATTTTGTGTTGTATATTAGGTTAGGTCTGTCTTGTTTAAAGGAAACAAAGTAGCAAAACAAGAGGACATAGTCTTAGATTAGAGGGACAAAGGTTTAAAAGTAACATCAGGAAGCATTATTTTACTGAGAGGGTGGTGGATACATGGACAGCCTTCCAGTTGAAGTGGTAGAGGCCAAACAGTATTGAATTTAAGCAGGCATGGGATAGGCATAAGGCTATCCTAAAACAAAGATAAATCCAGGTAAAGTATCCATGTAATTGGGCGACTAGATGGGCCGAAAGGTTCTTATCTGCCGACATTTTTCTATGTTTCTATGTTTCTAAATCGAAATAGTTTTATATAATCTAGGCTATATGTGAGAAAGATATACATTGTGTCCGGATGTTTCAGGCAATGAGGCGCAATGTGTTAGTATTATTGCAGGAAATGAATGCATATATGTGCTGTGTCTGTGTTTAGGGCACAATGTATATGTGCTGCCCAGTCTGTATAAATGCTATATATGTGTATAGTGGGTTTATATGCTCTTTCGTTTTGTATGCATTACGAAGAAAATGATCTATGTATGTAATCCCTGTTGTGTGTATTGGGATATGGTGTACAGTGTCTATGTGGTTTCGGGTGTGCCCCTACAGAGATCATTGATTAAAAGGGCTAAAATAGGAAGAGACTGCTGATTCTAAAAAAAAGTCTGAAGCCTAAACCCAAACCCCCCTTCCTTATACACTGAAGGAGAAAAAAAGGTGGGAGGGGTTGGGCTATTAGTGACATCTGCGAAAGGCAAGAGATAGAGAAAAATACTGCAGACGGTAGATCAGTTTTTGGAGAAATTGTAAACTAAATAGAAAAGACAAGTAAAATGTGGAATACACAAAGAAGTTGATGATGAGAAAAGAGAAACGTGTTATAAAATGTGTATTTACCACATCCCAAAAAAAAAAAAAAAAAAAGCTTGACAACACATCCAAGCCCACCTTGAACATCTGTTTAAAACACGATTTTCCTAAAGTTTTGTGTTTTCATGGAATACTTCGCTACGGCCAGTGCAGAAAGAGAATACCCAAGAGTACCGACCTGTCCAGGATTTAAGAGCAGTTAATTCTGCCACAGTGACTTTATATGGATTTGACCCAATTGAGTGTAATCTCCTAGCTCTGATACCCGGCAACACAGAATTCTACATTTGATTTAAAAGATGCGTTTTTTTTGTATCTGCTTGGCTCCAGCGAATCAGCCATGGTTTGCCTTTCAGTGGAAAACGCCCAGAATGGCTCCAAACATCAAATGATATGCCTCCCTCAAGGTTTGCTATCCGGGAGAGCACTGAACAAAGACTTATTTGCCTATCACTCTCAGCCAGACAAAGATACCCTATGGCAGTATGTTGATGATCTCATGCTTGCTCCACCAACTCAAGAAGATTGTTTCAAAATGCCACAAAAGAACTGTTAAGTATCTTATGCAAGGCAAGCTACAAAATCTCAAGACGCAAGGCACAGATTTGCAGACACAGTGTCAAGTATCCAGGCTTCCATCTTACAGGAACTGAGCGTGCAATCCAGAACGCAAATAATCAGTCTGCCGTGTCCCTCAAGCCACAGACTCATTGCTAAATAAGAGAATTACTGAGCCTCTGTACCAAGTCACCAAAGGTGCAGAGCCTGACCCTATTATATGGAGTGAAGAACAAAACTAAGGTTGTCACCCAGTTAAAGACTTTGTTGCTTGAAGCCACTGACCTCCTGGTTGCTGAAGCTGACAAGCTTACACTAGGCTAAGAACTCTTTGTGAAAGTCCCTCATGCAGTCCAGACTCTTCTAGACTATAAAGGCAATTACTGGTTCAGCAATGCAAGAATGACCAAGTACCAAGCTATGCTATGTGAAAACCCAAGAGTCCATTTGGAACTAATCTCCACCCTGAATCCTGCTACATTGCTTCCAGATGCTCCAAAAGATCAGGAACATGAATGCCTTCAAGTAATGGATGAAGTATACAGCAGCAGACCTGACCTCAAAGACATACCCCTAGACAAATACGACATGCAACTGTTCACTGATGGAAGCAGTTTTGTAGAAAATGGAAAGAGATTTGCTGGGTACGCAGTAGTCACTCTTGATGAAACAATTGAAGCTAAACCACTGCCCAATGGCACTTCTGCTCAACTGGCTGAAATTATTGCCCTTACCAGAGGTCTAGAACTATCTGAAAACAAAAGGGTGAACATATACACCGATTCCAAGTATGCCTTCATGACAATTCAGGCTCACGGAGCACTCTACAAAGAACGTGGCCTCCTAACATCTGCGGGCAAACAAGTGAAATATGCCCTTGAAATATTGAATCTACTGAATGCAGTATGGAAACCATCCGCAGTTGGTGTTATTCATTGCCGTGGCCACCAAAAAGGCAAGGAAGAAGTTCCCAGAGGAAACCGGAAAGCAGATCTGGCGGCAAAGGAAGCAGCCAGACAAACACAAGCCCTTGAGCGTGGCTGTGATTGAAAGAAACCAAGGCTAAGAGTACTCGACAGCAGCAGGTGCAGCAGCAGGAGAAAACTCACTTGAAACTAAACTGGAGAGGATACCCAGTTCAAGATGAAGATCCCCTGGAAAGTGTTCGGGAAGGAAACCCCATCGCTAGAGAAGATACCCGGTAAATGCTGAAAATCACTTGAAAAGCTTCCGGAATGGAAATCCGGAACACCGAAATGAAACTTCGGTTCCCCAGAGGACTGGTTCAAGATGACTCACCTGTCAAGATTCCGGTATGTAAACCGAATCCCCACGAATGAAATCGAAACTCTGCTCTGTCTGAAAGCTGTTTTCCAAGATCAACCAAATGTTGACTTCTATATGAATAAAAGAAGATTTGCACCTCATGGAGAATTTATTGAAGATGTTCTTTGCCACTGGTACGGTGAATAGGAACTTCTAGAGAAGCACCACAGCTATATCCTGGTTGTTTCCTCTACGTGAACAAGGCCGAAATGAACATGCAAAGCCACTGACTATTTCTGAAATTGAAATTATGAAGAACACCGCTGAAATCCAACATAGGCTACGGAGAGCCTATAAACTGATGCTGAATTTCTTCGGCGTAAAATTAGTGGGGAAGAGGAGATCGAAGTGATACGAGACTCCAATTTTTTTAACACGCTTCTCCAATTTGAATACCAACACCCATAATAACCTGAGAATTACCCGAATTGTGAAAAGCATGGGAGAGCTGGGAGCTGCACAATACCAAGCTCCGCTGGTGAAGTTCTTCCTGAAAGAAATACTGGTTGAAGATCAGCTGCAAAATATGAACGAAAGTGCCCTGAAGTATTTCTTGCCGGCGGTAAAGAATGATCATGAAAGAGATGCACTGTCTGAATATGTTTTGAAGCACAGAATATCCAAGAACAACCCAAGGCAAGGGATAGTAAGACCACCAGGAGTATTATCGGTTGAATTATCTCCAATGTCCTCCCTATAAAATTGACTTTACTGTTCTCCCTCCATGCAAAGGATATAATATCTACTGGTGCTAGTATGCACATTAACAGGATGGGTTGAGGCCTACCCAACTCGAACAGAAAAGACTGCTGAAGTAGTGGGATGCTTGATGAGAGATTATTCCAAGGTATGGACTGCCTCTTGAAATCAGATCAGACAATGGTCCAGCCTTCGTACAAAGTTGTTTACAGCAACTCGCCCGCCTGCTGAGAATTTTGTGGAAGCTACATACCGCATACAGATCTCAAAGCTCTGAAAAAGTGGAAAGAATGAATAGAACTCTAAAGACATTGGTGGCTAAAATATACCAAGAAACGTCATTGAAATGGTTGGATGTGTTGCCAATCGTACTGCTGCATGTCCGAAGCAATCCTACCTACCTTACTCCTAAAATTGAGTCCATACAAGATAATGTGCGGATATCCTATCCCTTTGATAACTGGGTTGAGGAGGGATCCCCGTGTATTAGGAGTAACTGACCTACGCTAGTAATTGATCAGGTTAGATCAGACGATGCAGAGTATATACAAATAGGAGAGCGAGCATATACCCTATTTTCTGTTCCCACCCCTACACAAGTACTGTGCAGGAGACTCAGTATGGGTTAACCAATGGAGGATAGGAGCTAAAGGGAGGGGTTTTTATGTTGTCTTGTTATCCACTCCTACTGCAGTGAAAGTGGCCGAGGTGGTGCCGTGGATACATCACTCCTGACTGAAACCCGCAGCAGAGGTTACGGACAAGGCATGGAAAGTGATAGCCAATGAATCCGATCCGCTGAAGCTACGTTTCCACTGTATCTAAGCAGCTGCACAGAGGGAGGAGGGAGATCCAAGTCTAGATGACCACCGGCTCTCCAAAACTCCAGTCTTTGTACTTGCTATTGAAAGACCGTTAAGTTCACCGCCTAACCAACCAATGGAAGCTCCAGAGATACCCCAGGAGGCCCATGAGCCTCTGCTTCCAGATACCCTTTTTACCAGACTACAGAGACCGTTTGAGCAGTACCAAAGGATCCTGATATGTATTGGGATTATTGTTTTCTTTTTGACTTTATTGACAATTGTTGCTGGACTATTTTTCCAATCCAGCTCCCTAAGGGAGTGAGGTCAGCCCCTATTGGGTTGACACCAGAACATGATAACTATCCCATCGGTACAGGACCGACGGAAACAGGAATTGACAAGGCCAGAAGATAATTTGTTTATTAAATTTACGTATGCGTATGCAAAGAAGTCAGGATATGAATCCTGTTGGGTGTGTAATAAATTGAACCAAGGGTCATCAGTTATTCCCACCTTAGCTGTACCTAGTGGCCCCTAGTGTACTTAAACTGACTAAGAGTCTAGATATGCCAAAGACAAACCACACTATTCGCATTACTCATGTGGCCTATTTCTCTCTCTGGTGTTTTAAACTAGAGAAGATCCAGGTTCCACATAGTTCAATGTGTAAAGGATCTTTGTTTAACGCAACACTAGATATATCTGACCCAGAAGCACTAAGAGATAGTCTTCAAGTAATGGTAAATACGATTGATAATTACAAACAGACTAATGATAAAAGTCCAGAGGCCCTTGCATACACCCACAAGTCACTATCCTTAATTTTCTCCCACCTTGGTTCAGAACCATTTTTATCTGATGCCAGGGGATGGCATACATATTTGTTGTGGAACTCTATGCCACCTTAGGATTAATACTGAAATAAAAACTTAGTGTTATTTGGCCTGGGTGGTTCCCCTGCAGCGTATCCAAGGGGACACCATAGACCTAGGAATACCACATCCGATATTTTCTAAAATTTACTAAACGAGTATTGTTTTCCAAGGGTGATATGGTTTGGTTTTGGTTTCTTTTTTCCTTCCACAGGATGGAGCATCGAAATGATGAAGAGATTTAATAAATATGTTGTTTCGATGGATGAAAATGTAAACATTACCAGCACTGATGTTTTCTAGTTTATAAATTAACTATTTGTATATGGCCCATCTGCCATAAAGCCCTCGGACCAAAGAAACAACCCCTTAATCAAAGTCCTGATAAAAGTTCACTTAAGCTTAAATCCCCGGAAGAATACAAAGCTTTAATGATATTTGGTTAGTTGGCTGAGAGAGATCATTGAAGACTCTCTGCCAAGAGGAGGGAATGAGATAGCAATCCTTGGGATTTAATATTAATTTAGAGATCTGCCATTTCGATCTTCATTCATTTTGTGTTTTAAAAATACAATCACTGTCCTTGAGTGCTCTTAAGATCCTATTTTAGTCCGCGTGTTTAAAAGAAGTCAGTTTGTCAGCAAAACTAAATAGAAATGCTGACAGTTAAGAATAGAAATAGTGTCCAAAATGAGAATGAAGAAGAAAGCTGACATCATGTGTAAAGTTAGGTCCTAAATTAGACATATGTTAACTGCCACGTGACTATCTGGGTATGTGGGGAGGGGAATTGTATTGTATAAAAAGAATCCATGTACATGTTCTTGTCACTCATGATTTTGAACAGTTACAATCTGTTTCGTGAGTCCGGCAGGTGCCAGCCGAATAAACGCCATTTTCCTTGAACAAAGGCCTCCGTCTGCTTCCTTGGTTGATCCATCACCCACAAGTTCCTGGCTGAATCTGCTGTTACACCTGGAGTGCTTGCCCGTGCGATGTCAGATGGAGCGCTGCCACAACCTGGAGGCCGAGATTATGGTTTGGAGGGAGCTGAGTGCCCCTCCTTGCCAATTTTGCAGTTGCAGCTGCTCCGACCTTCTGCAGGGAGCGACACCACGTTGCGGAGGGTGATTTTCTGCAAAGGAGCTGATGCCGGGGATCTATGGGTGCCCAGAGGCTTACTGGAGCTGTGGAGCAGGTACTGCAATGTCGAGTTGGTTGGGGCCGCGATACCAGGCCTCCCGTCTGAACTGCCTGCGGCGCAAACTCCCCTTTTTCGAGACACGGGTTGATGGGACCCCAGAGACACTTTTTCTTCTAGTTCCCCCTTGATGTTACAGCAGGTTTGCGTTTTTCCCCCTTTACCTGATTGATGGCAAATTGATGTAATCTTAATGTTGTCCCCCTTAACTCAGAGACGCTTCGGACATTACTTTATTTAATTTTTTCCGCTGACATTCCCCGGATGGGGATAAATTGGAGACTTTTTTTTTTTCTCTTTTCTTTACTTCCGAAGTATTTTTTTCTGACTTTTGCTATAATTTTTTTTCTTTGCCGATGAGACCCCCCAATTGGGGATGATTTTATGTTATTTTCTGTGCGCTATGATGAGATCCGAGACGTTTTAGTTTTTATTGCCGTCATTTAGATGACTTGTTGCTGACTTTCAAAGCTATTTTATTTTCCTTTTTCTTGCTGATATCTAGATAATTCTCTTTGCATTTTGCTGTGTTACTTTTTGCTGAGTATTCTGGCCCTGTGCGGCCTTATGTTGATGTATATGTGACTAGGGATGAGCCGATCACTCCCCGAGTTCGGTTCGAAGCCAAACCCGAACTTTCCAAATGTTCTGGTCCGAACCCGAACTCGGACCCCATACAAGTCAATGGGGCTGAAAATTCGGTTTTTAGAGTGTCCTCCAAGAGGGCATATATGCTAGATATTTGCCATAAAAGGTGTATGGGGGTCCGGGTAGTGCCCTGGGGGACAGGAAACAAGAACAAAAAGTAAAAAAAAAAAAAACATTTTTTAAGGGACAGTGAGTTTTCCATGAAATAAGGGTTAAAAATGAAAAATCAAATATCGTGCCTAGGAGGTCCCCATAACTTGTGTTGTTTTCTTAATATCTTGCATTGTATTACTTTATTTCTGTAACTGTAACACTTCAATGTTCTTGAACCCAGGACATACTTGAAAACGAGAGAAATCACAATGTATCCTTCATGGTAAAATCCTTTATAAATAAATAAATAAATAAATAACCTGCCCGTGAAGTGGCGGATTTCTAGGATGTATAGAAACATTTAAAAACAAAAAAATGACGTTTCAAAAGACGGTAAATGCTTTTCCTTTAATCTATCCATAAACAACTGCTTGGGGCGACAGTCTGTATGAAAAGAGGAGACATTTTCGGACACGCAGAAAAAGTTTACTGATTTTTTGGCGGTGAAAAGCAGGAGAATGGAAACTTCTAGACCAAAAAGCCGATTTGGAAAGTGAGAAAAATGGGAGAATTTTTCTGGTTTGGCTATTTTGACCTCGAATTTTCACTTCTCCAGTTATTCTCCTGCTTTTCACCGCTCTCTGAATAACACTGTAAGGGTTATTCAGAGAGCGGTGAAGAGCAGGAGAATGACTGGAGAATGGAAAATTCCAGGTCAAAATAGCCAAACCAGAAAAATTCTCCCTTTTAGGCTAGGGTCAGACTAGCGAACTTTTAACGTGCGTTCTGGCGCACTTAATCACGGCCGCACTAGCAGCAAATGACGGGCAATGACGGCCGATATACGAAGTACGGTCGCACGAAAGTCCGGCTGCGCAACGCAAGTGGAAAATGAACGCATTTTTTCGAGAACGCAGAACCGCTAGTACGGACGTACAGAGTGCGCTGCGTCCACTAGCGGCGTGTGTGCGTGATTTGGAGACGTCAGACCCTGCTCATGTCCGGCCAACATAACGTCCAGACACCCAAAGTTTCCTGGTTTGGATCCGTAAAAAATCACGCACAAAAATGCGCATCGTATGACCGTTTTCGCGCATTCCGTGAAAAAATACAGCAATGCGTTCGGATGCACTTTTTGACGGTCGCTGCGAAAAATGCGTTAGTCTGACCCTAGCCTTATCTCACTTTCCAAATCGGCTATTTGGTCCAGATTGTTCTCTTTTCCTGCCATTCTCCTGGTTTTCACCTTTCTCTGAACAACCCTGAGAGACAGGTGAAAGCCAGGAGAACTGGCAGGAGAAGAGAACAATCTAGACCAAATAGCCGATTTGGAAAGTGAGTTAAATGGGAGAATTTTTCTGGTTTGGCTATTTTGACCTAGAATTTTCACTTCTCCAGTTATTCTCCTGCTTTTCACCGCTCTCTGAATAACCCTGTGAATGTTTAATCCCGAGGTGAAAAATAACATTGCTTAAGGCTGGGGTCAGACGAGCGCAGTTATCACGTCCGTGTTGCCGCACATTTGTACGTCCGTGGCAGCATAGCATTCTGACCAATGGAGCCCCACACACGAAGTACGTCCGCACAGAAGTGCGGACGCATGACGGACGCAGCAAACGGACGCAGGTTAGGCAAGAACGTAATACTGCTAGAATGGACGTGCGGAGTGCGCCACGTCCACAACATTCGTGTAGCTTTGTATGTGAGTGATGAAACGAGGTCAGACGGACGGCATTTATACGTCCAGCATTTTTGACGGACAGAATGTTTTTTCATTTTAATTTATTTTCCCTGCTACATCCGTCAAAAAATAACTTCAGTGAAAAAAACGGACTGTGTGACCACTACCTTGTTGTTAGTCAGTAAGTACGTCCGTACTGCACGGACGCACAGTCCGTACAAAATGCGCTCATCTGACCCTAGCCTTAGATGTTATTTTGAATTTTTTTTCAAACACAAGTTAACCACTTGGCTGCTATGGACGCGCTCAGCGCGCCCAGCCAAGTGGTTCTCCTGTGCTATGGACGCGCTGAGCGTGTCCATGCACAGGAGGCAGCAATCCGCCGGATTCCGGCGGATTGCTGCGCCCCCCGGTGCGGGCTGACATCTTGGATGTCAGCCCAGCACTACAGGACCCCGGTGGAGCAATTAGATGTCATCGCGGCGGCGCGATGACATCTAATTCAGGCGCCCCCCCGCATGTGCGGAGGAAGCGCCTGAAAGGGAGGGGGGAGGTCCTTCGGACCTCTCTCCCTCCCGATCACCGGGGGGCAGAGGGTTAATCCAGGCACCGTTTGGAAGGGTACAGCCTGCCCTTCCAAACGGTGGCTGTGATTAACCCCTGGGGAGCCGGATCACGAATCGTCACTGAAAAGCGCCAGATCGTGATCCTCTCCTGGAGCTGGCCGACATCTTGGATGTCGGCCAAGCCTCCAGGAACTCCCCCTGAGGACTGGCGTCATCGTGCATAGCACGATGACGCCAGTCCTGGAGTTAACCCCTAGCTGCCACCAATGGTGGAGATAGGGGGTTCATTGGAACCCCCTATCTCCCGATCCGTGGCAGCTAGGGGTTAATGTTTGATATCGTTGGATCGGCCAGAGCATGGCCTTTCC
Source organism: Leptobrachium leishanense (assembly GCA_009667805.1). NCBI lineage: Eukaryota > Metazoa > Chordata > Amphibia > Anura > Megophryidae > Leptobrachium > Leptobrachium leishanense. The sequence goes on from CM019064.1 coordinate 1,112,556, forward strand.
AAGGATACCAAACATGAGCATGAAAAATGTTTAAAAAAATATATATATATATATATATATATTTAAAAAAAAACAAACAAGTTTTTTTTTTTTGGTTTTGTTAATGCAGTAATATTGTTCCCATTTCAATTATAATGTGAACAATAATGCTGCACTAACGATTTTTGTATGCGGTGCGTTTGTTAAAGCGAAATTTTCCCCCAAAAAAAATGTAACGAGACCCCATTTCTAATTTTTTTAACAAGCGCACCCCATACAAAATATAACTGCAAACGATCGCATGTTAAAATGTGAAAAAAAACACTTTACACTAAGGCTGCTGTCAGACGAGCGTAGTGTTCACGTCCGTGATTGCGCCTAAAAGTACGTCCGTGATAGCATGAAAGAAAGACAATTGGAGCCTGACACATGAAGTACGTCCGCACTGAACTGCGGACGCATGACGGACGCTGCAAATGGACGCAAGTTAGGCAAGAACGTAATACTGCTAGAACGGACGTGCGGAGTGCGCCACGTCCACAACGTCTGCATAGCTTTGTGTGTGAGTGATGGAGCATGGTCAGACGGACTGCATTTATACGTCCAGCATTTTTGACGGACAGAATGTTTTTTCATTATAATTTATTTTTCCCTCCTACATCCGTCAAAAATAACTTCAGTGAAAAAAATGGACTGTGTGACCACTACTGCGTCATCCGTACTGACGATGTCCGTACTGCACGGACGTACAGTCCGTAGAAATCACGCTCGTCTGACCCTAGCTTATTGAAAATTCAAATTTTATTGCATTTTTGTTATAATATACAGACATGACATAACGTATACATATAATAATGACATATTCTGAATCTGCCAAGTCTGCCGGAAAGAACGATATATAATATGTCTGGGTCATATATCAAAATATGGCTACAAAACACGGTTAATCATGATGAGCGAAAGCGGTAAAAATGACCTCAGCACAGAGGTGTGAAAAGCCTCAGTAGCGAAAGGGTTAAATGCAGCATATTAGGATGTTTTAGGGAAATTCTCAAATCTCAATCAGAAGCAGACACCACCCCACCCTCAGTATGTTGTACAATGTATCAAATTGATTACCAGACTAAAAACACCTGGTGTTATGCCCGTTTGTGAACAGAGGTCATTTAGAGAGTTGATAATCTTTCCACGTACACATTAGTTTTTATTTCAATATCTAATAAACCGTTGCTTATAATATTCTGCAGTAAAGAGTCTCTTTATTTCTAGATTTTTTAGTATTTTTTTTAAGCATTTTCTATACTTTTTTCTAAATTTCTTTTTTTTCCGAACTCGAACCGAACAGACCCAAAAAGTTCGAAATTCGTGAACTTTCGAACTCCCAAAGTTCAGGTCGAACTCCGAACCGTCCGAACCCGAACAGCTCATCCCTATATGTGACCTTAACTCAAAATAAAAATTTTAAATACAATTTTTTTTTAATATATTTAAGGGGAAAAACCAATGATGATTCTTTTTAGAAAAAATATTGTTTGATTTATTTATTTTTACACATAACATAGTCATGTTGGGCGTCAATGGAAAGGCCAGACTCTGGCCTTTCCAACAACACCTGAACTGTCCTTGGTTCACATGGTTCAGGAGATACAAGGGTTCAAAGACCCCTGCACCTCGTGTACTGGGATTTTCAATGCTGGGCAGGGGAATCCCTGTTTGTGACGTCATCGCGCACAAGCGCAATGACTCCTGCGACCTTGGGGGGGCAGTCCCACAGCAATGGCTGACATCTTTCATGTCACTCCGCTGTGGCTGCAGCCCCTGCTTGGAACCATAACGGCACCGAGTAGGGACATGTAAGGACGTGCGTGGAGTGTCCTCAGCGCTGGGGAAGGAATCTCATAGAAACATAGAAAAATGTCGGCAGATAAGAACCTTTCGGCCCATCTAGTCGCCCAATTACATGGATACTTTACCTGGATTTATCTTTTGTTTAGGATAGCCTTATGCCTATCCCATGCCTGCTTAAATTCAATTACTGTTTTGGCCTCTACCACTTCTACTGGAAGACTGTTCCATGTATCCACCACCCTCTCAGTAAAATAATGCTTCCTGATGTTACTTTTAAACCTTTGCCCCTCTAATCTAAGACTATGTCCTCTTGTTTTGCTACTTTGTTTCCTTTTAAATATACTCCCTTCCTCTACCTTGTGGATTCCCTTTACGTATTTAAATGTTTCTATCATATCTCCTCTGTCTCGTCTTTTTTCCAAGCTGTACATGTTAAGATCATTAAGCCTTTATTGGTAACTTTTCTCCTTCAAGCCGTACACCATTTTAGTAGCCCATCTCCATGTTACTCCATGCACCTCCCAGCACTGCAGGGACACAAAAGTGGACTGATGGGCAGTGCTGGCTGTTTGTGCGGTCAGGCAAAGGGTAAAAACCTTTTTCTTTCATTTTTATGCAGTACATGTTCACAGTACACCACACACACAACTCACTGCAAATCCTAGACACATACACAAGACACCTAACGGTACATACTCGCCGCCCAGGACATACTTGAAAACGAGAGAAATCTCAATGTATCCTTCCTGGTAAAATCCTTTAAAAAAAAAAAAAAAAAAGTATTGTGTAGACAGACTGTGCACACAATACTCAATGCACTACATGTAGCGCACCGTTAAATACTGCTTATACAACACCATGCACATGTATACTACATACACACTGCACATACAGTATGAACTGCAACTACACAGGTGTATACTCGACACGCTGCCTACAAAGGTGCATACATACATACTGCAAATAGAAAGTACATACACACTGCGCATTACTGTGAGTTTTATTGCTGTGGAGTTCATACATACTCAGAAAAACTGAGTTTCATTGCTGTGGTGCTCACAAATGCTAAGGGATTATCCACTCAGTGCCATTGTTGCAAAAAAACCCAGATAACTGCCCTGCAATACAGACTTTTTTTGCAACAGAGGCACTTAGTGGATAAGCCCCATAGGGTTCCATCAATAGTTGTAGTTCATTTAAAGGAACACAGTATTAAAAAATATGGTTCCCTTTTATAGTGTCTTCCTTTAAGTGAGCTACAACTATTGTTTATTAAGACATGAAAATAGTCATATTAATCAGTTTTTCCCCAGGCGTGAAGCACCCTCACCTATTTTTCCAGAAAAAAAGCACTGACTATAAGTAGCATGTAAAAGGCATGAGCAGCATCTGAATAAATGACAAATAATCAGTTTTATCAATTTGTGTAGGGTGTGTGACAGTTTATTAACCCTTTCGCTGCAGAGGACGCGCTCAGCGCGTCCACCCGCAGGTAGGGTTCCATGCGGAGGACGTGCTGAGCGCGTCTCCCTTTGGGGCCAGCGATCGGCCAGATTCCGGCCTCTCCCTCCCGATCGCCGGGGTGCAAGGGGTTAATCCAGGCACCGTTTGGAAGGGCACAGCCTGCCCTTCCTAACGGTACCTGGCATTAACCTCATGGGGGCCGGATCACGAATCGGCACCGAAAAGCGCCGGTTCGTGATCCTTTCCCGGAGCTGGCCGACATCTTGGATGTCGGCCAAGCCTCCGGGAACTCCCCCTGAGGGTTGGCCTCATCGTGCATAGCACGATAATGCCAGTCCTGGAGTTAACCCCTAACTGCCACCAATGGTGGAGATAGGGGTTCCAATGAACCCCCTATCTCCCGATCCATGGCAGCTAGGGGTTAATGCTTGATATTGTTGGATCGGCCAGAGCATGGCCTTTCCAACGATACCAAACATGACAATGAAAAAAGTTTAAAAGAATAAAAATTCAAATAAAAAAAATTATTAAAAAAAAGGTGTTTTTCTTTTTTTTGGTTTGTTAATGCAGCAATATTGTTCCCATTTCAATTATAATGTGAACAATGATGCTGCACTAACGATTTTTGTATGCGGTGCGTTTGTTAAAAATCGTGTAATTTTCCCCAAAAAGAAAATGTAACGAGACCCCATACAAAATATAACCGCAATTGCTCGTATGTTAAAATGTGAAAAAAAACACTTTACACGTTGTAAATTATTAAATTCATATTTTATTGCATTTTTTGTTATAATATACAGACAGGACATGACGTATACATATAATAATGACATATTATGAATCTGATGGAAAGAACGATATATAATATGTCTGGGTCATATACTAAAATAAGCCTTAAAAACACTTTTAAACATGATGCGCAAAACAGGTAAAAATGACCTCAGCGCAGAGTCGGGAAATGCCTCAGCAGCGAAAGGGTTAAAAAAAAAAACACAACTACTATGAATCTGCACAGGGGCCTGTGTGTAAATGGGCATTGGGTGGAAATGGGCACACAGCCTCCTGTTAAGGGAATAGCTTCTGGATTTGTTTTGGACCACATACAGATATCTGTAATTTAGCATGTGCCATCCTGTGTGCTTAGTGCTGTGTGTCTGCCCATGCTACCTATCCCTGAGTCTACAGACAGGGATTCCACCTTAATTCCAACAGATTGGGAAGCAGTGATTGGGAGCTGCCCGACACATCATGGGAGGGGCGGTAGTGTGAGTATTACTTTGTGTGGGGGTTAATCTCCTTGCGCAACCCCCCCCCGCGGGGCAGATCAAAGTGCAATCTCCTTAAAGCCTGCTGTGCAGTGCACCTCCTCAAAGCCTGCTGTGCTGATGGGGCCCCAATCTGGGCCCCTCCCCATCCAGTCCGCCACTGGCTAGGTCTATTCCATTGTTCTTTACTGCTGTTATCTGATCTAATCTGTAGTGTATTCTGGAAGGGAGGGGGTTGCGTCTCAACTGTGTTTTACCTGTGTGTTTTTTCAAATAAAGAGTTAGTCTTTGTTATGCTGTTCCCAACGCTGGTTCTGATTGGTGCTTTGGGGTACATCTTCATTATTTTGGGGCAGAAGTTGCTGGATTTTGGACGCCAGCTGGACAAAGCTAGAGTTTGACAGAGCACGCAGTCAGAGTGCAAGGTGGTCTGTCACATTTGGCTGGCACCAGTGGGATTAGCTTTTTCCATTGAGCAGTCCAAACTAGGGCTGAGCTGTTCGGTTCGATCTGTTTGGTGTTCGATTCAAACATCGCCCGTTCGGCTGTTTGTCGAATTCCGAACATTTCCGCCACGTGTTCGCCCACAATGCACCACAATAGATCTCAATGCACTTTCCACTGGCCTGAAGCTTGTAATTGGCTACAGCCTTGCACCTGACCTGCAAATTTTGCCCAATCATGGGCTCACAGAGCTAAATCCTGCAGCACACTATATAAGGCGTCCCTCGCAGCCCAAGTACGTGTTTTTTGAGAGGAGATTGTTCTGTTAGTGTGTCTTCTCAGTGCCAGCAGCTATTGGGGGGATCTCACTTCTAGCAGATATCTGGGAATTGTTGTAATCTGTGTCGTCTCAGTTCTAGAAGATATCGGGGAATTGTTGTAATCTGTGTTTTGTCAGTGCCAGCAGCTATTGGGGGGGTCTCACTTCTAGCAGATATCTGGGAATTGTAATCTGTGTCTTGTCACTGTTGCCAGCTATCAGGGTGTCTCACAGACTTGTAGCAGATTTCTACGAATTTTAAACTGTGTTTTATCACTGCCACCCATCAGGGGGTCTCACTGATTTATAGGAGGTTCCTGGGAATTGTAATTTGTGTCTTGTCAATGCCACCCATCGGGGGTATCACAGATTTGTAGCAGATATCTTCGAATTGTAATCTGTGTCTTGTCACTGCCCACCCATCAAGGGGTCTCACTGATTTATAGGAGGTTTCTGGGAATTGTAATCTGTGTCTTGTCACTGTTGCCAGCTATCAGGGGGTCTCACAGACTTGTAGCAGATTTCTGCGAATTTTAATCTTTGTCTGGTCACTGGTAGGGATGAACCGAACACCCGAGTTCGGTTCACATTCGAACTCGAACTTTTCAAAAGTTCGAACACGAACTCAATACAAGTCAATGACTCAAAATTCGGTTTTTAGAGTGCCCTCCAAGAGGGCATATATGCTAGATATTTGCCATAAAAGGTGTATGTGGGTCCGGGTAGTGCCCTGGGGGACAGGAAACAAGGACAAAAAGTAAAAAAAATGTTTAAAGGGACAGTGAGTTTTCCATGAAATAAGGCTGCTGTCAGACGAGCGTAGTGTTCACGTCCGTGATTGCGCCTAAAAGTACGTCCGTGATAGCATGAAAGAAAGTCCATTGGAGCCTGACACATGAAGTACGTCCGCACTGAACTGCGGACGCATGACGGACGCTGCAAACGGACGCAGGTTAGGCAAGAACGTAATACTGCTAGAACGGACGTGCGGAGTGCGCCACGTCCACAACGTCTGCATAGCTTTGTGTGTGAGTGATGGAGCATGGTCAGACGGACTGCATTTATACGTCCAGCATTTTTGACGGACAGAATGTTTTTTCATTGTAATTTACTTTTCCCTCCTACATCCGTCAAAAAATAACTTCAGTGAAAAAACGGACTGTGTGACCACTACTGCGTCATCCTTACTGACGATGTCCGTACTGCACGGACGTACAGTCCGTAGAAATCACGCTCGTCTGACCCTAGCCTAAGGGTTAAAAATAACAACGAAAAATTCCTTCAAATATCGTGCCTAGGAGGTCCCCATAACCTGCCCGTGAAGTGGCGGATTTCTAGGATGTATAGAAACATTTAAAAACAATGTCCGGGTCCGGGTAGTGCCCTGCGGGACAGGAAACAAGGACAAAAAGTAAAAAAAAAAAATATATGTTTTTAACCCCTTCACTGCTGACGACGTGTGGGACACGTCCTCAGTTACTCCCGCTGTATGCTGAGGAGGATGTGTCCCACACGTCATCAGCTTTGCGGGACCCCCGGCAGAGATACTCACCTCTCTGTCCGGGGTCCAGCGGTGTTCTGACTTCAGCGTCCTCAGATGCTGAAGTCAAGCTCCTCCCGACGTAAATGACGTCATCGCCTGGAAGATCGCCTGAAAGGGAGTGGGGGGATCCGTTCGGATCCCTCTCCCTCCCGATCGGGAGGTCCCACAAAAAAATGGCAGGCACCGCTTAAAAGGGGAGAGTCTCCCCTTTTAAGCGGTGCCTGGCTTTAACCCCTTCGGTGCCCTGCGGTGGGGGCCGCCATCTTGGATCGCAGCTCCACCCCTGGGTCCCCCCTCACTGCCCTCACTGCCTGGTGTCCTCACGCATAGCGTGATGATGTCAGATAGCCGGGGAACCCCTAGCTGCCCGGATTCCCCTGGTGGAGAAAGGGGGTTCATTTGAGGGTACAGAGATGCTGTGAGGCTGTGTATAGAGATGCTGATGGGGTTGTGTATAGAGATGCTGTGTATAGAGATGCTGATGGGGTTGTGTATAGAGATGCTGATGGGGTTGTGTATAGAGATGCTGATGGGGTTGTGTATAGAGATGCTGATGGGTTGTGTATAGAGATGCTGATGGGGTTGTGTATAGAGATGCTGATGGGGTTGTGTATAGAGATGCTGATGGGGTTGTGTATAGAGATGCTGTGTATAGAGATGCTGATGGGGTTGTGTATAGAGATGCTGATGGGGTTGTGTATAGAGATGCTGATGGGGTTGTGTATAGAGATGCTGATGGGGTTGTGTATAGAGATGCTGATGGTGACGGAACCGTTCTCTTCCGCCTGTCCTGACTCTCCAGACACCCCTTAGTTGCGGTCAGCCCGGCTACTGGGAGCGCTGTCCTCAGCGCCTCGAGCAGCTTGACCCGCCTGCTTCTGATTCTCTGACCTGGAGCCGTTAGGAATTTCCAGAGGGCCACTCTGTGCCTTCTGGGGGTGATAGTGGGTAGCCTGAATGAGACACCAGACGAGCTGTATGTTCCCACAGGATTCTCTGACCTTTTAATGAAGAAAAACGCCACCATTTATGCTGAAATCCAACAGTCATAGTTTGCATAAATGACGCACCTCGTCCTACCAATATACTAATTACATTATGTCAGGTATTTACAATAAACATTCTTTACATTCTTTAGCTCACACAACATTTGCATAATCTATTGTTCTAACACATCAGATTAAAGACAAACACTATCAGACTTCTTGAATCAAATATGCAGCCAGATAAGGGGAAAAGCCCTGTTGCATAAATTACACAGCAGTAAAGCTTGTTTACTGGCTATACAAAAACACTTTTACCTACAGGAATATAAGTATATTTAAAACTAAAGCTACGCCATTTTACACTAAACTAATTTAAACTAAAACCAAACGATGTAAAATATATTTAAAAACACACAATATAAATGAACATAAAGTCTCTGGAGTTTGAAGCGCGGAGCGCCATGTCAGCTCCTTGACACTGATGATGCTGTGAGGCTGTGTATAGAGATGCTGTGAGGTTGTGTATAGAGATGCTGTGAGGCTGTGTATAGTGATGCTGATGGTTGTGTATAGAGATGCTGTGAGGCTGTGTATAGAGATGCTGATGGGGCTGTGTATAGAGATGCTGATGGGGCTGTGTATAGAGATGCCTTGCGGCGCCGAAGTGCAGCCTAGCTCTGGTGGGGGCCGCGATCTTGAATGGCGTGATGACGTCAGATAGCCGGGGAACCCCTAGCTGCCCGGAATTCCCTGGTGGAGATAAGGGGTTCATTTGAGGGTTCACAGAGATGCTATGAGGTTGTGTATAGAGATGCTGTGAGGTTGTGTATAGAGATGCTGTGTATAGAGATGCTATGAGGCTGTGTATAGAGATGCTGATGGGGTTGTGTATAGAGATGCTGATGGGGTTGTGTATAGAGATGCTGTGAGGCTGTGTATAGAGATGCTGTGTATAGAGATGCTGTGAGGCTGTGTATAGAGACGCTGATGGGGTTGTGTATAGAGATGCTGTGTATAGAGATGCTGATGGGGTTGTGTATAGAGATGCTGTGAGGTTGTGTATAGAGATGCTGTGAGGTTGTGTATAGAGATGCTGTGAGGCTGTGTATAGAGATGCTGATGGGGTTGTGTATAGAGATGCCGTGTATAGAGATGCTGTGAGGCTGTGTATAGAGATGGTGTGAGGTTGTGTATAGAGATGCTGTGAGGCTGTGTATAGAGATGCTGTGAGGCTGTGTATAGAGATGCTGTGAGGCTGTGTATAGAGATGCCTTGTGGCGCCAAAGTGCGGCCTAGCTCCGGTGGGGGCCGCCATCTTGGATGGCGGGTCCACCCCCGGGTTCCCCCTCACTGCCTGACGTCCTCACGCATAGCGTGATGATGTCAGATAGCTGGGGAACCCCTAGCTGACCGTAATCCCCTGGTGGAGATAGGGGGGTTCATTTGAACCCCGATATCTCAAGAACCGTGGCAGCTAGGGGGTCATGGAGGGTGTCAATCGAAAGGCCCGAGCATGGCCTGGATACCCAACATGACCAGGTATAAAGTAAAGACAAAAAAATTAAAAGTTATTTTTTTGTTATTTTTATTAATGCAGCAATAGTGTTCACATTTCAATTATAATGTGAACAATGATGCTGCACTAATGATTTTTCTCTATGGGGTGCGTTTGCTAAAAATCACGTAATTCCCCTCACAAAATGTAACAAGTCCCCATTTCTAATTATTGTACAAGCGCACCCCATAGAAAACATAACCACAAACGCTCATATGATAAAATGTGAAAAAAAAACACTTTACACACTGCAGATGATTAAAAATTCAATTTTTATTGCATTTTTTGTCATAATATACAGGCAGAACATGATGTATACACATAAAATTGATATATTATGAATCTGCGGAGTCTGCTGGAAAGAACGATATATAATATGTCTGGGTCATTTAATAAAATGTGGCTTCAAATCGCATTTAAACATTGTCACGGAATGGCCCAGCACCCTCAGCCAGGGGCGGTCCTTTGGGACGGTGCGGTCCCTCCAGACTCTTAGGTGCCGTTGCACCAGCGGGATTTCGCGTGTTATTTTATTTAGATGTGGTTTCATTTGTGTGGTGTAATAAAAGTGTCCCCCTTGTTGTATTGCGAAATGTGTGTATCCCATTGTGTGCCTTGCTCGTCGCCATTTTCCCCGCGCCTCGTGGATCCGGTCGAATCGATCGGATCGGAAAATGGCCGATTCGGACCATCCGGTCGAATCGTAAAATGGACGATTCGGACCATCCGGTTGCGAATCGGCAACACCCCGATTCGTAACCGCCAATACGAATCGGGACCCGGGTGCCTCCTTCCAACGAGGGCCAATGAGGCTTGTGGGGGCAGGCAGGGATTCCCATTGTTTCTGGCTGGTTGAATGTTTATAAATATGTGTGATGTGTAAAAAATAAACAGATGATCCAGTGCATACAGCTCCGCCTGGTGTGCTTTATTTTCGGCCGTAATTCTGAGATCCCGCGCGGTCCTCAGAGTGCGGCATCCCGAGATCCGAACCGATCACCCTGTGCCTGCATCTCGGATCAGGACAGAGGTGCATCTTACGGGCATCGACCATCGGAAGATTCGACTATGCTGTGGTTCAGTATCTGATCCGAAGCCGCGGTGCGCATCTCGCGCTTCGGTATATCGAGCGCCATATTCGACCGGATAAGATCTGAATATTACGCGAAGGAAATAAGAAACGTTTCCCATCCGAACAGCCGCTCCACAACCGATCCGAACAGCACCAAGGTCAGTAGATCAGCCGCTCGAGACGCTGAGTGTCGTGTCACTCAGTGGTCGGGCTGATCTCGCCCCGGGGTCCCCTCCACAGCCCGCTAGCCCTTCCCCAGGGTCATCCCAGGCCGCTCGAGACGCCGAGTGCTGTGCCACTCGGTAGTCGGGTCGGCGGTAAGCGCAGTGGGAGGAGCAGTTTGGAGCACACCCGCAGGCGGACAACACCTCATTCCGCCACAAACATGATGAGCGAAAGCGGTAAAAATTAGCTGAGCACACAGCAGTGAAATGCAGGGTTAAGGCCCCGTTCACACTGTGCGATTTGAAAGTCGCGAGATTTTCATATTCGCGACATGGTGCGATAATGTCGCGCGGCATCGCTGTTTTGTGCGATTTTTGCAAAGCACCACCAATACAAATCGCGAAATCGCAGATAGCAAATCGCAAAAAAAGGGTCATGTACCAGCGACAGGCTTCTGCGACGCGCGACATGCGACATCGTGCAGCAAGATTTGAACTGCTCCATTGAAAAGCATTGGAGAAGCTACATAGCGCGACGTCGCCCAGATTTTGCTGCGACGTAACGGCAAAATCTGTGCGATAAATCGCACAGTGTGAACAGGCCTAAGGGGTTAAACAGCATATCAGAGGAACATTTAGTAGAGAAATGAACACTTCTCAGAAGCACAGGTGTTGTTTGATACATTTTCAGGAGACACCCTCAGTCTACAGACAATGTATCAAATTCATTAGACCAGACTAATTAATTAAAAGCACATGTTATTTCCAAACACTAATTAAACACCTGTTTACACCGTTTGAGAACACAGGTCATTTAGAGGTGAGAATCTTTACACGTAGACATTATTTTTTAATTCAATATCTAATAAACCGTTGCTTATAATATTCTGCAGTAAAGAGTCTCTTTATTTCTAGATTTTTTAGCATTTTTATACTTTTTTCAAATTTAGGGTTTTTTTCTAACTCAAACCGAACATGCCAAAAAGTTCAAAATTCGCAAACTTTCGAACTGCCGATGTTCGAATCGAACTCCGAACTGATGGAACAGCTCATCCCTAGTCACCGGCTGACAGCTATTAGGGTGTCTCACTGAGTTATACCAGAGTTCTGGAAATCTTTAATCTAGATTAGGGATGAGCCGAACACCCCACGAGTTCGGTTCGTATTCGAACCCGAACTTTCCAAATGTTAGAATCCGAACTCAAACTCCATACAAGTCAATGGGGCTGAAAATTCGATTTTAAAGTGCCTTCAAGAAGGCATATATGCTAGATATTTGCCATTAAAAGGTGTATGGGGGTCCGGGTAGTGCCCTGGGGGACAGGAAACAAGGACAAAAAGTAAAAAAAAAAAAACGTTTTTAAAAGGGACAGTGAGTTTTCCATGAAATAAGGGTTAAAAATAATAACGAAAAATTCCTTCAAATATCGTGCCTAGGAGGTCCCCATAACCTGCCCGTGAAGTGGCGGATTTCTAGGATGTATAGAAACACTTGAAAACAAAAAAATTACGTTTCGAAAGACGGTAAATGCTTTTCCTTTAATCTATCCATAAACAACTGCTTGGGGCGACAGTCTGTATGAAAAGACATTTTCGGACACGTAGAAAAAGTTGTGATTTTTTGGCTAAATTATTGTGAAACTTATGCAGTCTTTGGATGAAAGTAACAATAGGTGCTTTAAAATTGGGCCTTTGGCGTCGGCAACAGTGCTGTCACACCGTAACCCCTCTGAGGATATGAATCTGATACAGGTGTCAGTGGCAGTGCACCCAGATATTGTGCTTTTGGTGCCAGGCCAGCAAGTGCATTCATATAGTAACCCCTCTGTGGTATTGTGGAAGAGTGCAGGGGTGGACCATGTGGTCCTATATTAAAACGCTATGAATCTGGTAATGGGCGTCAGTGGACCCAGATATTGTGCTTTTGGTGCCAGACTGCCAGGCCAGCAAGTACTATCATACAGTTACCCCTCTGTAGTATTGTGGAAGAGTGCAGGGGTGGACCCTGCGGTTCAAAAAATTAAAATGATATAAATGTGGCACAGGCGTCAGTACAGCCAAATATTGTGCCTTTCATGGCAGCAAGTGCCTTCACACCGTAACCCTTTTGTGGTATTGTGGAAGAGTTCAGTGCTGGAGGTTTTGTGCATGCAGAGGACATCCCCGATCTATTCCATTACTTCAGCATCAGGGGATTGATAACTGCTGATCCAGGACTGATTCATTTTTATAAATGTCAGCCGGTCTACAGAGTAGGTGGACAGACGCACTCTTTTGTCTGTGACAAAACCTCCAGCGGCACTGAACGTCCTTTCAGAAAGCACGCTCAGGGCTGGCCCGACCATGGTGCAGAGTGGAGCACCGGCGCCAGGCGGCCGAATTCCGGGGGTGGCAAATTTTAGCTGCCGGTGCACTTTTTTTTTTTTAAATCGGCGGCGGCAGCATCTACATTTGCGGCGCCGCCGGGAAGTGAATGTCGTCCAGGAGCCTGAGGATCCGCCCACAGGCGCCGTAATCCTGCGCTTCCATTCCTGGCTGCATGTGTGTGGGCGGTGCCTAGTTTGGAAGCGCGGGATTACAGCAGTGGACAAATCCTCCAAAGACTACGGCAGCTATGTTTCGTCTCCCCTTCCCGGCCGGGACCATCCGTCTGGTAAGAGTCCCTGGCCTGCCTATGCTCCAGCTTGTTGTGGGAAGCAGGCAGCCCCCTCTGCTCCTTCTCCCACGCACACACTCCCCACGCCAGTCCTCCACTGTTTACTTACCCTGGCTCCCGTTTCTGACAGCCAGGGTCACCTCATCGCGTTATCAATCTCTGCTGTAATCAGGATCTCATGGCAGGCTGTGATCTCCAGGATCTGATACAAAGGTCATCTCTTGCCTCGCATGAGATTTAACCCTGTGAGATTACACATCATATAGGATAAATCTCACAGGGTTAAATCTAATGCCGAGGCAAGAGATGGCCTTTGTATCAGATCCTGGAGATCACAGCCTGCCATGAGGTCCTGATTACAGCAAGATTGATAACGCGGTGAGGTGACCCTGGCTGTCAGAAACGGGTAGCCAGGTTAAGTAAACAGCGGAGGGCTGGCTTTGGATGATCCTACAAGTGCATGGGGTGGAATATAGTAACACACTATGCTACATAGTTCTGTCTTTTTTTCCCAACTAACTAAAGGCAATGGTTTCAAGCTGTTGCTCTGCTTCAGCCACCATTGCTACTGCCTGTAATTGTTTGGTCTCACTCTGGCACTGGTTGTGACTTGTTTCCGTTGCTCGAGTCGCTATGCATATTGTTCTCGTGGCGTTTTAGGTCAGACGCCTTCGCAAATGCTTTTGTACAGGAAGCACAGATGAATGGCTTCTCCTCTCTGTGTCTCCTCTCGTGAGCTTTCAGGTGAGATTTGTGTTTAAAAGGCTTGTCGCACAGGTGGCATGCAAACGGTCTCTCGTTGCTGTGTACCCGTTCATGTTTCTTCAGGTCCGGCGCTCGGATGAAAGACTTTGTACACACCTCACAGCTATAGGGCTTGTACCCTGTGTGAATCATCAGGTGTTTTTTCAGGTGAGCTTGCGTAGTAAATGCTTTGCTGCACATTTCACAGACAAAAGGCCTCTCGACTGTGTGCAATTTCTCGTGTTTACGAAGCAGTGCCTCATCTGTGAACTTTTTACCGCAAGCTTGATATGCAAATTGTTCGCGATGGCCATATAATAAATACTCAAATTTCATATCTCCAGTTGCAGTGGTCCATGCTGGTGCTTGTTCATCCTTTACTTCACTGATGCTGTCATTGTAAGTTAAGACTTACCCAGGCAACCGTTTCTGACAGCCAGGGTCACCTCACCACGTTATCTTGCTGTAAACTCTGACACGCTCATACACGCCGTACATTACTGTGAGTTTTATTGCTGTGGAGCTCTGTGATACGCTCATACATGTCACTTTTTTTGGGGGGTAGCATTTCATCCATCGCTCCAGGCAGCACAGTGGCTTGGGCCGGCCCTGAGCACGCTAGATGAAGGGCAACCTAGTAGCTGCATAGCATATTGGCTAAATTCTGGCCAGTGAACCAATCTCAACACCCAGTAAGCCAGTGGATCATCTGCTGGAAAGGTAACCAGGTCTGCCCTTGCCCCTAGGTAGTCCTGCACCATATGGTGAAGACGCTGGCAATGGGTGCCTACATTTGACGTCCCTGGGCGTCGTGGACTAAAAAAATTAAAAAATGCATCCGTCAAGCGGCCCTGGCCTTCACCACTATTCCTCTCATCATCCGCAGCCTCAGAAGCACGTGTGTCATCACTTGGTAACCTACCAGTGCCTGGAAAGGTGTTACACAGGTGTCGTTTTAGAGCATCCTCAAGTTTTTCATCCTGTGCTCCTTCTGTGTGGGCAGGATGAGCTCTGCAACTTTACCCTTGTATCGTGGATCAAGAAGGGTTGCCAACCAGTAATGATCCCTCTCCTTGATAGCACGAATCCTGGGGTCCTTTACCAGGCTTTGCATTATTAGGGAGGCCATGCAGCGTAGGTTGGAGGTGGCATTAGCTTCCGAGTTTTCCTGGTCAATGAGGATGACCCCATCGTGTACTTCCTCCTCCCAGCCACGCATTAGCCCTTGTGTTTCTGGGCACACGAAACCCACCCTTGAGGAATCCCCACCTTCATTGCCCCCACTACTTAAATATTCAGCCTCCTCATCCTCCTCATCCTCCTCCTGTCTGATCTGAGTAGGACCCGCTGGAATACTGTCTGGTCCCAGGTTTCTGGGCACACAACCTTCAATGCCCCCACTACTTAAATATTCCTCCTCCCCATCCTACTGTCTGATCTGAGGACCCGCAGGAATGCTGTCTGCGTAAAGACTGGGGCCTTGAGAGCTAGGGAAGGCCTCCTCTTCCTCCTGCTGCTCTGCCTCTAGTGCCACATCTATAATTCCCCGCAGAGTGTGCTCCAGCAGGAACACTAAAGGAATTGTGTCACTGATGCATGCACTGTCCCTGCTCACCATCCTCGTTGCCTCCTCAAATGGTGCCAGTACAGTGCATGCATCCTTGATCACCAGCCACTGCGAGGGGGGAAAAAAACCAAGTTGACCTGAACCTGTCCTTGTGCCATACTCACACAGATACTCGTTGATGGCCCTCTGCTGCTTGTGCAGACGCTGCAGCATTGCTAATGTCGAGTTCCACCTGGTGGGCATGTCACAGATCAGACGGTTTGTGGGAAGGTGGAATTCTCTTTGAATTTGTGCCATGCGAACGCTTGCTGGGAATGACCGTCTGAAGTGGCTGCAGACTTTTCTGGCCTGGCTGAGAAGCTCTGGCAGCCCTGGGTACTTGGTTAGGAAACACTTTACCACTAGATTTAGGACGTGTGCTAGGCATGGTACATGCGTCAATTTACCCTTGCGTAGGGCGGAGAGAAGGTTGCTGTCATTATCACAGATGACCATTCCCAGCTGAAGCTGGTGTGGTGTTAACCATCTCTGCACCTGCCCCTGCAGAGCTGACAATTTCTGGCCTGTTGTGGCTCCTGTCCCCTAAACAAACCAGCTCAAGCACAGTATGGCATCTTTTTGCTTGAGCCATTGCTTAGCCCCTGCCACGCGTCGGTTTAACTGCCACTTCGCCAGAGACATAGGAGGAGGAAGAGGTGGTGGAGCAGACAGACCTCATACAAACAGCTTTCTGGAGGCATGGTGGATGAACAAGCTCCAGCACAGAGTCCCGTCCTGGATCCCTCTCAGCTGCATGCAGAATTAACCAGTGTGCCATGAAGGAAATGTAACGGCCCTGTCCATGCTTGCTGGACCACGTGTCAAAAGTAATGTGCACCTTGCTGCTGACTGCCTTTCCCAATGACTCCATAACATTGTCTTCCACGTGCTTGTATAGTGCTGGAATGGCCTTCCATGAAAAGAAATGGCGTTTTGGAACCTGCCACTGTGGTACAGCACATTCAGCAAATTCACGGAAGGAAGCAGAGTCCACCAGCTGGAAAGGCAGCGGCTGTAATGAGAGTAATTTTGCAAATCTGGCATTTAGACGCTGTGCTTGGGGTTGGTTGGGACTATATTTTTTTCTTACGCTGCAGCAGCTGGGGCAACGTAATCTGACAGCATCACATCAGTTGAAGATTTACGCAGTCACCTTCTGAGGAAGGACCTGGTACACCCATTACTGTAGAGTCATCCCTGTCAGTGGAGGTTGTAGGCAATGGCATGGCAGGACATACAGTGGGGGTACAATAAGGACAAAAAGGCAGGACCTCAAGTGGAGTGAAGTGAGAGAGATTTATTCGGGAACAACAAGCCCAATTAGACAAAAGTGGCGTGACGGTTCGACCCAAAGGTCCTAATCATACATGTGCCTCATCGTCATTTGTGTCTCCTCACTGCCAGCTATCAGGGGGTCACACTGATTTATAGGAGGTTTCTGAGACTTGTAATCTTTGGCTTCTTACTGCCACCCATCAGTGGGTCCCATATACTTCTAGCAGATTTATGTGAATTGTAATCTGTGGCTTCTCACTGCCACCCATCAGGGGGTCACACTGATTTATAGGAGGGAATTGTAATCTGTTTCTTGTCACTGGCTGCCAGCTATCAGGGTGTCTCACTGAGTTATACCAGAGTTCTGTAAATCTTTAATCTTTATACCAGAGTTGAATCAGAGTTCTGTATATATTTAATCTATATATCACTCACCATGTCTGAAAGGACAGGCCATCCTCATCCTCCGAGTCCTCTGCCAGCCAGACTTGTAGTGTTTTACAGTCCACCTCAGCTGCCAAAGCATCTAATGCAGCCTCCATGTCCACAGCTACTCCTGCTGTAGCCTCACTATCACACACGGAGGAGTCAGCTGAATTGTTTGACTACAATGACAGTGACATGCTGCTTGAGGATGCGCAACCAGTACAGTGCTCTGATTCAATCTGAGGTTGAGGAAGGGAGCAACGAGGATGGTGAGCAGGGACAGTGCATGCATCAGTGACACAATTCCTTTAGTGTTCCTGCTGGAGCACACTCTGCAGGGAATTATAGATGTGGCTCTAGAGGCAGAGCAGCAGGAGGAAGAGGAGGCCTTCCCTAGCTCTCAAGGCCCCAGTCTTTACGCAGACAGCATTCCTGCGGGTCCTCAGATCAGACAGTAGGATGGGGAGGAGGAATATTTAAGTAGTGGGGGCATTGAAGGTTGTGTGCCCAGAAACCCAAGGACTAGTACATGGCTGGGAGGAGGAAGTGTGCAATGGGGTCATCCTCAATGACCAGGAAGACTCTGAAGCTAATGCCACCTCCAACCTATGCTGCATGGGCTCCCTTATCCTGCAAAGCCTGGTAAAGGACCCCAGGATTCGTGCTATCAAGGAGAGGGATCATTACTGGTTTGCCAGCCTTCTTCATCCACGGTACAAGGGTAAAGTTGCAGAGCTCATCCTGCCCGCACAGAGGGAGCACAGGATGAAACCACTTGAGGACGCTCTAAAGAGACACTTGTGTAACACCTTTCCAGGCACTGGTAGGTTACCAAGTGATGACACAGGTGCTTGTGAGGCTGCGGATGATCAGAGGAAGAGAGGTAAAGGCTGGGGCCGCTTGACTGATGCCTTTTTAAAAAAAAAATTAGTCCACGACGCCCAGGGATGTCAAATGTAGGCACCCATTACCAGCATCTTCACCATATGGTGCAGGACTACCTAGGGGCAATGGCAGACCTGAATACCTTCACAGCACAGCAGATGATCCACTAGCTTACTGGGTGTTGAGATTGGATCACTGGCCAGAACTTAGCCAATATGTGTGACGGAACCTGATGTTATCATCCGCCTGCGGGTGTGCTCCAATCTGCAGGTGTGTTCCCCCTTAGTTTTGATTCTTCCCCCGGCCCGACTACCAAGGTTGTGGCACTCGGCGTCTCGAGCGGCCGGGTATGTCTTTGTGATCTGGGTGACCCACGCAGTCAAGGGGACCTTGATGTATACCTAGCCCGACTACTGAGAGGTGTCACTCAGCGTCTCGAGCAGCTGGCCACGGATCGATACGCAGACCTTTACGGTCGTAGATCGGAACGGCTTGATTCTGCGAAGATTCGGATCTTCCACTAGCGAGTTAGTTGACGATCGATCGTCTGGGTATTCGTATCGCCCAGCGGTCGAAGAAACATCCGCGGCACGGCACCAACCTGTTCGGATCTCACCCTCACTAGAGACAGCTTAATTAGTTCGACAGCAGGAGTCGGATCGTGCGGCGGTCGAAGCGCCCACACGTTACAAGGTACGAATTCTCGGATCTCCCGGTAGTTAGCTGGACACGTTCAGTCGGCTAGGAGTATTCGGATCGCGCAGCAGCGGCGCACGATAGAGTTGTATTTCGTCCGGGGTGCTGAACCACGAGGGATGTCAGGCACGCTTGGCAAACAGAGACACGAGACGCAGCTTCATGAACTCAAAACCAAAGACACTTTTATTCAGAACAACATCTGTATTTATACTTTCAACCTGAGCTCCACATGGAAAACCCCCGGCCCGCCCCCACAGGTATCATTGGCTTAAAGTGCATCGGGGCGTTGCCGATTCGGGACCAGCTGGTCTGATTCAAAAATAAGGCAGCAAAAAAAAGGCGGCAAATTTGAAACGGCATTCATTACACAACAACACTTTTGTTTACAGGTCATTCTTCGGTCAGCTAGAAGGCAGGGACGTTGGTGCAACGGCACAAACACATGTTCATTAAATAACAGTGTCCTGAAAACCCATCTCTGGCTGAGGGTGCTGAGCCATTCCTTCACAATATGCTATGCAGCTACTAGGTTGCCCTTCATCCAGCGTGCTTTCTGAAAGGACGTTCAGTGCCGCTGGAGGTTTTGTCACAGACAAAAGAGTGCGTCTGTCCACCGACTCTGTAGACCGGCTGACCTTTATAAAAATGAATCAGTACTGGATCAGCAGCTATCAATCCCCTGATGCTGATGTTACTGAATAGATCAGGAATCTTTTCTGCATTACCAAAACCTCCACCCCTGCACTCTTCCACAATACCTCAGAGGGGTTACGTTGTGAAGGCACTAGCTGGCACCAAAGGCATAACTTGTGGGTGCATGCACTGCCACTGACGCCTATACCAGATTCATATCATTTCAATATTGGACCGCAGGGTCCACCCCTGCACTCTTCCACAATACCACAGAGGGGTTACGGTGTGAAGGCACTTGCTGCCACCAAAGGCACAATATTTGGGTGCACTGATGCCTGTACCAGATTCATATCTTTTTAATATAGGACCGCAGGATCCAACCCTGCACTCTTTCACAATACCACAGAGGGGTTACGGCGTGACAGCACTGTTGCCGACACTAATGGCCCAATTTTAAAGCACCTAAGTTTCACCATAATTTAGCCCAAAAAAAAAAAAAAAATCACTAAACTGTCACGTGGCGTGTGCGGTTCAGGTGAGAGCCCAGCAGGCGGCCACACAGAGGGGAGGCCAGACAGGAATCACACAATGAATATTCTTTAATGAAACATAAATGGGCCTTAACTGCAGGCACTTGAAAGAACAAAGGAATTATATAAAGTCCAGGCAGAGTTCTTGACTGGAGAGTCTGAGGATTGTGGGCAATGCAGTCCCAGACTGCAGACAGGGCCCACCAAGGATAAGTCTGGACAGCAGACAGTGGTACCTTGATCAAAAAGGTCAGAGACGGAGATGAACAGTAATCCACAGGTGGAGATCGCTGAGAGTCCCTTGCACAGACAGAGATGTATCCAGGAACAACAGGGTAGACAGATGGATACTGGATACACAGGATAAGCTGGAGCAGGTTTGCACACATCCAGATGACCGCAGTCAGGGAGTACAATGCAGAACCACTGCTGGCTGGGTCTCTGTCTTTTAAGGAGGTTTAATCATAGATGGGCCTCAGGTGGAACTCCCAGGGCTGGAAAATGAAAACCCAGGCTGGATCCCCAGGAGCCTGGACATGACACTGGGCTGAGGTAAACCCCGGATTGGAACCCAATACAAAAGCATTCCAGGACAAAGGCTGTTAGGACCAGGCTGTGCAATATAGGTACCTCAGTAGGTACCCCAGGTGGACCGTGACAGTACCCCCCCTGACTGGTGCCCTCCGGGCACCGAGGCTGGAACAGGGGATGGAGCACAAATCACCACCCTCCAATGTACTCAGAGTCTGGATTGCCATAAACGTCACCATAAGCATGTAGGGCCCTCTCGAAATGTGGCAGGTTCTCTTTCCGGACCAACAGGCCATTGGATGCCCAGATGCAGCCCTCGGGAGCAAGACATACAATGGGTGATGGGCCCTTGGCACGACCCGGTAGGACAGCGCCCTTGGCACAGCTCAATGGGGCAGTGCCCTCGGCGATGACCGATGGGGTAGCACCCTTAGCAAGGCTCGATGGGGCAGCACCCTCGGCGATGACCGGTGTGGCAGCACCCTTGGCATGGCTCGGTAAGGCAGTGCCCTCGGCGATGACCAGTGGGGCAGTGCCCTTGGCACGGCTCGATGGGGCAGTGCCCTCGGCGATGACCGGTGGGGCAGTGCCTTTGGCATGGCTTGATGGGGCAGCGCCCTCGGCGATGACCATGGGGCAGCACCCTTGGCACGGCTTGGTAAGGCAGTGCCCTCGGCGATGAACGGTGGGGCAGCGACCTTGGCAAGGCTCGATGGGGCAGCGCCCCTGGCAAGGTTCGATGGGGCAGCGCCCTCGGTGATGACCGGTGGGGCAGCGCCCTTGGCACAGCTCAGTAAGGCAGCACCCCTGGCAAGGTTCGATGGGGCAGCGCCCCTGGCAAGGTTCGATGGGGCAGCGCCCGGTTCAGCAGTGACCTCGGCGCAGCATGGCACTTGGGCGACCTGGGTACAGCACGGCACTTAGGCGACCAGGTTATCATCCTGCTGCTGGGCAGTGAACGGCTTGGCCTTACGGCGGCGGCGACGGCCCCGTGGCAGTGACAGTACCGAGGATACTGCGGGATGCAGGGCAGCGACCTCTGGAGATCCTGTGGGATGCAGGGCAGCGACCTCTGGAATCTGTGTCAAAGCAACCTCCATGGGCACATAAGGCTCCGAATCTGTGGGCAAGGTAGGTTCCATGTCCATGGGTTCCACGTCAGCAGGCTCAGATGGCGGGGTCTCCAAGTAATCCGAAAGGGAGTCATCCTCTGTACTCTCCACATCAGAGAAGACTTCCCTGAATTCAGGCCTCTTAGATCTGGGTACCGGAGTATGGCAAGGCTTGCCAACTTGGTAGCCTGGCGAGGCCGAGCAGGGAGCAGAAACTGGGAGAGGCTTGGCTGTGGGCTGGCGAAGCTTGACAGCAGCTTGGCAAAATTTGGCAGGATTTGAGACTGGGCAAGACTTGGCGAGGCTTGATAGCAGCTTGGCGAGGGCTGGCAGAGACAGGGTGCTGTCGAGCTTTGGCAATTGGAGTTCGCTTAGACATTGATGGCAAGGATTCAGCAAGTAATGTCTCTTTGCTTTTAGCATGCACAGACACAGGAGGAGCAACCAGCTGAGAAGCAGGAGTAACAGGGTTGACTCTGGTCTGTGATGAGGATGGCTTGGGTGGGCGCACAGGGCATGAAGATATGAAATGTGAACCTGTACTACAATAGAAGCACAGTCCAAAG
Source organism: Leptobrachium leishanense (assembly GCA_009667805.1). Taxonomy (NCBI): domain Eukaryota; kingdom Metazoa; phylum Chordata; class Amphibia; order Anura; family Megophryidae; genus Leptobrachium; species Leptobrachium leishanense. The sequence goes on from CM019064.1 coordinate 1,134,858, forward strand.
ACCTCCTCCTGGAGCGTTCCTCCTCAGACCAGGGTCTCCTGCAGCCAGACATAGAAGTGGAAGAACGCACCTTAGGTGGGGTGCCCCTTAATCCTTGCAGCACTTTAAGCAACACAGAGTCCAGTTGCTGCAGGAAGTTCTGCACAGCCATTTTCATGGATGCCACCACCACCTGTATCACCGCAGACTCGTAATAAGATGGGTTCTGCATTCTGTCACGTGGCGTGTGCGGTTCAGGTATGAGTCCAGCAGGCGGCGACACAGAGGGGAGGCCAGACAGGATATCAAGCACTGAATAAGTTTAATGAAACTTAAATAGGCCTTGGCAGCAGGCACTAGAAAGAACAAAAGAATGCAATACTGGACAGCACAGGCAATGACAGGGTTAATGTCCATATGCAAGAGGTCTTGGTTGGAGAGCCAGAGGATTGTGGGCAATGCAGTCCCAGACTGCAGACAGGGCCCACCAAGAATAAATCTGGAAGCTGACAGTGGTACCTTGATCAAAGGTCAGAGACGATGGTAAACAACTGTAATCCACAGGCAGGTTTCCATACACTGGGGATAGTGGGCTACACGGTTGGGAGTACCCACTTGAGCAGTGTCCTGGAGGTCTTGACCACAGACTGTAGATAAAGCGCTGGATATAACATACAGGCAACAAGGTAAGCTGGTTCATGAAGAGCAGGTCTGCACACATCCAAGTGACCTCAGTCAGGGAGAACAATGCAGAACCACTGCTAGCTGGGTCTCTCTGCCTTTTATGGAGGCTTAATCATGGATGGACCTCAGCTGGAAGTCAAGGGCTAGAAAAGGAAGACCCAGGCTGGATCTCCATGAGCCTGGTCAAGGTGCTGAGCCTGGGCAAAACCTGGAATGGAATCCAAGAAAGAGATCCAGGGCAAAGTTCTTAGATCCAGGTGTGCAAGACAGGTACAACAGCAGGCACCCGAGGTGGACCGTGACATAAACTTGTTCTGCGTGTCCTAAAACGTCTCCTCTTTTCATACAGGATGCCGCCCCAAGCAGCTGTTTATGAATAGATTAAAAGCAAACAGTCATTTGAAATGTCTTTTTTTTTGTTTTAAAATGTTTCTATACATCCTACAAATCCGCCACTTCACGGGCAGGGTATGGGGACCTCCTAGGCATGATATTTGAAGGAATTTTTCGTTTTTATTCCTAACCTTTATTTCATGGAAAACTCACTGTCCCGTTTAAAATCTTTTTTTTTTTTTTACTTTTTGTCCTTGTTTCCTGTCCCCCAGGGCACTACCCGGACCCCCATACACCTTTTATGGCAAATACCTTGCATATATGCCCTCTTGGAGGGCACTCTAAAAATCGAACATTCGAGTCCCATTGACTTGCATTGAGTTCGAATCGTGTTAGCATTCGAACCCGAACTTTTGAAATTGTTTGAATGCGAACCGAACACGGGGGTTTTCGGCTCATCACTATTCCAATCCACCAACGGGACCCAGAGCGGCTGCCGTCAGAGGAGAAAGGGATGGAAGTGTCCAAGCAGCACAAGGAACCTGGCTCTGCCCAGGTTGTGCTTGAGGAGAGAAATTCTGCTCGGCGGAAGCTCTGGAGGGATGTTCTGCAAGTTGAGCAGATGTACTTGGGCAAAGGTATCCCTACTTATGAGGAGAGATTCCAGGCACATTGGGACTTGTGGTTACAGTTCCTCGGAGAGCAGCCCCAGCAAGAATGGCTGTTGGAGCTGGATGACCTGATCTGGGCAGAGATGGTACTGGATGACAGGTACCGGCCGATGGACTGGTATCCTGCCCAGATTTCTCCAATGCTAGCAAGGAACAATTCCACAGAGGGCTATCACTTAGGCAGCCCGGGATTGGTATTTGATGCTCTCCAGGGAGACCCCCATTTCGGCAGTGCAGCAGAGGTACTGGTCACCCCAGAATGGGAGCTGGAGCAGGACTACAAAAGACTCATGAAAAAAAAAAAGTTAATGAAAGCTCAACCGTCTGCTCCAGCTGCTATGGATGCCGCAGGGTCTGGATTTGCAGAGGATGAGTTGACAATATCCAGTCTCACCAAGGGCCTGCAGCTATTCCTGTGCACCAGGGAGAGGAGGCAGTTGGCCCCTCTCCCCAACCTACAGACTATGGAGCCTCGGCTGCTACCGAGGAGGCAAATCTTTTACAGCTGCAACACAGACGACGAGTTGAACCAGAGAAAGCGGCAGACGGGGCGATTGAAGTTTCTACAGAGCCTGAAGTGGAGCAAGATGCCACGGATTTTTGGCCACCTGCAGAGGAGATTTGCATTGCAACGATGGATGGGACTGCGGTTTCCGCCAGCGAGAGCCTTGGGGACATTGTGGCATTGCGTAAGGACTGCCTGGTGACGTGGAGAGACTGAGATCCCCACTGGTGATTTACTGCGATGTGGGACAGCTGACCCAGAGGCCCCACAGTGTGCTCCAAACCAAGGATGGCTGACGGAGCTGGAAGGCCTGGATTTGTTTGGGCCAGAAATGGACTTTATGGTTGTGGAGGAGACTGCAGCCCTTCCTACTGTGCTTCCAGGATTCAGAGCGGTCAGCCTGGATCCCCAGCTTGGGGAGCCTGGACAGCTCTCAGAGGATTCAAGAGAACTGCTGGCAATGGGACACAGTGCAGCCGAGCTCTGTCCCCAACACGCTACCCCACAGGATGGTGAGTTAAAGGACTGTGGAGTTGGCGGGCTTGAGGCCTGTGGCAAGTGGCCAGAAAGTTCAGCAAGACTTCCTGGCCCTGGAAACATGTCTCCATGCCGTGCTGCAAACACAGTTACCCCTTTGTGGCTCCTGAAGGAATATAAGGAGGGGTGATGGCATCTGTGGGTGTGGAGCAGAGCACAGTGCCAATGGAAAGACGCACACATTTTGGGACTTTGGTGCAGATTAACACAGGTCCAGACCAGTTTGTGATCTGGTACCTGGTTAGTCTACCATTGGGGAGAGGAGAAATTTTATAGACTCGACTGTCTCTGGGGCAGTTGGAGAAGCCTCGGGCTAGCCTCCTGCCTATTGACTATGGACCAAGGTGCTACCTGGGATTTGCCATTTACTGTATGTTGACTGTGTTTCTGTATATTGTACATTTCTGTATTAGCTGTCTTCTATCTGTATATTGTACTCTTCTGTAGCTACCCCCTCTCTGCATATTGTATACTTGTTGCTGTAAGAACATTCCTTTGTTCTCCCTGCTTAACTCATCTGCCCCCACCCTCCTGCTAGGTCTATACCATTGTTCTGCACTGATCTAATCTGTAGTGTATTCTGGAAGGGAGGGGGTTGTCCCTCAACTGTGTTTTACCTGTGTTTTTTCAAATCGAGAGTCAGTCTCCTTATGCTGTTCCCAACGCTGGTTTTGCCTGGTGCTTTGGGGTACATCTTCATTATTTTAGGGCAGAAGTTTCTGGATTTCAGATGCCAGCTGGAGAAAGCTAGAGTTTGACAGAGCATACGGTCGGTGTGCAAGGTGGTCCGTCACAGCTTGTGGGTAGGAGTCCCGGGAAGCTTGTGGGTAGGAGTCCCGGGAAGCTTGTGGGTAGGAGTCCCGGGAAGCTTGTGGGTAGGAGTCCCAGGAAGCTTGTGGGTAGGAGTCCCGGGAAGCTTGTGGGTAGGAGTCCCGGGAAGCTTGTGGATAGGAGTCCCGGGAAGCTTGTGGATAGGAATCCCGGGAAGCTTGTGGGTAGGAGTCCCGGAAAGCCTGTGGGTACGAATACCGGAAAGCTTGTGGTAGGAGTCCCGAGAAGCTTGTGAAAACAGGAGTTATGAAGAGCAGACCTCAGGATGCTCACACTTGGTGAGTTGCAGTGTTATGCAATAAAGAAGCTCTGAGTGATGGGTGTGTCTCCATTAAATAGCACACAGACAATTACATATAACTCCTGAATTGCTGCAGAACTTGCAGGGAAAGTCAGGATTTAGGAGCAAGGTCTGAAAGGTGCTGCCGAGGTAGTGTTCATGGGGGAGGCAGCACGGCTTTTGTCCTTCTTGCGGCCACGGCAGATTTTACTCTGGCTCGGGATATGACAGAGAGGGACATAATGGAGTGAGGAGAGGAAAAGAAATAGAGAAACTACGAAAGGAAGATATAAATAAAGGATGATAAAGAGAGGAGTGGGCGGGGGGGCAAAAGAAAGCCATGAGCGTTAAAGAGGGGCATGTGGGGTTGAAAAAAGGCACGAGTGAATAAAGGCAGCCCTCGGGGTAGAGAAGCATGTGGAGGAGGGTGTTAAAGCGACACATGGCAGCTTGACAAGCTGTGACGTTGTTAAAGAGAGGCACAATACCATCTCACACACACTCACTTTACTGGCAGACCTCTCAAAGACACTCCTATGCCACACAAATAATCCCACACCGGTCCCATTTCACACAATGCCACACTAATGCAGTATACTTGGTATAAGCATATAAAATGTAAACATTGGCCCCTCCTATATTTAAACTGGAGACTCCAGCAATTATTTTTTATTATTTTATATTTATTTTTTTAGCAAATTTGACCACTCTAGAGGAATCCAGTAAAACCTGAGTATAGACACGCTGTGGGACGATGCAGAGTGAAGTCAAGCTTGCATACATTTATAGCGTGTTTGCTTTATAGCAGTGTTTCCCGCGTCTGTCCTCAAGACCCACTAACAGGCCAGGTTATCCAGATATCTGAAGCACAGCACAGGTTACAGTTACAAGTATTTATAAAGTGCCAACAAGTTCCGTAGTGCTGTACAAAAGGGAGAGACAGAATAACAGATATGCAGACACATTACACACACACACAGATCAGTAGGAGAGAAGACCCTGCTCAAGAGCTGTCTATCTGCAGCCAACGGCACGTGGCGTGCACTGGCTGTGGGGAGGGGCCGAAGAGGCCCCTTGAAATCAGCAGGGCATACCAGTATGTCCCGTGGCGTTAATGGGTTAAAGCAGGGATCTCAAAGTACCAGCCCCCGGACCGGTTACAAATGGCCAGAAGACTGACCTGGTCCAGACTGGCCATGCATGGAGCGTCATAGGGATTCCCTCCCTAGCGCGCAGGACGCTCCATGCCTGTCCTGTTGGGCCTCTGCTTGGTGCTGATCTGGCACCGAGTAGGGGCTTCAGCCACAGTGGGCTAACATCAGCCTTTATTGTGGAACGACTCCCCGGGCCGCGGGAGTCATTTCGCACACGCGTGATGACATCATCCGCTGAGATTCCCCCTGCCAGTAGTAAAGGAGATATTGGGGTCATTAGACCTCTGTATCTCCGGATCCATAAGGGCTACAGGGATAGTTGAGGTGTCATTGGAAAGGGCAGAAACAAATGCTATCCTTCATCAATATATAGTGTAAAAACAAAAAGATAAAATTAGTGTAGCGCTGTTTAAAACTGTATTGCTGTAATTACTGGGTTCTAGCCACCAGAGGGAGACAAAAGCCATATGGACAATGCGGGACTTAAACGAACTACAATATCCATCAGGCTTTGCGGCGGAGACAGGAAGTGGGTGGGACAGGGAGGAAGGACGTAAGCAGCCTCGTGCGGAGGAGCGCCAGAGTGAGCGGAGCGACGAAAGAGGACGCAAGTGAGACTGCCCGGGATCGAGACCAGGCCGGAGCGCAGACGCTACCTGTTGGGCGCTGGAGATCAGGACAGTAACTTGCAGAGGCATACCCGTCATCACCGGGAGGTGTACACAAGAACTTCCGTTCCAGTTGGACCCCCTGTAAGGAGACCGCGACGATCCATAGGGAGTGCAGGCGGTAGGCCGTGGTTCTTGACTCGGAGATCAGGTGGGCCAGAGAGCGGATCCGGTGGCACAGAGTTCCGGAGGACCAGCGGAGAGACATCCTCGACCAGACAGAGGGACAGACTGTATAACGGATGGGTGAGAGGCCTTGCAGGCCGAAAGTCCAAGTAAAATCCAGCACGCTGCATTATTGTTTCAATTCTACAGGGCCCCAACTTGACTAGTCGAAGATTTGCTTATCACATTCATTGGCCAGTTGAATACAGTACCCAAATCAATACACGTACTCCTTTTTTGAGACCTTACACTCACAGGACTTACACTCCAGAACTGAGGGGGTTAATTCTTTCCTTTTTCCCGCGCGTGTTTTCCCGCCGCGTGATCCCGCATTATGAAAATCCTGTCGTTCCTATACCGAAATTGTATTATATCTGTCGCTTTATTGGGATCAGTAAAGTATATAATTTATAAAATCCACAACAGTGCTGGTGTATATTTATTCCCTAGTGCGGGGAGACTAACCCGAGGTTCATCGGCTCCTCCGGGAGTGAGCGCTACATTAGTAATATATAAAAGTAATTAAATACAGTTAAAATATATCTATTTTTTTTTTAGTTCTAAAAACAGGGGAATTGTAATAAAAACACTTTTTACTGTAAACGAAAATAATAAACCGTTTAATAAAAAAAAACTATTTTCATGCAGCCCTGATGCAATATGAAAACTTGTCCAGTGGCCCTCGGGTAATTTGAGTTTGAGACCCCTGGGTTAAAGGAACAGTATATCCTATTGATTGGAGGTTTTTTCCTGATTGCAATAAAGGCAGTATATCCTCCAATTCCTGGGCCTGTCTGAGTGACCTTACCACAATAATTAAACCCACCCCTGTATCCATCCGAACCCGGATAGTAATGCTGTATAGATCACATTTACTTACTTGCAGGGTGTACACAGGTTATGACCAGCAAGAAGACAGAGAGAATCAGAACCTAAAAAGAAGAAAATGATATTAGAATTTCCAAAATGTTTGCTTTGAAGGAGTCTCAAGTAATAAAATGAAGTGTTGGAATTAGGGATGAGCCGAACAACCCCCGAGTTCGGTTCGCATTCGAACTCGAACTTTTCAAAAGTTCGAACTCAAACTCAATACAAGTCAATGGGACTCAAAGTTCGGTTTTTAGAGTGCCTCCAAGAGGGTATATATGCTAGATATTTGCAATAAAAGTAAGAAAAAAATCCGTTTTTAAAGGGACAGTGAGTTTTCATGAAATAAGGGTTAAAAATAAAAACGAAAAATTCCTTCAAATATCGTGCCTAGGAGGTCCCCATAACCTGCCCGTGAAGTGGCGGATTTCTAGGATGTATAGAAATATTTAAAAACAATGTCTGGATGGGGTTGTGTATAGAGATGCTGATGGGGTTGTGTAAAGAGATGCTGTGGGGTTGTGTATAGAGATGCTGTGAGGCTGTGTATAGAGAGGCTGATGGGGTTGTGTATAGAGATGCTGATGGGGTTGTGTATAGAGATGCTGTGTATAGAGATGCTGTGAGGCTGTGTATAGAGATGCTGATGGGGTTGTGTATAGAGATGCTGATGGGGTTGCGTATAGAGATGCTGTGAGGCTGTGTATAGAGATGCTGATGGGGTTGTGTATAGAGATGCTGATGGGGTTGTGTAAAGAGATGCTGTGTATAGAGATGCTGTGAGGCTGTGTATAGAGAGGCTGATGGGGTTGTGTATAGAGATGCTGATGGGGTGTGTATAGAGATGCTGTGTATAGAGATGCTGTGAGGTTATGTATAGAAATGCTGTGTATAGAGATGCTGTGAGGCTGTGTATAGAGAGGCTGATGGGGTTGTGTATAGAGATGCTGATGGGGTTGTGTATAGAGATGCTGTGTATAGAGATGCTGTGAGGTTGTGTATAGAGATGCTTTGACGCTGTGTATAGAGATGCTGATGGGGCTGTGTATAGAGATGCTGATGGGGCTGTGTATAGAGATGCTGATGGGGCTGTGTATAGAGATGCTGATGGGGCTGTGTATAGAGATGCTGTGAGGTTGTGCTGTGAGGCTGTGTATAGAGATGCTGTGAGGCTGTGTATAGAGATGCCTTGTGGCGCCGAAGTGCGGCCTAGCTCCGGTGGGGGCCGCCATCTTGGATGGCAGGTCCACGCCCGGGTCCCCCCCTCACTGCCTGACGTCCTCACGCATAGCGTGATGACGTCAGATAGCCGGGGAACCCCTAGCTGACCGGAATCCCCTGGAGGAGATAGGGGGTTCATTTGAACCCTGATATCTCCAGAACCGTGGCAGCTAGGGGGTCATGGAGGGTGTCAATCGAAAAGGCCTGAGCATGATACCCAACATGACCAGGTATAAAGTAAAAAAAATACATGTATTTTTTTTGTGTGTTATTTTTATTAATGCAGCAATATTGTTCACATTGCAATTATAACGTGGACAATGATGCTGCACTAATGATTTTTTCCTATGGGGTGCGTTTGCTATAAATCACATAATTCCCCCCACAAAATGTAACAAGTCCCCATTTCTAATTTTTGTACAAGCGCACCCCATAGAAAACATAACCGCAAACGCTCATGTGCTAAAATGTGTAAAAAAAAAAAAGTTTACACACTGCAGATGATTAAAAAATCTATTTTATTGCATTTTTGTGTCATAATATACAGGCAGGACATGACGTATACACATAAAAATTATATATTATGAATCTGCGGAGTCTGCCGGAAAGAACGATCTCTAATATGTCTGGGTCATTTAATAAAATGTGGCTTCATTTAAACATGATGAGCGAAAGCGGGAAAAATGAGCTGAGCACACAGCAGTGAAATGCAGGGTTAAGGGGTTAAACAGCATTTCAGAGGAACATTTAGTAGAGAAATGAACACTTCTCAGAAGCACAGGTGTTGTTTGATACATGTTCAGTTCAGGAGACACCACACCCTCAGTCACAGGCAATGTATCAAATTCATCAGTCCAGACTAATTAAAAGCACATGTTATTTCCAAACACTAGTTAACACCTGTTGTTTACGCTGTTTGAGAACACAGGTCATTTAGAGGTGAGAATCTTTGCACGTAGACAGTATTTTTTAATTCAATATCTAATAAACCGTTGCTTATAATATTCTGCAGTAAAGAGTCTCTTTATTTCTAGATTTTATTAGTATGTTTTAAGCATTTTTTATACTTTTTCAAAAAAAATAAAAAATTCGAACACGCCAAAATGTTTGAAGTTCGCGAACTTGCGAACAGCCAAAGTTCAAATCGAACTCCGAACTGATCGAACAGCTCATCCCTAGTTTCAATAGTGTATCGGCCTCCTGCTCCTCCGGCTGAGCTCCTCCGCTATTCACAGCTCCCACTGCTACAGCCAGTGATTTATAGTGGGTGAATAAAGACATTGATTAAAGCCTTTACCCCACACCCTGACTACATGTAGGGAGCAGATTAGAACTCCTTTATTGCACCAGGCAGGGGTATTTATACCAGACAGGGGACATTAACATACAATAACAGGAAATCCTTCTCACTCAGCCATAGCCCATTGTGGTGCTGCTGCCCCAGCCAGCCAGCCATAGCCCATTGTGATGCCGCTGCCCATCCAGCCATAGCCCATTGTGATGACGCTGCTTCACCCAGCCATAGCCCATTCTGGTTACTAATCACCCAGACAGCCATAACCCATTGTGGTACAAAGTATAGTTAATAATGGGAAACCACTAAATTGAAAAATAAAAATCAATTTGGATCTGGATATTATCAGTTGTATTTGTTTAGTATGGAATCAATATGTTTTACTAACAGGTTTTAACCTTATAGTGTCTTATTGCTGTGGGGTACTTTAGATTATGGTTCATACTGGGGCTAATCGCGATATTGTCTGTATTTTGTTTTTGTTTTTTATTTTCAGGTGTTAGCATTATATGGAGTCACTGACAGATTTTGTGCAGTATTTGAGACCGAATATAGCGCAAGATGGACTTTCAACGTTAAGGAGGGTAGCCGGAGAATCTCGGAATGGTGAAGGTCTTCGGGCACATGCGTCCTGGCAATTGGTTGGAGAAACACCGGAAGTTCCAGAGATGCGTTCCAAAGCTGGAACGCAGAAGAGACTTTGGTTCGACGTGAACTTTTTTCCGCGACAAGGTGGGGGTATAAATAAGGGAGTATACAGAACGTATATACATCTCTGAGGAAGTGGGACAACACCATTGAAATGCTTCAGATGTATTTGATGGTTTTATTTTGATTATCAATAAATTTTAATTTCTCTACCGCTGAGTCTGGATAATCCATTAGGCTGTTTAACCTCGCTCCTGCAGCAGTGGACATCACGATTACCTGATGATCGATTCACCAAGCTATTTGCTGGGAAACACAGACTGAGAAAGGAGAGGATGCCATGAAACGACCGGAGAAGTAGATGAGTGAACCCTAATTCATATATTATGTGCCCTTATTTATTATCCATCTCGTGAGTGCATTTCTTCAAGGTGCCTGATTTGCTACCTTATCTCACAGTGGTGCGCTATGATTGTTCATTATTATTTTTCCATTTAGTGGTTTCCCATTATTATCTATACTTTGTACCATTTCTGATCACGTCAGATTGAGGAGATGTGGGGGAACCGCTAAAGATACGTATTGTATCACTATCAGGGTTATTCAGAGAGAGGTGAAAAGCAGGAGAATGACTGCAGAAGTGAAAATTCTAGGTCAAAATAGCCAAACAAATTCTCCCATTTATCTCACTTTCCAAATCGGCTATTTTGACCTAGAATTTTCCATTTTCCACTCATTCTCCTGCTTTCACTGCTCTCTGAATAACCCTGTATATGTCAATCGGTGTTGGTTTGCACTTTTTTTGCTGTTGATGTATATAACCCATTGTGGTGCCGCTGCCCCAGCCAGTCATACAATATATAAACTTTTTATATTTTAAAATATAAAGCAATAAGGTGGATTATCACTGATTGGATAGCAGCATGTCTGGATGTGGTTTTGACAGTGAATGGGGATAATGTAATTACAAACACAAATAGACTGATACAGAGGGATAAGAATGGTCACTTAATAAAAAACATCAAGAAATGAAGGCCTGAAGCACCTAAGGCGTAGGGCCCTTAAATTGCCTCTGATGCCAGGACACAGGGAGGATTTTTCTAGAAGGTTTTGTAGCGCGTGAGGAGATTGAGCGTGAGTGGTGTGGGAGGAGTTGCCAGGAGGGTACTTAAGGCGCGTGTGGAGAGGCTCTGCGCGCCTTTTTCTCCTGAGGTAGAGCGGTTACAATCTGTGCTGCGTCAGATAGCGGTGTTTTTTGGCTTTTTTGCTTAAATTTTTTTTGGAGGTGAATGGTGGAAAGCGGTGAACTGGAGTCGCTATTGGAGGAAGTGCGGGAGGCGGCTCAGCATCGTGGTGTGGAGTGGGCCAGAAGAAGCCTGTTGGAGGTGTTGGCGGCAGAATCGGAAGGGGGATCTCGGCCTGCCAGGATTGCGAGGCCTTCAGAGCGGTACAGTCCGGGAGGCGAATCCAGTGGAGTATCGGTGGCCGAGAGGTTGAGATTGGAGGCTGTGAGTGGCCGTGGACGGTTGGTTCAGAGGATGTTGGCTGGTGGTGACGCAGTTGGGAATAAGGTTGGCGTGAGCGCTCCCAGACGTGGGGAAGGTAGGAGCTCGAGGCCGGTATTGGGGGCTAAGGATCCTTCTGGTCGGAGGGGTGGTGTGGTGAGCTCTACCAGGAGAGAAGGAGTGCGGAGGTCGAGGAGTTCCTCAGGGAGAAGAAGAGTTCGATGGTCCGCCAGGGGTCTCGGAGGAGCAAGGGCTGTCTCAGGGACTGATATTGCGGCGGTAAGACAGTTGGTGGATAGGGATGTGGACGGTGGTGTGGCACAGGGTGTTGGTGTGCGGGATGAGGTCATTCAGGAGCTCGAAGTAAATTGGTGTTCAGTTGGTGGAGATGATGGGGCTCCGGTTGTTGGTGTGAAGGACCGAGTTAATGATTTTGGTACTTCGGGTTCTGGGGCTCAACGCACAAATGTTTTTTTCGTCACAGTTCCAATGGTTCGGGAGAGGAGTCCACAGCTGGTTGGTGGTTTCCAGGCTGCTGGAATTGGTGGAGTTGGTGCAGGAGGTTCAGAAACTGTGGCACAGGAGGTTCCAGGAAGTTCGGGTGGATCTCATGTGGCAACAGGTAACGGAAATGGTGGTGATGGGAGTTCTTTCATGTCTTTTTTACAGGGGGCTTTTGAGGTTTGGTCGGTTTCACCAAGGGGTGTGAACCAGGGTGTGGATTTGGCTCAAGCATGGAAGGGTGCAGGTGGGCCAGTTGTGAGAGCTGGTGGGGCTCTTGGGTGAAGTTATGGCTTCAAGAGGGCCGAGTGGCGATGTGGGTTCACTAGGTGAGTTCGCAGGAGTGGCGGATGTGGCAAGGAGGAATGCTTACGTGTCATTTTCTGGGCCTTTGGGGTTTCATTTGAAGCAGGAGGTTAAAGAAGGCATTTGGCGGGGGGAGTATGGGGAACTTTTTTTCCCTGCTTCCGTTGGATGAGGTGGCTGGGGTAAAAAATGATTTGTCTAAGGACGGTTTAAAGGAAGAGGAGGAAAGGAAAAAGAGGTTTTGGAGGATTCCTAAGTCATTCGGGAATTGGCTCCGGGCTTTTTGTATTTTGGCAAGTGTGGTTGGGCAGAAGAGCCCACAGCACTGTTCAGGTCTTTTTGTTATGTGGATGGGATTTGGGATGCTTATCGGACTTATGGTGGTTGGGCGTGGTGGAAATACAATGAGCAGTTTAGGCAACGTTTGGCGGCTCACCCAAGCATGGGGTGGGATCAAATGGACATTACGCTGTGGTTGCGTTTGATGGGGGCACAAAAGGCGTTGCCCTTTCCAGGGGGAGCAGGTGGGGTAGGGGTCAGTTCCCCACCGGCAGGTGTTAAAAAGGGACTGGCAGTTTAACGCGGGTCAGTGCAAGTTTGGTGCGGGGTGCAGGTACAAGCACGAATGTTCAAATTGTGGAGGATTGCATTCATTGTCCAGATGTTTTAGGAGGGCAAGACAAGGAGGTTTTGGAGGGTCTGGAGATGGGGGCTTCCCCAGTGAAACTTGACGCGATGTTATCGTGGCTAAGGTTTTACGGAAGACATAGGGATGCAGAGTTTCTGCAGGACGGTTTTGGTGTTTGATTCCGCGGTCAGTTTGGTCCGTGATGCAGGACAGGGGGCTTTAATGGCTAAGGTGGATATTGAGTCGGCTTTTCGGCTATTACCTTTTCATCCTTCGTGTCATCTTCTGGGATTTTGGTTTGAAGGCAAATTTTATGTGGATCTATGTTTGCCTATGGGTTCCATTTCCTGTTCCTTTTTTGAGTGTTTCAGTAGATTTTTGGAATGGGTGGGCCGTGAAGTGGCAGGTTCGAACAATCTGACTCATTATCTGGATGATTTTTTGTGCGTGGGAAGGGAAGGGACAGGAGAGTGTCTGCACATTCTTCGGTCTTTTCAGTGGGTGGCACACCGATTTGGTGTTCCTTTGGCTTCTGATAAAATGGAAGGTCCAGCATCGGTTATCACTTTCTTGGGAATTGATTCAGTAAAGGGTGAGCGTCATTTACCTGTGAAAAAAGTGGTGGAAGCTTTGAGGCAAGTAGAAGGGGCCCTGTCGGTTAAGAAATTAGAAACATAGAAAATGTCAGCAGATAAGAACCTTTCGGCCCATCTAGTCTACCCAATTACATGGATACTTAACCTGGATTTATCTTTTGTTTAGGATAGCCTTATGCCTATCCCATGCTTGCTTAAATTCAATTACTGTTTTGGCCTCTACCACTTCTACTGGAAGACTGTTCCATGTATCCACCACCCTCTCAGTAAAATGATGCTTCCTGATGTTACTTTTAAACCTTTGCCCCTCTAATCTAAGACTATGTCCTCTTGTTTTGCTATTTTGTTTCCTTTTAAATATACTCCCTTCCCCTACCTTGTGGATTCCCTTTACATATTTAAATGTTTCTATCATATCTCCTCTGTCTCGTCTTTTTTCCAAGCTGTACATGTTAAGATCATTAAACCTTTCCTGGTAACTATTCTCCTTCAAGCCGTACACCATTTTAGTAGCCCTTCTCTGAACTCTCTCTAAGATGTCTATATCCTTCTGGAGATACGGTCTCCAGTACTGCACACAGTACTCCAAGTGAGGTCTCACCAGTGCTCTGTACAGTGGCATGAGCACTTCCCTTTTCCTACTGCTAATACCTCTCCCTACACACCAAGCATTCTGCCAGCATTTCCAAGCATTCTGCCAGCATTTCCTGCTGCTCTATTACATTGACTACTTATCCTTAGATCCTCTGAAATAATAACCCCTAAATCCCAACCCTCAGATGTTGAGGTTAGGACTGTATCAAATATTCTATATTCAAATTACAGTTGAGAGAGCTGCAATCGCTGATTGAATTTTGTGTGCAGGGTTATTCCGGTTGGAAGAGTCTTTTTACGTGGATTTGGTCGGGAAGGTCATCACTTTGTTAGAATATCTGGTGCAATGAAGGAAGATTTGGAGGTGTGGAAATCCTTTTTGGTGGTGTTTAATGGGGTGGCCGTATTCCCTTCGAAAGAGCTGGAATTTTTCATGGACGCATCGGGAGGTGTTGGTTTTGGGGTATATATTTTGGGGACGTTGGTGGGCTTCTCGTTGGCCTGATAGTTGGTTGGTATCTTCCTTGGTGCGGAATTTGGCACTTTTGGAGTTGTTTCCATTAGTAGTGGCCTTGGAGCTGTGGGGAGGTGCTCTGGAGGGGAGAAGGATTCTGTTCCGTTCTGACAACATGGCGGTGGTGTCGGCGGTTAATTCTTTGTCGGCTTCATCCTAGCCAGTCATCAGATTGCTGAAGAGATTTGCATTGATGTGTCTTAAGTTTAATGTTTTATGCAGGGCAAGGCATGTTCCGGGTCGCCTTAACTCAGTGACGGATGCTTTGTCTCGTTTTCAGTGGGACAAGTTTCGTTCCCTGACTCCGTTGGCGGAGGAGGTGGGCACCCCTTGTCCGGAGGGCCTTTGGCAGCTAGGCTCAGAATTTTTGGAAGATGGGTGAGAGGTTCTTTGTCTGAGTCTTCTTGGAAGGCCTACTCGCGAGTATGGAGGGATTGGGACGCTTTGGCCGAGCAGTTCAGGTACATTTCAGTGGGTGGTTTGGATGAAGAAAGTCTGCTCAGGGCATACCTCATTCGGTTATTTGAGTCAAGGGCATCTCCTGGAGTGGTTCGGCAGTCTTTAGCTGCCTTGGCTTTCCTTTTTCAGGTATCGGGGAAAAGAGATGTCACCAAGGATTTTGTGATCAGATGTGCAGTTCGGGGTTATGTGAAGGGGAGAGCAGACGCTCGGCGTCCAGTTGCGAGACAATTATTGGAGGGTCTATGGATTTTTGTTGGGAGTTTTTGTTCTTCACCTTATGAGGTTCTGCTTATGAGGGCGGCTTTTTGTGTAGGGTTTTTTGGGGCATTTCGAGTGGGTGAGCTGGTGTGCAATTCTAGGAGAAGAGGTGGTGGTTTGGGAGCTGATGCGGTTTGGTTGGGAGTTAATGAACTGGTTATTTGGGTTGCTAACTCCAAGACTGATCAGTTGGGTAGGGGGCGTAGAGTTGGTTTATTCAGTGTGGATAACTGTGTGGTTTGTCCAGTGAAGAACGTTAAAGAATTTTTGGAGGTACGGGTGGAGTCTGGGGTGGCCTTTCTATGTCACGTGGACGAGTCGGCTTTAAAACGGTATCAGTTTGTTTCCATTTTTAAGAAGGGTCTGTTGAGTTTAGGGAGAAACCCGAAGGAATTTGGTTCTCATTCTTTTCGTATTGGGGCAGCAACGGAAGCTTCAAGGTTGGGTTTGTCGGCAACGGAAATTCAAGAATTGGGAGGATGGAACTCAAGGGCTTTTAAGTCTTACGTTCATCCTGGTTTGGTGTCATGAATTTTGAAAACACTTGTTAAAGCTGGGAGGTAATGTGGAGCACAGTTTGCTTTATGTTATGTGATGTTTTTTCAATTTAAAAAAAAAATAATTGAAATATGAAAAATATCAAACTTATACATGAAATATGAATAATACCTTTTATACGGCATATATATATTTATTCTATTTTATCTTTGTAAATTTGTTGGTTGTTTGGGGAGGAGTGTGGAGGTTTGGAGTATTTGGAGGCAAGTAGTTGGTGTTTGTTTATGATATGTTTTTTCTTTACAGGTATGGTCATGGTTTATTTGGGATGTGTGGTGGTTTGGTGGGGAGTTTTTTCTTTTAAAGTATTTTGTGTGGTGGAGAGGTTGGTAATTTGTTTTTGTTTTTTTGCAGATCCTTCGAGAGTTGTATGGATCGTTGGAGACTCGCTAATTTTTTAGGGCGTTGGTGCGGTCATCTGGAGTACAGATGGTTCTGCTTGGGTCGGCAACATGGGTACGGTGGTTCGGAATCAGTGGACTCCTATGGGAGGAGTTTAAGCCGACGGTTTTGGCTGCCCTGAGGCACGGTGAAGTTCCCCATGTGCTGGTGGTTCACATGGGAGGGAACGATTTGGGTTTGTTCCCTCTGTGTATGCTGCTGGAGCAGATGGAGGAAGATCTGCGGCAGTTGAGGGTGTGGTCACCATGGACAGTGGTGGTGTGGTCCGAGGTGATGCCAAGGATGGTGTGGGAGCAGGCTGAGAATGGGGAGGCGGTGCGGCTGGGCCGTATCAAGCTGAATCGCTGCATGGGAAGGTTTGTGAGGAGGATGGATGGTGTGGTGGTGCGACATCTACCTTTTGAAGAGGAGGAGGCAGAGTCTTATTTTATGGCGGATGGAGTTCACGTGACAGATGTGGGCAAGGATCTGTTCATCCTGGGAATCAAGGAGGGGATTGAACAAGCCCTGTTTTGTAAGGTGGGGGAGCTCTCCCATAAGGGGGTTATGTGAGGAGCTCATGGCGGGGGCTTGTAGGCAGTGCTGACTAGGGGTTCTTTTTTAGTTAGGAATACTTTGGTCAGATGGTTGGGAGTTGGGTAGATTTTTGGTGGTTGGTTGGTTTGGAGGTGTGTGGTGGTTGTGGGGAGTCCTCTCAGCACTGGATTATGGTTTTAATTTTGTTAAGGGAATAGTTATGTGATGGTGGTGGGTTATTGTGTGGAGTTTTTAGCTGTGGCCTATATATAATAAATATATATATTATTCCACAGTTATGTGTTTGTGTATTTTTTGAGCATTTATTGTCTCCCTGCGTCCGACCCAGTCATCAGTAGGTGACGTATAAGCAGCTAATGATCAAACCACTCAAAACAGTCTCAAAGCTTGGGTTTGGAACGGGCTCTCACTGAGGCTAGGGTCAGACTAACGCATTTTTCACGTTGTCCGTGAAAATGTGCGTTCGAGGAATGGACGTATTTTTTCACGGAATACGCAATAGCGGTCATACAATGCGCAGTTTCATCCGTGATTTTGTACGGATCATCAATAAAACACTTCTTGCATCTGGACGTTATGTTGGCCGGACATTAGCAGCGTCTGATGTCTCCAATTCACGCACACACGCCGCTAGCGGACGCAGCGCACTCTGTACGTCAGTACTAGTGGTTTAACGTTCTCGAAAAAATGCGTTCATTTTCCACTTGCGTTGCGCAGCCGGACTTTTGTGCGACCGTACTTCGTATATTGGCCGTCATTGCCCGGCATCTGCTGCTAGTGCGGCCGTGATTAAGTGCGCCAGAACGCGCGTTCGCACTGCCTCAGTCTGACCCTAGCCTCATACATACAATGATAATATCAATAATAAAGATTTTAAAGGGACATTTTACAGAAAAACTAACATTAACAAAATTGTATCAAACTAAAGAACAGCTAAAGAGCATCTTGTTACACTGTTGCTGTTCACACTTGAATATGAGGTCAACCTAAAAAATACATGCCATTTTTTTATTTTGATTGTATATTTGCAAACAAGGCTTCCAGGTTCAAAGTTTTTTAATAAGAAATAAAGATGGAAATAAAAGCATGAAGCGAAGTTAAAAAAATGACTTTGATAAATAAAAAGGTGCTTGTCATCCCACACTGCAAGTAAAATAAAATGCATAAGAGACAAATACATTTATCAGTTGTTATTATTATGACAATCGTCAATCAAAACTTCATAACAGCGATGGAAGCTGTTAGATATAATGGATCACTCGTAGAACATAAGGCTGCAATGTCTTTTACCAGACTCAGCTTATTAAACCAAACTTTAATAAAATGCTAATTTGAGTCTTTAGTCTGGCGTCAGACGAGCATCATTGGAGAGTGGAAGGAACGACCATGAGAGTGGACGTTCCTTCCACTCGACGTCTGTCTGACCACCTCGCTGAGCGCAGTTAGTGTGCGCAGCGCTGCAAGGCTCTATCCTCCTATGGAGAATCGTGCTTTGCAGGTACGTCAACGCGCGTCCTAGTGCTTTGACGGAAAGGGCTGCTGAACAGACGCAGCACGGCCGCTGTTGCACATGCAATTCATGCGCACACCTCAGCGTGTGGCTGGCCCCGTTGCAGCGTTTCAATGCTGTGACAGACGCCAGAAGGCACGTCAGTACCGGAGCACATAGTGCACTCGTCTGACACCAGCCTTTGTTTCTTAGAAGTCACTGTTTAACTTTTATCAGTCACCTACTCGCTTTACAAAAATGTATATAATCTACATAACCTCCAAAAACAGAACAAACAAGAAGTGGTTTATGAAGCTTTCATTGTAACACTAGTCTAAACCCTAATGTTTTTAACAAGCGCTGCAGCTGTCCTTCATTTTGATACATGTTTGGTTACTGTCGTCTGTGTAAAATGTGCATTATGTGTTAATATTGATATTGTGTGTCAGTGGGATGTGATAAATAGGTTGTGGTCGGGACTTATCTAACAATACCACAGCAGTGCATCATTGGCTTGAACCGAAACTAGGAATTTGGCAAACTCTTGGTGGAAGTATGAGGGCGATGTCACAGCTGTGAGCACTTTTTTTTTTCGTTTTGGTAAAGCGATAGGGGTTTAATCAGACACTTTGAGTCTCACCTGTAGAGAGTACAATGTAGGATTTAAGGCCCATGGGGCCAAAACGTCACACCTATAGTGGGGCTGGCGATGTATCCCTCCTTATTAAAGAGCACCTTTCAGCCACCTTGAGTCCTGCCTTTATTTGTTGTTTCACCTGTAGAGAGGAGTCACTCTGCCCAGGAGGTGTGCTGTTTGCATGGACAGCATTTGAAGTCCTAGGATGTCTGAAATAGGACTCCCAGACGCAGAGGTGTAACTAGAAACCTCAGGGCCTCGGTGCAAGAATCCATGAAGGCCCCCCTCGTCAGCTGTGGGGAGGGGGTGAGGTGGGCCATTGAAGTCAGCGGGGCGTACCGGTACGCCCCGTATCTTCAAAGCCCACCCTCCACGCGGGCCACAGATACATGTATACCCATATATCAGACCCCCAGTAATTAGCCAGTATCAGTCCCCCAGTAATCAGCCAGTATCAGACCCCAGTAATTAGCCAGTATTAGACCCCCAGTAATTAGCCAGTATCAGAACCCCATTAGCCATTATTAGACCCCAGTAATTAGCCAGTATTAGACCCCAGTAATTAGCCAGTATTAGACCCCAGTAATTAGCCAGTATAAGACACCCCCAGTAATTAGCCAGTAACAGACCCCAGTAATTAGCCAGTATCAGACCCCAGTAATTAGCCAGTATCAGACACCCCCAGTAATTAGCCAGTATCAGACCCCAGTAATTAGCCAGTGTCAGAGACCCCAGTAATTAGCCAGTATCAGACCCCCAGTAATTAGCCAGTATCAGAACCCAGTAATTAGCCAGTATTAAGACCCCAGTAATTAGCCAGTATTAAGACCCCAGTAATTAGCCAGTATTAAGACCCCAGTAATTAGCCAGTATTAAGACCCCAGTAATTAGCCAGTATCAGACCCCAGTAATTAGCCAGTATCAGACCCCCAGTAATTAGCCAGTATCAGACCACAGTTATTAGCCAGTATCAGACCCCAGTAATTAGCCAGTATCAGACCCCCAGTAATTAGCCAGTATCAGACCCCCAGTAATTAGCCAGTATCAGACCCCCAGTAATTAGCCAGAATCAGAACCCCAGTAATTAGCCAGTATCAGACCCCAGTAATTAGCCAGTATTAAGACCCCAGTAATTAGCCAGTATTAAGACCCCAGTAATTAGCCAGTATCAGACCCCAGTAATTAGCCAGTATCAGACCCCAGTAATTAGCCAGTATCAGACCCCAGTAATTAGCCAGTATCAGACCCCCAGTAATTAGACAGAATCAGAACCCAGTAATTAGCCAGTATTAAGACCCCAGTAATTAGCCAGTATCAGACCCCAGTAATTAGCCAGTATCAGACCCCAGTAATTAGCCAGTATCAGACCCCCAGTAATTAGCCAGTATCAGACCCCCAGTAATTAGCCAGTATCAGACCCCCAGTAATTAGCCAGTATCAGACCCCAGTAATTAGACAGAATCAGAACCCAGTAATTAGCCAGTATAAGACACCCCCAGTAATTAGCCAGTATCAGAACCCAGTAATTAGCCAGTATCAGACCCCCAGTAATTAGCCAGTATCAGACCCCAGTAATTAGCCAGTATTAAGACCCCAGTCATTAGGCATTATCAGACCCCAGTAATTAGCCAGTATCAGACCCCAGTCATTAGGCATTGTCAGAGACCCCAGTAATTAGCCAGTATCAGACCCCAGTAATTAGCCAGTATCAGACCCCAGTAATTAGCCAGTATCAGACCCCAGTCATTAGGCATTGTCAGAGACCCCAGTAATTAGCCAGTATCAGACCCCCAG
>CM019064.1:1155575-1270330 GCA_009667805.1 Leptobrachium leishanense
TGTATGTGTTTTTCCCCATCGCCATTTTGCCCATTCCAGCATGGTTACACCAGACAAAGGATCTCCTGGCCCCAAGATGGAGGATGCAGCGGGCCAGCTGATTGGAGGCTTTTCCCAGACCTCATCTGCCTAATCCCTGGACAATGGAAACCTGAAAGGGCAAGATAGAGGACACAGCAAGCCAGCTGCTTGGAGGCTTTTCCAAGACCTCATTTGCCTAATCCCTGGACAATGGGGAGGCTGAAAGGGACCTGAGAGGGAACAGGAGGCTGGGAAAGGAGCCAATCAGTGCTGGTTGTGTGGGTGGGGGAGTTGGTAATCTGTTTGTGTGAAGTTGTATAAATGACCCTGTGGAAACCCATTAAAAGTCAGATCATCTGAGTGTTTGATACATACAGCTCTGCCTGGTGTTGTCATTTTACGCCGGCTATATATCACCACCACCCAGGAACGGGTCACTTCAACTCCGCAGCAGCACATCGATTTGCCGCGCCGTTGCGCCACCTTGGATCGGTACCTCGGGATACCGCAACCACCCCGAATCGGGACCTCGACGCAGCGCCGTGCCTGCATCTTCAAGGAAACTCTACCGAACCGCGGTTCGCCACGCAGACCGTCTCCAGCCTTTCAATGGTCAGTATATCCGCTGCTCGAGACGCCGAGTGCCGTGCCACTCGGTAGTCGGGCGGATTTCCACCGTGGGTGCCCCATCTACTCTCCAGATCTCCACCACCACGTGGTCTTCTACCCAAGCCGCTCGAGACGCCGGGTGCCGTGCCACTCGGTAGTCGGGTTTGGCAACACCAAAGAGGGGGTCAGATAGAGCAGGACCGCAGGCGGATACCCCATTCCGCCACACTCATCTTGGGGAAAAGCAGACTAAATCCTGCAATCACTGAGCAGCAAATCATAACCTGTGCTGTGCTTCACATATCCTGCAAACCTGGCCTGTTAGTGGGTCTTGAGGACAGGTTTGGGAAACACTGCTCTATTCACTGAATGCAGAATTGCAGCACTGTTTGCTCAGAGAAGCTTCTTAAAGAGTTCTTTTAGAGTGATTGTTACCAGTCTCATACGTGGGAGAATGAGAGGCAGCAACTTATGACGTACAATTTAACAGCCTCAACGTAGCAGATTGAGCAGCTGCTGCAGGAATAAAGAGAGGAACAGAAATTATAAAACTGCCTTGTACTGGAATCTTCTATTCTTTATTGCCTTTCATTTTGAATTTTTTTTTTTTTTTAGAAAGAGTATATCCCTTAATAATAATTCTAACATTAACATGCTTCTAAAATTTGCAAATAAATTATCATCAATTAGTTGTTCCGAGATAGAGAGCATGTGTGAGTGTTTTCTAGTTTTCACTTACACCAATTTAAACTCTTAATACATAAATACTCTAAGTG
The DNA here is from genome assembly GCA_009667805.1 of Leptobrachium leishanense. Lineage (NCBI taxonomy): Eukaryota > Metazoa > Chordata > Amphibia > Anura > Megophryidae > Leptobrachium > Leptobrachium leishanense. Next base: position 1,156,982 of record CM019064.1, read on the forward strand.
ACAAGCAGGCTTGGCTGCTAACTTTGCATTACTTCTTGCAGTAAAATCTGTTTTTAATCCTGCAGTGGCACAAGCTGCTGACCACCATCTTAAATGTATTTAACCCTGTAGTGTAGCAGAATGTGGCACAAGAAATCGTTGCAATCGCTGAGAAAGCCAGTCAGACGCAGGAATAGTGTTTTTTGCAGTCGACCACTGACTCAGGGACACTTGGGTGTCTAGGGCTGGGGTCAGATGAGCGCAGTGTTCACGTCCATATTGCTGCACATTTTAACGTCCATGGGAGCATACAATTATGATCAATAGAGACCCACACACGAAGTGCGGACGCACAACGGACGTGGCAAACAGATGTAAGTTAGGCAAGAACGTAAAACTGCTAGAACGTACGTGCGGAGTGCCCCACGTCCACAACGTCCGCATAGCTTTGTGTGTGAGTGATGGAAGGGTGTCAGATGAACTGCATTTATGCATCCAGCATTTTTGAAGGACAAAATGTTTTTCATATTAAATTTATTTTCCCTCATACATTAGTCAAAAATAATGTCAGTCATAAAAACAGACAGTTATCCATCCTGCGTAAGAATTCTACCTTAGCCACCCATTCTCGCCAAGAGGGTAATGTCTGCTTGCTCCAATGCAATGGTATCAGCAATTTGGCCGCAGTCACCAATCTCAATACTACCGACCGCTTCAAGACTTTTACGGGCGCCGGGAACTGCAACAGGATATAATTAGACGGAGTGAACTCAAATTCCTCATCTGAAATTGCACGAACTGCCGTGTGAACCATCTTCCAAAAAACCTGAATCTCAGGACAGTCCCACCAAATATGTAAAAAATCCCCGATAGCGAAGGAACTAGACCAAGTCGAACAATTTGTTATGAACTGGTTTCATTGGGACAACTATGTGAGCTCGGCACCTGAGAGACGCCTGGAAGTGACTGATACATGAGCAGGCGGGCTGATTGCTGGAGGTTGCGTGAGGACGCTAGAGACCCCGATGGAGATTGGAGAGTTTAGGAAATGCGCTTGCCCAAACGTGGGGACCACCAGTTGGTACAGCAGTGCCCTCTTCCCCCAGGAAGACACTGATCCCTCCCCGCCCCCCCCCTTTTCTTTTTTCTTTTTTTTTTTTTTCTCTTTCCCCTCTCCTCTCATTATTTTCTCTTCTTCCTTTCTCCCTCCTCTTCCCCCCTCTCTGAACTATTTTACTTCACTGAACTCTGCCTCTTGCTGTATTGTCTTTCTCTTGTTTTTATCGTTGTCCTGTCTGTTTTGTTGGTTTGTCCTGTCTGCTGTTTTGTTATGTCTGTTCTAAGTATGTCTGTTTTCTCAAGACCCGGCAGACACACTTAAAGACATTGGACATTTTTCTCAGAGGCTGGTCAGCAGTGGTACAGCATACGATTATAGATGTTGCATATAGCACCTTGATTTTGACCGGGGTAGGATTTTGCTTTGTACCAATTGCAACTTAGTAAGGTGCTAACCTTATTCTGTCATGAATGAAGCTATATGCATCGCAAGACTTGTGATACCATGTTGGACATGCTAATGTGATTTATGTTTTTATGTTTATTTCTGCTAATAAAAATTTTGATTACAAAAAAAACAAAACAAAACAGACAGTGTGGTTACTACCTTGTTGTCGGTCAGAAAGTACGTCCGTTTAGTGCGGACGCACATTCTGTACATCTGAGCCTAGCCTAAAAGCCTGAGTGACGATATACAGTTTTGCGAAAGACTTTATACATTTCAGTTTCACAGAGGTCTCATCCCTCTTAATTCCCCTCATGTCCTGCCTTAGGTGCTAAATAAACAAAATCAATATTCCTATTCATATTTACCAAATAAGCATCCCAAAAAGACTTCTGTATTTTCTCATATAAGCAAGGAAGACGCAAATCAGTGCTACGCTATAGCAAGATAATGTGAAGACAATCACACAGATTTTGTACTTCAAGTATCTGACGTGTCTTTGTCCAGCCAGCTCTTTTATTAAAACTCGGACACATTTATAACCAGTAAGCTTGTTTCAACAACATAAATAATTACCATAGTCAAATCCATGAAACTAGAAGGGTGGCCCCTCTCTAACGGCGCACTCACATTTCACCGTCCCCTCAGGAAATGGCAATTGAAGCATTTTTATAAAACTGAGCTAAGGGGGGCATGTCAACTAAGGGAAGCTGTCATATGTGCATAAGATACAAGGAATTAAAAGATATTAATTAACATTAGGTACATTCCTTCTTAATATACAATTAAAGGACGACAAAAAAGGAGGTAGCTATAAACTTTAGGGAGAGATATGCTACAAGAGTGATGAAAGGAAACCTATGTATAAACAAAACAATTATGTTTCGGCCATGTTATCTACTTGGCTAATAATCCATCATGCGGCCTTGGCGTTCAAGTCCGTTTTTTGTGCCTGTGATTTCTTTAACTAAGCACGTTTGTAATTAGTTGCTACAAAAAGCCTGACACTGCAATTTATTCAAGAACATCTTAAAAAGGTAGTAGTGGTTTAGTAATAAATGCTATTAAGTGGCCATTTTGTTAGGCCAGTCTCCTTCAGTAGTACACATGGCTGCTAACCACCATTTTAACTCCTTGTCAAATACCTCAATCCATTACATAAAAGCAGGATTAATATCAGCATCCACACAAAAGTTCACAAGAGGCATGTAACTATAGTACATCTATTGTTTTTAACCCCTCATATTTTAAAGAGCACAAGACCTTTCACTTATTTTAACCTCTGTGTAGATTTACAATTCACATTATCACTCTTAAACCTGTCCTCCACTGCTAAATCCAGGCTTTTACAGCACATAAACCACTGGTGACTCTTAGAAGTTCATTTTATGTCAATTTCAGTTAAACTAAACAGTTTACATACCTGTAGAGATAAAGAGCACCAGCAATTATAAAACTGCCTGGTTCTGGCATCTTCTGATCTTTATTGCCTATTTTTAGAAAGAGTGCCACTTATTATTATTTCCCTGCGCTACCTACAGGCGGCAAACAGAATAGTTGCTTTTGACCTCGCAGAACTTTAGGCTAGGGTCAGATGAGCGCATTTTGTACAGAATATGCGTCCGCACTAAACGGACGTACTTTCTGACTGACGACAAGGTAGTGGTCAAACAGTCGGTTTTTTTCACTGACGTATTTTTTGACTGATGTAGCAGGGAAAATAAACTACAATGAAAAAACATTCTGTCCGTCAAAAATGCTGGACGTATAAATGCAGTCCGTCTGACCACGCTCCATCACTCACACACAAAGCTATGTGGACGTATTACGTTCTTGCCTAACCTGCGTCCGTTTGCAGCGTCCGTCAGCCCCCGCACTTCTGTGTGGACGTACTTCGTGTGTGGGGCTCCATTTAACACAATTGTATGCTATCACGGACGTACTTATGTGCGGCAACACGGACGTTAACACTGCGCTCCTCTGACCCCAGCCTAAAAGAACAACAAAAAACAAATGTGGTGTATGTCATTTTTTTTATATACTGGCTAATTACTGGGGTCTGATACTGGCTAATTACTGGGGTCTGATACTGGCTAATTACTGGGGGTCTGATACTGGCTAATTACTGGGGGTCTGATACTGGCTAATTACTGGGGTCTGATACTGGCTAATTACTGGGGTCTGATACTGGCTAATTACTGGGGGTCTGATACTGGCTAATTACTGGGGTCTGATACTGGCTAATTACTGGGGGTCTGATACTGGCTAATTACTGGGGGTCTTAATACTGGCTAATTACTGGGGTTCTGATTCTGTCTAATTACTGGGGGTCTGATACTGGCTAATTACTGGGGTCTGATACTGGCTAATTACTGGGGTCTGATACTGGCTAATTACTGGGGGTCTGATACTGGCTAATTACTGGGGTCTGATACTGGCTAATTACTGGGGTCTTAATACTGGCTAATTACTGGGGGTCTTAATACTGGCTAATTACTGGGGTTCTGATTCTGTCTAATTACTGGGGTCTGATACTGGCTAATTACTGGGGTCTGATACTGGCTAATTACTGGGGTCTGATACTGGCTAATTACTGGGGGTCTGATACTGGCTAATTACTGGGGTCTGATACTGGCTAATTACTGGGGTCTTAATACTGGCTAATTACTGGGGGTCTGATTCTGTCTAATTACTGGGGGTCTGATACTGGCTAATTACTGGGGTCTGATACTGGCTAATTACTGGGGGTCTGATACTGGCTAATTACTGGGGTCTGATACTGGCTAATTACTGGGGTCTGATACTGGCTAATTACTGGGGGTCTGATACTGGCTAATTACTGGGGTCTTAATACTGGCTAATTACTGGGGGTCTGATACTGGCTAATTACTGGGGGTCTGATACTGGCTAATTACTGGGGTCTGATACTGGCTAATTACTGATTTCTGACACTGGCTAATTACTGGGGTCTGATACTGGCTAATTACTAGGGGTGTCAGATACTGGCTAATTACTGGGGGTCTGATACTGGCTAATTACTGGTGTCTGATACTGGCTTATTACTGGGGGTCTGATACTGGCTAATTACTGGGGTCTGATACTGGCTAATTACTGGGGGTCTTAATACTGGCTAATTACTGGGGGTGTCAGATACTGGCTAATTACTGGGGGTGTCAGATACTGGCTAATTACTGGGGTCTGATACTGGCTAATTACTGGGGGCCTGATACTGGCTAATTACTGAGTTCTGACACTGGCTAATTACTGGGGTCTGATACTGGCTAATTACTGGGGGTCTTAATAACTGGCTAATTACTGGGGGTGTCAGATACTGGCTAATTACTGGGGGTGTCAGATACTGGCTAATTACTGGGGTTTCTGACACTGGCTAATTACTGGTGTCTGATACTGGCTAATGACTGGGGGTCTGATACAGGCTTATTTGGGGGGTCTGATACCGGCTAATTACTGGGGTCTGATGCTGGCTAATTACGGGGGGTCTTAATACTGGCTAATGACTGGGGTCTGATACTGACTAATTACTGGGGTCTGATACTGGCTAATTACTGGGGTCTGATACTGGCTAATGACTGGGGGTCTGATACCGGCTAATTACTGGGGGTCTGATGCTGGCTAATTACGGGGGGTCTTAATGTTGGCTAATGACTGGGGTCTGATACTGGCTAATTACTGGGGTCTGATACTGGCTAATTACTGGGGTCTGATACTGGCTAATTACTGGGGTCTGATTACTGGCTAATTACTGGGGTCTGATACTGGCTAATGACTGGGGGTCTGATACTGACTAATTACTGGGGGTCTGATACTGGCTAATTACTGGGGGCCTGATACTGGCTAATTACTGGGGTCTCTGACAATGCCTAATGACTGGGGTCTGATACTGGCTAATTACTGGGGGTGTCTTATACTGGCTAATTACTGGGGGTGTCTGATACTGGCTAATTACTGGGGTCTCTGACAATGCCTAATGACTGGGGTCTGATACTGGCTAATTACTGGGGTCTGATAATGCCTAATGACTGGGGTCTTAATACTGGCTAATTACTGGGGTCTGATACTGGCTAATTACTGGGGGTCTGATACTGGCTAATTACTGGGTTCTGATACTGGCTAATTACTGGGGGTGTCTTATACTGGCTAATTACTGGGTTCTGATTCTGTCTAATTACTGGGGTCTGATACTGGCTAATTACTGGGGGTCTGATACTGGCTAATTACTGGGGGTCTGATACTGGCTAATTACTGGGGGTCTGATACTGGCTAATTACTGGGGTCTGATACTGGCTAATTACTGGGGTCTGATACTGGCTAATTACTGGGGTCTTAATACTGGCTAATTACTGGGTTCTGATTCTGTCTAATTACTGGGGGTCTGATACTGGCTAATTACTGGGGTCTGATACTGGCTAATTACTGGGGTCTGATACTGGCTAATTACTGGGGTCTGATACTGGCTAATTACTGGGGTCTTAATACTGGCTAATTACTGGGGTCTTAATACTGGCTAATTACTGGGGTCTGATACTGGCTAATTACTGGGTTCTGATTCTGGCTAATTACTGGGGGTCTGATACTGGCTAATTACTGGGGGTCTGATACTGGCTAATTACTGGGGGTCTGATACTGGCTAATTACTGGGGTCTGATACTGGCTAATAACTGTGGTCTGATACTGGCTAATTACTGGGGTCTGATACTGGCTAATTACTGGGGTCTGATACTGGCTAATTACTGGGGTCTTAATACTGGCTAATTACTGGGGTCTTAATACTGGCTAATTACTGGGGTCTTAATACTGGCTAATTACTGGGGTCTTAATACTGGCTAATTACTGGGTTCTGATACTGGCTAATTACTGGGGGTCTGATACTGGCTAATTACTGGGGTCTCTGACACTGGCTAATTACTGGGGTCTGATACTGGCTAATTACTGGGGGTGTCTGATACTGGCTAATTACTGGGGTCTGATACTGGCTAATTACTGGGGTCTGTTACTGGCTAATTACTGGGGGTGTCTTATACTGGCTAATTACTGGGGTCTAATACTGGCTAATTACTGGGGTCTAATACTGGCTAATTACTGGGGTCTAATAATGGCTAATGGGGTTCTGATACTGGCTAATTACTGGGGGTCTAATACTGGCTAATTACTGGGGTCTGATACTGGCTGATTACTGGGGGACTGATACTGGCTAATTACTGGGGGTCTGATATATGGGTATACATGTATCTGTGGCCCGCGTGGAGGGTGGGCTTTGAAGATACGGGGCGTACCGGTACGCCCCGCTGACTTCAATGGCCCGCCTCAGCCCCTCCCCACAGCTGACGAGGGGGGCCTTCATGGATTCTTGCACCGAGGCCCTGAGGTTTCTAGTTACACCGCTGCGTCTGGGAGTCCTATTTCAGACATCCTAGGACTTCAAATGCTGTCCATGCAAACAGCACACCTCCTGGGCAGAGTGACTCCTCTCTACAGGTGAAACAACAAAAAAGGCAGGACTCAAGGTGGCTGAAAGGTGCTCTTTAATAAGGAGGGATACATCGCCAGCCCCACTATAGGTGTGACGTTTTGGCCCCATGGGCCTTAAATCCTACATTGTACTCTCTACAGGTGAGACTCAAAGTGTCTGATTAAACCCCTATCGCTTTACCAAAACGCAAAAAAAAGTGCTCACAGCTGTGACATCGCCCTCATACTTCCACCAAGAGTTGGCCAAATTCCTAGTTTCGGCTCGAGCCAATGATGCACTGCTGTGGTATTGCTAGATAAGTCCCGACCACAACCTATTTATCACATCCCACTGACACACAATATCAATATTAACACATAATGCACATTTTACACAGACGACAGTAACCAAACATGTATCAAAATGAAGGACAGCTGCAGCGCTTGTTAAAAACATTAGGGTTTAGACTAGTGTTACAATGAAAGCTTCATAAACCACTTCTTGTTTGTTCTGTTTTTGGAGGTTATGTAGATTATATACATTTTTGTAAAGCGAGTAGGTGACTGATAAAAGTTAAACAGTGACTTCTAAGAAACAAAGGCTGGCGACAGACGAGTGCACTATGTGCTCCGGTGCGGACGTGCCTTCTGGCGTCTGTCACAGCATTGAAACGCTGCAACGGGGCCAGCCACACGCTGAGGTGTGCGCATGAATTGCATGTGCAACAGCGGCCGTGCTGCGTCTGTTCAGCAGCCCTTTCCGTCAAAGCACTAGGACGCGCGTTGACGTACCTGCAAAGCACGATTCTCCATAGGAGGATAGAGCCTTGCAGCGCTGCGCACACTAACTGCGCTCAGCGAGGTGGTCAGACGGACGTCGAGTGGAAGGAACGTCTACTCTCATGGTCGTTCCTTCCACTCTCCAATGATGCTCGTCTGACGCCAGACTAAAGACTCAAATTAGCATTTTATTAAAGTTTGGTTTAATAAGCTGAGTCTGGTAAAAGACATTGCAGCCTTATGTTCTACGAGTGATCCATTATATCTAACAGCTTCCATCGCTGTTATGAAGTTTTGATTGACGATTGTCATAATAATAACTGATAAATGTATTTGTCTCTTATGCATTTTATTTTACTTGCAGTGTGGGATGACAAGCACCTTTTTATTTATCCAAGTCATTTTCTTAACTTTGCTTCATGCTTTTATTTCCATCTTTATTTCTTATTAAAAAACTTTGAACCTGGAAGCCTTGTTTGCAAATATACAATCAAAATAAAAAAAATGGCATGTATTTTTTAGGTTGACCTCATATTCAAGTGTGAACAGCAACAGTGTAACAAGATGCTCTTTAGCTGTTCTTTAGTTTGCTACAATTTTGTTAATGTTAGTTTTTCTGTAAAATGTCCCTTTAAAATCTGTATTATTGATATTATCATTGTATGTATCAGTGAGAGTCCGTTCCAAACCCAAGCTTTGAGACTGTTTTGAGTGGTTTGATCATTAGCTGCTTATAAGTCACCTACTGATGACCGGGTCGGACGCAGGGAGACAATAAATGCTCAAAAAATACACAAACACATAACTGTGGAATAATCCCGGTCCTGGATTCCAGCTTCCGACATGTCTGCCTCTAGGTTGGTCAGGGCGTTCCATGCCTCGCACCCCGATCGCCCTGGTGGTCGTCCTGTTGGTCGTCCGGTGGCCTCCCGTGGAGAGGGGGTACTGTAACGTTGGGAGCTTCCAGCCCTACCTGTGTGCTTGAGGGCAGCATGTCTGATGCTGCTCGCTGACCAATGCCCAGTTTAAATGGAGACAGGCAGGGAGGTGGTTGCATGAGGTGCGGCTTGAGTGGGGGGTGTGGTCTGGTGAAGGTCTTTAAAAACCCTCTGTGTATTCTCAGCAGTTGCCAGATCGTGGTTATCCATACCTGAGCTCCTTGTACCTGACTGCTATATTGAATTAACCCGTTATTGACCTCTGCTTGTTTCTGACTATTCTGCCTTCTGTTGCCCTAGACCTTTTTCTTGTACTACGCCACTGCTCTGATATCGACCAGGCTATTCCATTTGACCATTCTGAACTCTGTATTCCTGATTCTGGCTCGGCTGACTACTCCCCGTGTTGTTAACCCTTTCTGTCTAGCTAGTTTACCTGGCCAATTCTAAGGACCAGACAGTTAGAGATCTTTCACGGCTACTCTGTTGGTAGCTTCTGGGCTCTGTGGAGTGTGGGGCGTTAAGTACTGCGTGGTGGGATCTGGGAACCGTGACAATGTACAGCTTGGAAAAAAGACGAGACAGAGGAGATATGATAGAAAGATTTAAATACGTAAAGGGAATCCACAAGGTGGAGGAAGGGAGTATATTTAAAAGGAAACAAAGTAGCAAAACAAGAGGACATAGTCTTAGATTAGAGGGGCAAAGGTTTAAAAGTAACATCAGGAAGCATTATTTTACTGAGAGGGTGGTGGATACATGGAACAGCCTTCCAGTAGAAGTGGTAGAGGCCAAAACAGTAATTGAATTTAAGCAGGCATGGGATAGGCATAAGGCTATTCTAAACAAAAGATAAATCCAGGTTAAGTATCCATGTAATTGGGCGACTAGATGGGCCGAAAGGTTCTTATCTGCCGACATTTTCTATGTTTCTAATTTCTTAACAGACAGGGCCCCTTCAACCTGCCTCAAAGCTTCCACCACTTTTTTCACAGGTAAATGACGCTCACCCTTTGCTGAATCAATCTCAATTCCCAAGAAAGTGATAACCGATGCTGGACCTTCCGTTTTAGGAGAAGCCAAAGGAACACCAAATCGGTGAGCCACCCACTGAAAAGACCGAAGAATGTGCAGACACTCTCCTGTCCCTTCCCACGCACAAAAAATCATCCAGATAATGAGTCAGTTTACCCGACCCTGCCACTTCACGGCCCACCCATTCCAAAAATTTACTGAAACACTCAAAAAAGGAACAGGAAATGGAACAACCCATAGGCAAACATAGATCCACATAAAATTTGCCTTGAAACCAAAATCCCAGAAGATGACACGAAGGATGAAAAGGTAATAGCCGAAAAGCCGACTCAATATCCACCTTAGCTATTAAAGCCCCCTGTCCTGCATCACGGACCAAACTGACCGCTGAATCAAATGACACGTATGACACCGAGGCCAAATCCTCACCAATATCATCATACACCGATTCCCCCCCCGTGGAAAGGATAAATGATGAATCAAACAAAACTCTCCTGCCTTCCACTTTGGCACAACCCCCAAAGGGGATATCCTCAAATCCCGCACCGGAGGAGACGAGAATGGACCTGCCATCCTACCAGCCCCAATCTCCTTAAACACCTTCTCCCGAACTACCTCCGGATACACTCTAGCCGACTTTAAATTTCTTAACTTGCCACCCCCTGGCCTTCCCACAAAGGAATCCAAAAACCAACACCAAAACCGTCCTGCAGAAACTCTGCATCCCTATGTCTTCCGTAAAACCTTAGCCACGATAACATCGCGTCAAGTTTCACTGGGGAAGCTCCCTTCTCCAGACCCTCCAAAACCTCCTTGTCTTGCCCTCCTAAAACATCTGGACAATGAATGCAATCCTCCACAATTTGAACATTCGTGCTTGTACCTGCACCCCGCACCAAACTTGCACTGACCCGCGTTAAACTGCCAGTCCCTTTTTAACACCTGCCGGTGGGGAACTGACCCCTCCCCCACCTGCTCCCCCTGGAAAGGGCAACGCCTTTTGTGCCCCCATCAAACGCAACCACAGCGTAATGTCCATTTGATCCCACCCCATGCTTGGGTGAGCCGCCAAACGTTGCCTAAACTGCTCATTGTATTTCCACCACGCCCAACCACCATAAGTCCGATAAGCATCCCAAATCCCATCCACATAACAAAAAGACCTGAACAGTGCTGTGGGCTCTTCTGCCCAACCACACTTGCCAAAATACAAAAAGCCCGGAGCCAATTCCCGAATGACTTAGGAATCCTCCAAAACCTCTTTTTCCTTTCCTCCTCTTCCTTTAAACCGTCCTTAGACAAATCATTTTTTACCCCAGCCACCTCATCCAACGGAAGCAGGGAAAAAAAGTTCCCCATACTCCCCCCGCCAAATGCCTTCTTTAACCTCCTGCTTCAAATGAAACCCCAAAGGCCCAGAAAATGACACGTAAGCATTCCTCCTTGCCACATCCGCCACTCCTGCGAACTCACCTAGTGAACCCACATCGCCACTCGGCCCTCTTGAAGCCATAACTTCACCCAAGAGCCCCACCAGCTCTCACAACTGGCCCACCTGCACCCTTCCATGCTTGAGCCAAATCCACACCCTGGTTCACACCCCTTGGTGAAACCGACCAAACCTCAAAAGCCCCCTGTAAAAAAGACATGAAAGAACTCCCATCACCACCATTTCCGTTACCTGTTGCCACATGAGATCCACCCGAACTTCCTGGAACCTCCTGTGCCACAGTTTCTGAACCTCCTGCACCAACTCCACCAATTCCAGCAGCCTGGAAACCACCAACCAGCTGTGGACTCCTCTCCCGAACCATTGGAACTGTGGACGAAAAAACATTTGTGCGTTGAGCCCCAGAACCCGAAGTACCAAAATCATTAACTCGGTCCTTCACACCAACAACCGGAGCCCCATCATCTCCACCAACTGAACACCAATTTACTTCGAGCTCCTGAATGACCTCATCCCGCACACCCTGTGCCACACCACCGTCCACATCCCTATCCACCAACTGTCTTACCGCCGCAATATCAGTCCCTGAGACAGCCCTTGCTCCTCCTCTGAGACCCCTGGCGGACCATCGAACTCTTCTTCTCCCTGAGGAACTCCGACCTCCGCACTCCTTCTCTCCTGGTAGAGCTCACCACACCACCCCTCCGACCAGAAGGATCCTTAGCCCCCGATACCGGCCTCGAGCTCCTACCTTCCCCACGTCTGGGAGCACTCACGCCAGCCTTATTCCCAACTGCGTCACCACCAGCAACATCCGCTGAACCAACCGTCCACGGCCACTCACAGCCTCCAATCTCAACCTCTCGGCCGCCGATACTCCACTGGATTCGCCTCCCGGACTGTACCGCTCTGAAGGCCTCGAAATCCTGGCAGGCCGAGATCCCCCTTCCGATTCTGCCGCCAACACCTCTAACAGGCTTCTTCTGGCCCACTCCACACCACGATGCCGAGCCGCCTCCCGCACTTCCTCCAATAGCGACTCCAGTTCACCGCCTTCCACCATTCACCCCAAAAAAAAATTTAAGGCAAAAAAGCAGAAAAAAACACCGCTATCTGACGCAGCACAGATTTTAACCGCTCTACCTCAGGAGAAAAAGGCGCGCAGAGCCTCTCCACACGCGCCTTAAGTACCCTCCTGGCAACTCCTCCCACACCACTCCCGCTCAATCTCCTCACGCGCTACAAAACCTTCTAGAAAAATCCTCCCTGTGTCCTGGCATCAGAGGCAACTTAAGGGCCCTACGCCTTAGGTGCTTCAGGCCTTCATTTCTTGATGTTTTTTATTAAGTGACCATTCTTAGCCCTCTATCAGTCTATTTGTGTTTGTAATTACATTATCCCCATTCACTGTCAAAACCACATCCAGACATGCTGCTATCGAATCAGTGATAATCCACCTTATTGTTTTATATTTTAAAATATAAAAAGTTTATATATTGTATGACTGGCTGGGGCAGCGGCACCACAATGGGTTATATACATCAACAGCAAAAAAAGTGCAAACCAACACCGATTGACATATACAGGGTTATTCAGAGAGCAGTGAAAGCAGGAGAATGAGTGGAAAATGGAAAATTCTAGGTCAAAATAGCCGATTTGGAAAGTGAGATAAATGGGAGAATTTGTTTGGCTATTTTGACCTAGAATTTTCACTTCTGCAGTCATTCTCCTGCTTTTCACCTCTCTCTGAATAACCCTGATAGTGATACAATACGTATCTTTAGCGGTTCCCCCACATCTCCTCAATCCGACGTGATCAGAAAAGGTACAAAGTATAGATAATAATGGGAAACCACTAAATGGAAAAATAAAAATGAACAATCATAGCGCAACACTGTGAGATAAGGTAGCAAATCAGGCACCTTGAAGAAATGCACTCACGAGATGGATAATAAATAAGGGCACGTAATATATGAATTAGGGTTCACTCATCTACTTCTCTGGTCGTTCCATGGCATCCTCTCCTTTCTCAGTCTGTGTTTCCCAGCAAATAGCTTGGTGAATCGATCATCAGGTAATCGTGATGTCCACTGCTGCAGGTTAAACAGCCTAATGGATTATCCAGACTCAGCGGTAGAGAAATTAAAATTTATTGGTAATCAAAATAAAACCATCAAATACATCTGACGCATTTCGTTGGTGTTGTCCCACTTCCTCAGAGATGTATATACGTTCTGTATTCTCCCTTATTTATACCCCCCAACCTTTTCGCGGAAAAAAGTTCACGTCGAACCAAAATCTCTTCTGCGTTCCAGCTTTGGAACGTATCTCTGGAACTTCCGGTGTTTCTCCAACCAATTGCCAGGACGCATGTGCCCGAAGACCTTCACCATTCCGAGATTCTCCGGCTTCCCTCCTTAACGTTGAAAATCTATCTTGCGCTATATTCAGTCTCAAATACTACACAAAATCTGTCAGTGACTCCATATAATGCTAACACCTGAAAATAAAAAACAAAAAGAAAATACAGACAATATCGCGATTAGCCCCAGTATGAACCATAATCTAAAGTACCCCACACCAATAAGACACTATAACTTTAAAACCTGTTAGTAAAACATATTGATTCCATACTAAACAAATACAACTGATAATATCCAGATCCAAATAGATTTTTATTTTTCAATTTAGTGGTTTCCCATTATTATCTATACTTTGTACCACAATGGGTTATGGCTGGCTGGGTGATTAGTAACCAGAATGGGCTATGGCTGGGTGGGGCAGCGGCATCACAATGGGCTATGGCTGGCTGGAGGCAGCAGCACCACAATGAGCTATGGCTGGCTGAGGCAGCAGCACCACAATGGGCTATGGCTGAGTGAGAAGGATTTCCTGTGATTGTGTTATTGTATGTTAATGTCCCCTGTCTGGTAAAAATACCCCTGCCTGGTGCAATAAAGGAGTCCTAATTTGCTCCCTACATGTAGTCAGGGTGTGGGGTAAAGGCTTTAATCAATGTCTTTATTCACCCACTATAAATCACTGGCTGTAGCAGTGGGAGCTGTGAATAGCGGAGGAGCTCAGCCGGAGGAGCAGGAGGCCGATACACTATTCAAACTAGGGATGAGCTGTTCGATCAGTTTGGAGTTCGATTTGAACTTTGGCTGTTCGCAAGTTCGCGAACTTCAAACATTTTGGCGTGTTCGAATTTTTTTTTTTTTTTTGAAAAAGTATAAGAAATGCTTAAAACATACTAAAAAAATCTAGAAATAAAGAGACTCTTTACTGCAGAATATTATAAGCAACGGTTTATTAGATATTGAATTAAAAAATAATGTCTACGTGCAAAGATTCTCACCTCTAAATGACCTGTGTTCTCAAACGGCGTAAACAACAGGTGTTAACTAGTGTTTGGAAATAACATGTGCTTTTAATTAGTCTGGACTGATGAATTTGATACATTGTCTGTAGACTGAGGGTGTGGTGTGGTGTCTCCTGAACTGAACATGTATCAAACAACACCTGTGCTTCTGAGAAGTGTTCATTTCTCTACTAAATGTTCCTCTGAAATGCTGTTTAACCCCTTAACCCTGCATTTCACTGCTGTGTGCTCAGCTCATTTTTCCCGCTTTCGCTCATCATGTTTAAACGCGATTTGAAGCCACATTTTATTAAATGACCCAGACATATTAGAGATCGTTCTTTCCGGCAGACTCTGCAGATTCATAATATGTCATTTTTATGTGTATACGTCATGTCCTGCCTGTATATTATGACAAAAAATGCAATAAAATTGATTTTTTAATCATCTGCAGTGTGTAAACTTTTTTTTTTTTCACATTTTAGCACATGAGCGTTTGCGGTTATGTTTTCTATGGGGTGCGCTTGTACAAAAATTAGAAATGGGGACTTGTTATATTTTGTGGGGGGAATTACGTGATTTATAGCAAACACACCCCATAGAAAAAAATCAATACTGCAGCATCAATGTTCACATTATAATTGAAATGTGAACAATATTGCTGCATTAATGAAAATAACACACAAAAAAAATACATGTATTTTTTTTAATTTATACCTGGTCATGTTGGGTATCATGCTCAGGCCTTTCGATTGACACCCTCCATGACCCCTAGCTGCCACGGTTCTGGAGATATCGGGGTTCAAATGAACCCCCTATCTCCACCAGGGGATTCCGGGCAGCTAGGGTTTCCCCGGCTATCTGACGTCATCACGCTATGCGTGAGGACGTTAGGCAGTGAGGGGGGGACCCGGGGGTGGACCCGCCATCCAAGATGGCGGCCCCCACCGGAGCTAGGCCGCACTTCGGCGCCACAAGGCATCTCTATACACAGCCTCACAGCATCTCTATACACAACCCCATCAGCATCTCTATACACAACCCCACAGCATCTCTATACACAACCCCACAGCATCTCTATACACAACCCCACAGCATCTCTATACACAACCCCAGCCGGACATTGTTTTTAAAGGTTTCTATACATCCTAGAAATCCGCCACTTCACGGGCAGGTTATGGGGACCTCCTAGGCACGATATTTGAAGGAATTTTTCGTTTTTATTTTTAACCCTTATATCATGAAAACTCACTGTCCCTTTAAAAACTTTTTTTTTTCTTACTTTTATTGCAAATATCTAGCATATATGCCCTCTTGGAGGGCACTCTAAAAACCGAACTTTGAGTCCCATTGACTTGTATTGAGTTTGAGTTTGAACTTTTGAAAAGTTCGAGTTCGAATGCGAACCGAACTCGGGGGTTGTTCGGCTCATCCCTAATTCCAACACTTCATTTTATTACTTGAGACTCCTTCAAAGCAAACATTTTGGAAATTCTAATATCATTTTCTTCTTTTTTAGGTTCTGACTCTATCTGTCTTCTTGCTGGTCATAACCTGTGTACACCCTGCAAGTAAGTAAATGTGATCTATACAGCATTACTATCCGGGTTCGGATGGATACAGGGGTGGGTTTAATTATTGTGGTAAGGTCACTCAGACAGGCCCAGGAATTGGAGGATATACTGCCTTTATTGCAATCAGGAAAAAACCTCTAACAATAGGATATACTGTTCCTTTAACCCAGGGGTCTCAAACTCAAATTACCCGAGGGCCACTGGACAAGTTTTCATATTGCATCAGGGCTGCATGAAAATAGTTTTTTTTTTATTAAACTGTTTATTATTTTCGTTTACAGTAAAAAGTATTTTTATTACAATTCCCCTGTTTTTAGAACTAAACAAAAATAGATATATTTTAACTGTATTTAAATACTTTTATATATTACTAATGTAGCGCTCACTCCCGGAGGAGCCGCTGAATAAACCTTGGGTTAGTCTCCCCGCACTAGGGAATAAATATACACCAGCACTGTTGTGGATTTTATAAATTATATACTTTACTGATCCCAATAAAGCGACACATATAATACAATTTCGGTATAGGAACGACAGGATTTTCGTAATGCGGGAACACGCGGCGGGAAAAAGGAAAGAATTAACCCCCTCAGTTCTGGAGTGTAAGTCCTTTGAGTGTAAGGTCTCAAAAAGGTGTACGTGTATTGATTTGGGTATCCGGGTACTGTATTCAACTGGCCAATGAATGTGATAAGCAAATCTTCGACTAGTCAAGTTGGGGCCCTGTAGAATTGAAACAATAATGCAGCGTGCTGGATTTTACTTGGACTTTCGGCCTGCAAGGCCTCTCACCCATCCGTTATACAGTCTGTCCCTCTGTCTGGTCGAGGATGTCTCTCCGCTGGTCCTCCGGAACTCTGTGCCACCGGATCCGCTCTCTGGCCCACCTGATCTCCGAGTCAAGAACCACGGCCTACCGCCTGCACTCCCTATGGATCGTCGCGGTCTCCTTACAGGGGGTCCAACTGGAACGGAAGTTCTTGTGTACACCTCCCGGTGATGACGGGTATGCCTCTGCAAGTTACTGTCCTGATCTCCAGCGCCCAACAGGTAGCGTCTGCGCTCCGGCCTGGTCTCGATCCCGGGCAGTCTCACTTGCGTCCTCTTTCGTCGCTCCGCTCACTCTGGCGCTCCTCCGCACGAGGCTGCTTACGTCCTTCCTCCCTGTCCCACCCACTTCCTGTCTCCGCCGCAAAGCCTGATGGATATTGTAGTTCGTTTAAGTCCCGCATTGTCCATATGGCTTTTGTCTCCCTCTGGTGGCTAGAACCCAGTAATTACAGCAATACAGTTTTAAACAGCGCTACACTAATTTTATCTTTTTGTTTTTACACTATATATTGATGAAGGATAGCATTTGTTTCTGCCCTTTCCAATGACACCTCAACTATCCCTGTAGCCCTTATGGATCCGGAGATACAGAGGTCTAATGACCCCAATATCTCCTTTACTACTGGCAGGGGGAATCTCAGTGGGTGACGTCATCACGCGTGTGTGCAATGACTCCCGCGGCCCGGGGAGTCGTTCCACAATAAGGGCTGATGTTAGCCCACTGTGGCTGAAGCCCCTACTCGGTGCCAGATCAGCACCAAGCAGAGGCCCAACAGGACAGGCATGGAGCGTCCTGCGCGCTAGGGAGGGAATCCCTATGACGCTCCATGCATGGCCAGTCTGGACCAGGTCAGTCTTCTGGCCATTTGTAACCGGTCCGAGGGCTGGTACTTTGAGATCCCTGCTTTAACCCATTAACGCCACGGGACATACTGGTATGCCCTGCTGATTTTAAGGGGCCTCTTCGGCCCCTCCCCACGTGCCGTTGGCTGCAGAGAGACAGCTCTTGAGCAGGGTCTTCTCTCCTACTGTTCTGTGTGTGTAACGTGTCTGTATATCTGTTATTCTGTCTCTCCCTTTTGTACAGCGCTACGGAACTTGTTGGCACTTTATAAATACTTGTAACTGTAACCTGTGCTGTGCTTCAGATAACCTTCAGATTCGGAAAACCTGGCCTGTTAGTATGTCCTGAGGACAGATGCGGGAAACACTGCTATAAAGCAACACGCTATAAAAGTATGCAAGCTTGACTACACACTGCATCGTCCCACAGCGTGTCTATGCTGAGGTTTTACTGGATTCCTCTAGAGTGGTCAAATTTGCTAAAAAAATGAATATAAATAATAATAAATAATTGCTGGAGTCTCCAATTTAAATATAGGAGGGGCCAATGTTTACATTTTATATGCTTATACCTAGTATACTGCATTAGTGTGGCATTGTGTGAAATGGGACCTGTGTGGGATTATTTGTGTGGCATAGGAGTGTCTTTGAGTGGTCTGCCAGTAAAGTGAGTGTGTGTGTGAGATGGTATTGTGCCTCTCTTTAACAACGTCACAGCTTGTCAAGCTGCCATGTGTCGCTTTAACACCCTCCTCCACATGCTTCTCTACCCCGAGGGCTGCCTTTATTCACTCGTGCCTTTTTTCAACCCCACATGCCCCTCTTTAACGCTCATGGCTTTCTTTTGCCCCCCCGCCCACTCCTCTCTTTATCATCCTTTATTTATATCTTCCTTTCGTAGTTTCTCTATTTCTTTTCCTCTCCTCACTCCATTATGTCCCTCTCTGTCATATCCCGAGCCAGAGTAAAATCCGACGTGGCCGCAAGAAGGACAAAAGCCGTGCTGCCTCCCCCATGAACACTACCTCGGCAGCACCTTTCAGACCTTGCTCCTAAATCCTGACTTTCCCTGCAAGTTCTGCAGCAATTCAGGAGTTATATGTAATTGTCTGTGTGCTATTTAATGGAGACACACCCATCACTCAGAGCTTCTTTATTGCATAACACTGCAACTCACCAAGTGTGAGCAACCTGAGGTCTGCTCTTCATAACTCCTGTTTTCACAAGCTTCCCGGAACTCCTACCCACAGGCTTTCCGGGACTCCTACCCACAGGCTTTCCGGGACTCCTACCCACAAGCTTCCCGGGATTCCTATCCACAAGCTTCCCGGGACTCCTATCCACAAGCTTCCCGGGACTCCTATCCACAAGCTTCCCGGGACTCCTATCCACAAGCTTCCGGGACTCCTATCCACAAGCTTCCCGGGACTCCTATCCACAAGCTTCCCGGGACTCCTATCCACAAGCTTCCCGGGACTCCTATCCACAAGCTTCGATGGACCACCTTGCACACCGACCGTATGCTCTGTCAAACTCTAGCTTTCTCCAGCTGGCATCTGAAATCCAGAAACTTCTGCCCTAAAATAATGAAGATGTACCCCAAAGCACCAGGCAGAACCAGCGTTGGGAACAGCATAAGAAGACTGACTCTCTATTTGAAAAAACACAGGTAAAACACAGTTGAGGGACAACCCCCTCCCTTCCAGAATACACTACAGATTAGATCAGTGCAGAACAATGGTATAGACCTAGCAGGAGGGTGGGGGCAGATGAGTTAAGCAGGGAGAACAAAGGAATGTTCTTACAGTAGCAAGTATACAATATGCAGAGAGGGGGTAGCTACAGAAGAGTACAATATACAGATAGAAGACAGCTAATACAGAAATGTACAATATACAGAAACACAGTCAACATACAGTAAATGGCAAATCCCAGGTAGCACCATAGTCAATAGGTAGGAGGCTAGCCCGAGGCTTCTCCAACTGCCCCAGAGACAGTCGAGTCTATAAAATTTCTCCCCTCCCCAACGGTAGACTAACCAGGTACCAGATCACAAACTGGTCTGGACCTGTGTTAATCTGCACCAGAGTCCCAAAACATGTGCGTCTTTCCATTGGCACTGTGCTCTGCTCCACACCCACAGATGCCATCACCCCTCCTTATATTCCTTCAGGAGCCACAAAGGGGTAACTGTGTTTGCAGCACGGCATGGAGACATGTTTCCAGGGCCAGGAAGTCTTGCTGAACTTTCTGGCCACTTGCCACAGGCCTCAAGCCCGCCAACTCCACAGTCCTTTAACTCACCATCCTGTGGGGTAGCGTGTTGGGGACAGAGCTCGGCTGTACTCTGTCCCATTGCCAGCAGTTCTCTTGAATCCTCTGAGAGCTGTCCAGGCTCCCCAAGCTGGGGATCCAGGCTGACCGCTCTAAATCCTGGAAGCACAGTAGGAAGGGCTGCAGTCTCCTCCACAACCATAAAGTCCATTTCTGGCCCAAACAAATCCAGGCCTTCCAGCTCCGTCAGCCATCCTTGGTTTGGAGCACACTGTGGGGCCTCTGGGTCAGCGGTCCCACATTGCAGTAAATCACCAGTGGGGATCTCAGTCTCTCCCCCGTCACCAGGCAGTCCTTACGCAATGCCACAATGTCCCCAAGGCTCTCGCTGGCGGAAACCGCAGTCCCATCCATCGTTGCAACGCAAATCTCCTCGGCAGGTGGCCAAAGATCCGTGGCATCTTGTTCCACGTCAGGCTCTGTAGAAACTTCACTCGCCCCGTCTGCCGCTTTCTCTGGTTCAGCTCGCCGTCTGTGCTGCAGCTGTAAAATATTTGCCTCCTCGGTAGCAGCCGAGGCTCCATAGTCTGTAGTTGGGGAGAGGGGCCAACTGCCTCCTCTCCCTGGTGCACAGGAATAGCTGCAGGCCCTTGGTGAGACTGGATCTTGTCAACTCATCCTCTGCAAATCCAGACCCTGCGGCATCCATAGCAGCTGGAGCAGACGGTTGAGCGTTCATGAACTTTTTTTTTCATGAGTCTTTTGTAGTCCTGCTCCAGCTCCCATTCTGGGGTGACCAGTACCTCTGCTGCACTGCCGAAATGGGGGTCTCCCTGGAGAGCATCAAATACCAATCCCGGACTGCCTAAGTGATAGCCCTCTGTGGGATTGTTCCTCGCTAGCATTGGAGAAATCTGGGCAGGATACCAGTCCATCGGCCGGTACCTGTCATCCAGTACCATCTCTGCCCAGATCAGGTCATCCAGCTCCAACAGCCATTCTTGCTCGGGCTGCTCTCCGAGGAACTGTAACCGCAAGTCCCAATGTGCCTGGAATCTCTCCTCATAAGTAGGGATACCTTTGCCCAAGTACATCTGCTCAACTTGCAGAACATCCCTCCAGAGCTTCTGCCGAGCAGAATTTCTCTCCTCCAGCA
This sequence comes from Leptobrachium leishanense, assembly GCA_009667805.1. Taxonomy (NCBI): domain Eukaryota; kingdom Metazoa; phylum Chordata; class Amphibia; order Anura; family Megophryidae; genus Leptobrachium; species Leptobrachium leishanense. The sequence goes on from CM019064.1 coordinate 1,178,176, forward strand.
CAACCTGGGCAGAACCAGGTTCCTTGTGCTGCTTGGGCACTTCCATCCCTTTCTCCTCTGATGGTAGCCGCTCTGGGTCCCGTTGGTGGATTGGAATAGTGATGAGCCGAACACCCCCGTGTTCGGTTCGCATTCGAACAATTACCAAAGTTCGGGTTCGAATGCTAACACGATTCGAACTCAATGCAAGTCAATGGGACCCAAGAGGGCATATATGCAAGATATTTGCCATAAAAGGTGTATGGGGGTCCGGGTAGTGCCCTGGGGGACAGGAAACAAGGACAAAAAGTAAAAAAAAAACACACGTTTTTAAAAGGGACAGTGAGTTTTCCATGAAATAAAGGTTAAGAATAAAAACGAAAAATTCCTTCAAATATCGTGCCTAGGAGGTCCCCATACCCTGCCCGTGAAGTGGTGGATTTGTAGGATGTATAGAAACATTTTAAAACAAAAATATGACATTTCAAATGACTGTTTGCTTTTAATCTATTCATAAACAGCTGCTTGGGGCGGCATCCTGTATGAAAAGAGGAGACGTTTTAGGACACGCAGAACAAGTTTATGTCACGGTCCACCTCGGGTGCCTGCTGTCTTGCACACCTGGATCTAAGAACTTTGCCCTGGATCTCTTTCTTGGATTCCATTCCAGGTTTTGCCCAGGCTCAGCACCTTGACCAGGCTCATGGAGATCCAGCCTGGGTCTTCCTTTTCTAGCCCTGGACTTCCAGCTGAGGTCCATCCATGATTAAGCCTCCATAAAAGGCAGAGAGACCCAGCTAGCAGTGGTTCTGCATTGTTCTCCCTGACTGAGGTCACTTGGATGTGTGCAGACCTGCTCTTCATGAACCAGCTTACCTTGTTGCCTGTATGTTATATCCAGCGCTTTATCTACAGTCTGTGGTCAAGACCTCCAGGACACTGCTCAAGTGGGTACTCCCAACCGTGTAGCCCACTATCCCAGTGTATGGAAACCTGCCTGTGGATTACAGTTGTTTACCACGTCTCTGACCTTTGATCAAGGTACCACTGTCAGCTTCCAGATTTATTCTTGGTGGGCCCTGTCTGCAGTCTGGGACTGCATTGCCCACAATCCTCTGGCTCTCCAACCAAGACCTCTTGCATATGGACATTAACCCTGTCATTGCCTGTGCCATCCAGTATTGCATTCCTCTGTTCTTTCTAGGGCCTGCTGCCAAGGCCTATTTAAGTTTCATTAAACTTATTCAGTGCTTGATATCCTGTCTGGCCTCCCCTCTGTGTCGCCGCCTGCTGGGCTCATACCTGAACCGCACACGCCACGTGACAGAATGCAGAACCCATCTTATTACGAGTCCGCGGTGATACAGGTGGTGGTGGCATCCATGAAAATGGCTGTGCAGAACTTCCTGCAGCAACTGGACTCTGTTTCTTAAAGTGCTGCAAGGATTAAGGGGCACCTCACCTAAGGTGCGCTATTCCACTTCTATGTCTGGCTGCAGGAGACCCTGGTCTGAGGAGGAACGCTCCAGGAGGAGGTCTTTGGGACTGTGCTTCTATTGTTTCTTGCCCAGTCTCAAATCCTGCCAAATTTCGCCAAGCTGCTGTCAAGCTTCGCCAGCCCACAGCCAAGCCTTGCCCAGTCTCTGCTCCTGCTCGGCCTCGCCAGGCTACCAAGTTGGCAAGCCTTGCCATACTCGGTACCCAGATCTAAGAGGCCTGAATTCAGGGAAGTCTCTGATGTGGAGAGTACAGAGGATGACTCCCTTTCGGATTACTTGGAGACCTCGCCCTCTGAGCCTGCTGACGTGGAACCCATGGACATGGAACCTACCTTGCCCACAGATTCTGAGCCTTATGTGCCCATGGAGGTTGCTTTGACACAGATTCCAGAGGTCGCTGCCCTGCATCCCGCAGGATCTCCAGAGGTCGCTGCCCTGCATCCCGCAGGATCCTCGGTATTGTCACTGCCACGGGGCCGTCGTCGCCGCCGTAAGGCCAAGCCGCTCACTGCCCAGCAGCAGGATGATAACCTGGTCGCCCAAGTGCCGTGCTGTACCCAGGTCGCCCAAGTGCCGTGCTGCGCCGAGGTCGCTGCTGAAGCGGGCACTGCCCCATCGACCTTGCCAGGGGCGCTGCCCCATCGAACCTTGCCAGAAGTGCTGCCCCATCGAACCTTGCCAGAAGCGCTGCCCCATCGAACCTTGCCAGGGGCGCTGCCCCAACGAACCTTGCCAGGGGCGCTGCCCCACCAGTCATCGCCGAGGGCGCTGCCCCATCGAGCCTTGCCAAGGGTGCTGCCCCACCAGTCATCACCGAGGGCACTGCCTTACCGAGCCGTGCCAAGGGTGCTGCCCCATGGTCATCGCCGAGGGTGCTGCCCCATAGAGCCTTGCCAAGGGCGCTGCCTTACCGAGCCGCGCCAAGGGCGCTGCCCCCAGTCATCGCCGAGGGCGCTGCCCCATCGAGCCTTGCCAAGGGCGCTGCCTTACCGAGCCGTGCCAAGGGCACTGCCACACTGGTCATCGCCGAGGGCGCTGCCCCATCGAACCTTGCTAGGGGTGCTGCCCCATTGGTCATCGCCGAGGGCGCTGCCCCATTGAGCTGTGCCAAGGGCGCTGCCCTACCGGGTCATGCCAAGGGCCCATCACCCATTGTACGTCTTGCTCCCGAGGGCTGCATCTGGGCATCCAATGGCACGTTGGTCCAAAAAGAAAACCTGCCACATTTTGAGAGGGCCCTAAGTGCTTATGGTGACTTTTATGGCAATCCAGACTCTGAGTACATTGGAGGGTGGTGATTTGTGCTCCATCCCCTGTTCCAGCCTCGGTGCCCGGAGGGCACCAGTCAGGGGGGGTACTGTCACGGTCCACCTGGGGTACCTACTGAGGTACCTATAATTGCACAGCCTGGTCCTAACAGCCTTTGTCCTGGGTTCCAATCCGGGGTTTACCTCAGCACAGTGCCATGTCCAGGCTCCTGGAGATCCAGCCTGGGTTTTCGTTTTCCAGCCCTGGAGTTCCACCTGAGGCCCATCTATGATTAAACCTCCTTAAAAGGCAGAGAGACCCAGCCAGTAGTGGTTCTGCATTGTACTCCCTGACTGAGGTCATCTGGATGTGTGCAAACCTGCTCCAGCTTATCCTGTGTATCCAGTATCCATCTGTCTACCCTGTTGTTCCCGGATACATCTGTCTGTGCAAGGGACTCTCAGCGATCTCCACCTGTGGATTACTGTTCATCTCCGTCTGACCTTTTGATCAAGGTACCACTGTCTGCTGTCCAGACTTATCCTTGGTGGGCCCTGTCTGCAGTCTGGGACTGCATTGCCCACAATCCTCAGACTCTCCAGTCAAGAACTCTCCCTGGACTTTATATAATTCCTTTGTTCTTTCAAGTGCCTGCAGTTAAGGCCCATTTATGTTTCATTAAAGAATATTCATTGTGTGATTCCTGTCTGGCCTTCGCCTCTGTGTTGCCGCCTGCTGAGCTCTCACCTGAACTGCACACGCCACGTGACAGTTTAGTGATTTTTTTTGGGCTAAATTATGGTGAAACTTATGCAGGCTTTGGATGAATGCAAAAATAGGTGCTTTAAAATTGGGCCATTAGTGTCGGCAACAGTGCTGTCACACCGTAACCCCTCTGTGGTATTGTGAAAGAGTGCAGGGTTGGATCCTGCGGTCCTATATTAAAAAGATATGAATCTGGTACAGGCGTCAGTGCACCCAAATATTGTGCCTTTGGTGGCAGCAAGTGCCTTCACACCGTAACCCCTCTGTGGTATTGTGGAAGAGTGCAGCGGTGGACCCTGCGGTCCAATATTGAAATGATATGAATCTGGTATAGGCGTCGGTGGCAGTGCATGCACCCACATATTATGCCTTTGGTGCCAGCTAGTGCCTTCACAACGTAACCCCTCTGAGGTATTGTGGAAGAGTGCAGGGGTGGAGGTTTTGGTAATGCAGAAAAGATTCCTGATCTATTCAATAACATCAGCATCAGGGGATTGATAGCTGCTGATCTAGGACTGATTCATTTTTATAAATGTCAGCCGGTCTACAGAGTCGTTGGACAGACGCACTCTTTTGTCTGTGACAAAACCTCCAGCGGCACTGAGCGTCCTTTCAGAAAGCACGCTGGATGAAGGGCAACCTAGTAGCTGCATAGCATATTGGCTAAGTTCTGGCCAGTGATCCAATCTCAACACCCAGTAAGCCAGTGGATCATCTGCTGGAAACGTATCCAGGTCTGCCCTTGCCCCTAGGTAGTCCTGCACCATATGGTGAAGACGCTGGCAATGGGTGCCTACATTTGACATCCCTGGGCGTCGTGGACTCATTTTTTTAAAAGAAAAAAAGCATCAGTCAAGCGGCCCCAGCCTTCACCTCTCTTCCTCTGATCATCCGCAGCCTCACAAGCACCTGTGTCATCACTTGGTAACCTACCAGTGCCTGGAAAGGTGTTACACAAGTGTCTCTTTAGAGCGTCCTCAAGTGGTTTCATCCTGTGCTCCCTCTGTGCGGCAGGATGAGCTCTGCAACTTTACCCTTGTACCGTGGATCAAGAAGGCTTTCAAACCAGTAATGATCCCTCGGGTCCTTTACCAGGCTTTGCAGGATAAGGGAGCCCATGCAGCATAGGTTGGAGGTGGCATTAGCTTCAGAGTCTTCCTGGTCATTGAGGATGACCCCATTGCGCACTTCTTCCTCCCAGCCATGTACTAGTCCTTGGGTTTCTGGGCACACAACCTTCAATGCCCCTACTACCTAAATATTCCTCCTCCTCATCCTCCTGTCTGATATGAGGACCCGCAGAAATGCTGTCTGCGTAAAGACTGGGGCCTTGAGCTAGGGAAGGCCTCCTCTTCCTCCTGCTGCTCTGCCTCTAGAGCCACATCTATAATTCCCTGCCGAGTGCGCTCCAGCAGGAACACTAAAGGAATTCTGTCACTGATGCATTCACTGTTCCTTCTCACCATCCTCGTTACCTCCTCAAATGGTGACAGTACAGTGCATGAATCCTTGATCATCAGCCACTGCGGGGGGGGGGGAAACCAAGTTGACCTGAACCTGTCCTTGTGCCATACTCACACAGGTACTCATTGTTGGCCCTCTGCTGCTTGTGCAGATGCTGCAGCATTGCTAATGTCAAGTTCCACCTGGTGGGCATGTCACAGATCAGACAGTTTGTGGGAAGATGGAATTCTCTTTGAATTTCTGCCAGGCGAACACTTGCTGGGAATGACCGTCTGAAGTGGCTGCAGACTTTTCTGGCCTGGCTGAGAAGCTCTGCCAGCCCGGGGTACCTGGTTAGGAAATGCTGTACCACCAGATTTAGGACGTGTGCTAGGCATGGTACATGCATCAACTTACCCAGGCGTAGGGCGGAGAGAAGGTTGCTGTCATTATCACAGATGACCATTCCCAGCTGAAGCTGGTGTGGTGTTAACCATCTCTGCACCTGCCCCTGCAGAGCTGACAATTTCTGGCCTGTTGTGGCTCCTGTCCCCTAAACAAACCAGCTCAAGCACAGTATGGCATCTTTTTGCTTGAGCTATTGCGTAGCCCCTGCCACGCGTCGGTTTAACTGCCACTTCGCCAGAGACATAGGAGGAGGAGGAAGAGGTGGTGGAGCAGACAGACCTCATACAAGCAGCTTTCTGGAGGCATGGTGGATGAACAAGCTCCAGCACAGAGCCCCATCCTGGATCCCTCCCAGCTGCAAGCAGAATTAACCAGCGTGCCATGAAGGAAATGTTGGTTATGTATGAAAGAGGCACTGGAGTCTTGTGAATCTGCAGTAGAGAACTTTACTTTGTGCATATAGCAATAAAACAACTTATAACAGATTAGTCACTGGATATATATCAGGATGCTTCATCATCACACAGCTAGAAAGAAAAAGGAAGTGAAGCAGAGACAATAGAGACTTATTTCCTGTGAACATATACCAACGAGTTTAGAACACATTTAACCTGTACTAACAGCGCCACCTGCAGTCCATAGTATAATATATGCTGTTGTATCTCCAACACCCCTTCTCAACAGCATGTGCATAATCATACAACATTCAGCTTCTTTTGAAGAAAACAATAACGTTCCTTTGGCAATGGTTTGGTGAGTGCATCTGCAGTCATCTCTTCTGATGGGCAATACTGAATATCGATAAGTCCTTGCTCTTGTGTGTCCCTGAGCAGATGATATTTTACGTCTATGTGCTTGGTTCTAGGGTTGATCCTTTCTGATTGTGTCAACTTTATACATCCCTGGTTGTCTTCAAAGATGGGTATCGGTTTAGACATATCCAGTCCCATGTCTAATAGAAGTTGACGAATCCAAATTGCTTCTTGACATGCATGTGCTGCTGCTATGTATTCTGCTTCAGTTGAAGAGAGTGCAACAGTCGCTTGTTTTCGACTAGACCAGCTGATGGTTCCTTCTCCGTACTGGAAGATGTAACCAGTAGTAGATTTGCGGTCTGTGATATCTCCAGCCCAGTCAGCATCTACATATCCAATTAAGTTTGCATTGGGTGTTGCTGGCAGTCGCAGTTTCATATGAATTGTTCCTTTTAGATACTGTATCACCCTTTTTACGGCATTCCAATCACGTTGACAGGGTGTTGAAACTTTTCTACAGAGTATACTCAATGCTGCGGCAATGTCTGGTCTTGTCACAGTTGCAATGTATAACAATTTTCCAATTGCTTTGCGGTACTTCTCATTGTTAGGTAACAAGTTTTCCATTCCATTGTCTTTCTGATAAGCTGGTTCCATAGGCGTTTTCACTTCTTTTGCATCTTGCATGTGAAACTCTGCTAGAATATCTGTAATTTTCTGACTTTGGTGAAGAAGATAACTTCCGTCTTCTTCTTCTCGATTTGGATTCCTAAATAGTGAGCAATAGACATGTGCATTCGTTTTAGTACTAAAACGATTAGTCCGAATTTTGGGATAATTTAGTTTTAGTATGACTCAAGAGAAACGAAACTGCTCAGTACAAAAAACGAAAGAAACTAAAATAAAATGCACTACATTTTAGTTTCAGTCCTTTTTGTGATATTACATTGATGAGTGAAGGAGACCAGCAATGAAGATCGCAACATCGAAACATCCGAAGTTCTGCACCCTCCACATGCCAATGCAGTAGGATGTTCTATACAGAGAGTGGCATTAATTAATGCAGGAGTAGTTCTCTATACATTATACAGAGAGGGGTATTAATGCAGGAGGATGTTATATACATTATACAGAGAAAGGTATAAATTGAGGAGAATGTTCTATACAGAGAGGACATTAATGCAGGAGGATGTTATCTACATTATACAAAGAGGGGTATTAATTAATGCAGGCGGATGTTCTAAACATTATACAGAGAGGAGCTTTTTTTTTTTAGCCCTTTAAATCCAGTGGCTGTGAGCGCTGAGATCGGCTGCTTGTTACATTATATCTCAGTACAATGAATCAGGCTCAGTTGTTACAGTAACTGACTGTAACAGCGCTCAGAGTTTCAGTAAAACAAGGAAATAATATTGTTCTAACCTCTTACATATAAAAATATTATTTACTAGTTTTACAGAAACTCTGAGCGCTGTGATGAGCAGCAGTCAGTTACTGTAACAGCTTTGCCTGACACGGGGCAGTATTACAATGTTGGTGCTAACTTAACCTGTTGTAAACTGAAAACCTCCATAGGCTATAATGGCTCTGGGAAGTTTACAAACAGCTCTGGTTAAGTTAGCACCAACTATGTAATATGGCCCACATTGTGCTGAGAGTGAGAGATACTGTAACAAGCAGCGATCTCAGCCTCTGAGGAGCCACCACAACAATAGTAATTGTATCCACTGGTTTTCGGATGAACGAAATTAGTTTTCATACTAAAGAACTGAAAACGAATTTCTTTAGCAACTAAATAAATTGCATTTTAGTACTAATCCATTAGTTCAAAACGAAATTTTGTGCTGTGCACATGTCTAGTGAGCAATGTTCCCAAGCTCTTTAATCTCAAAGTTTTGTTTCAATGTGCTAGTTATTTGATCATAATCCCCTTCTTGTTCAAAACAAATTATGATGTCATCAACATAAATTAGTAGGTAGATCCATTTGTTGTCTTGATTCTTTGAATACAGGCATGGATCAGCGTTACTTCTTGAAAATCCTTCTGTTGTGAGTACTTCGTTCACTTTTTCATTCCACATTCTTGCTGCTTGTTTGAGACCATAGATGCTCTTTTGCAGTTTACACACAAGGTTCTGTCCTGTATAAACCCTGGTGGCTGCTCCATGTAGAGTTCCTCTTTGATATCTCCATATAGAAAAGCTGTTTTGACATCCAGGTGCTTCACTTGCATTTGTTTTTCAGCTGCAATGCTGAGGAATGTTCTAATGGTTGTGTGCTTTACCACTGGAGCAAATGTTTCATCATAATCTTCTCCATATTTCTGGGAATATCCCTTGGCGACTACTCTTGCCTTGTATCTGTGAATGTTTCCTTCTGCGTCGTACTTCACTTTAAAAATCCATTTACTTCCTATAGTTGTGACCGGGAGGGAGCTCTGTGAGAGTCCAGGTTTCATTTTTCTGAAGTGATTTTAGTTCTTCTTCAGCCGCCTTTCTCCACTGATTGGCTTCCCCTTTTGGTAGTTTATCTATGTCTTCCCAAGATGTTGGTTCAAATGTCTCATGTGTCTTAACAGTGTATGACAGCTTGCGCGGTGGGATCCCTTTTGTTGTCCGAGTAGATCTTCTGATTTCTGGTTGTTCTGTCGGTTCTACTGGATCGTGAACAGTTAAGTCATCAATTGTGAGTTCCACTTCTTGGTCTGACTCCTGCACAGTTTCCTTTTGGTCAGCATCTCTTGCTATTTCAATCGGCACCTTTTCTTCGTGTTTTTCGGGAGTCATTATTTCTGATGTTTGGCTTTCATCAAAATAAACACTGCGGCTTACTGTGACCTTGTTGGTCTTTGGATTAAGGATTCTGTATCCCTTACTTTGTTCACTGTAGCCTATTAGAATGCCTTCTATGGCTCTGTTCTCCCACTTGGAGCGTTTTTCACTTGGAATGTAAACGTATGCTTTGCAACCAAACACTCTAATATGACCTATACTAGGTTTTGATCTGTTCCACATTTCATAAGGGGTACTTTCAATAGCTTTAGATGGTAGTCTGTTCTGTAAATATGTTGCAGTCATTATTGCTTCTCCCCAGTACTTGTTGTGTAGGTTGGCATCTGAAAGCATGCATCTGGCCATTTCTACAAGAGTGCGATTTTTTCTTTCAGCTACACCGTTTTGTTCTGGAGTGTACGGTACGGTTGTCTGGTGTATGATACCATGTTTCTTTAGATATGATTCCACTTCTTTACCCATATATTCCCCTCCATTGTCCGTGCGTATTATTCCGGGTTTCCTTTGAAATTTGTTGCTAGTCATCGCTACAAATTCTTGAAGTTTATCAGTTGTCTCACTTTTGTGTTTCATCAGATATGTCGTTGTGTACCTGGAATAGTCATCAATGAAGGTTATTAAATATTTGTTGCCGCTGGGTGTCGGGGTTTTCATTGGTCCACACACGTCACTGTGTATAAGTTCCATGGGTTTAGTGGTTTTTCTTTGACTGGCTTGTGGAAGTGGTGTACGTGTGGCCTTTGCTTTGATGCAACACGTGCACTTCATCAACTTTGGACAAGGTATCATTATCATGTCTTCTGATAATTCTCTCTTAGAAAGTTCCTTTATAGCTTCTGAGTTTCGATGCCCCAATCGTCTGTGCCATAGATGGATGCACTTGTCATGTGGATTATGAGTGACTGTTTTGACTTGAACACGTTCAGTGACGATTTTGTATAGGTGTTCATTCAACCTTCCTTTTGCAACGATTTCTTTTCTGTTTCGAATTGTGCATTCATTACCTCGGAATTGTACTGTAAGTCCATTGTTAGCAAGGTTTTTTACTGATAGGAGGCTTCCTTCTAGACTTGGAACATACAGAACGTTCTTTACAAGGATGCTTCGGTTACCTCCTGATGGTGTGATGCAGTTCAGAAATCCTTGACCTTTACCTTCTGATGTAATACTTTTCCCATTTGCTAGGAAGACTTTGTCTTTTGTATTAAAATTAATTTCTGTGAAGAAGGTCTCATCACTGGTCATGTGACTTGTTGCTCCTGAGTCAATGTACCATCCATGCGGGGTAGTATTCTGAGTTACTTTAAAACTTGCACTCCACGCTGTGTCTTTGCTTTCCTGTGTGGCTGCTTTAGCTCTTTCTTTTGTGAATGTCTCTCTCCTTCGCTGTTCTGCTTTCCAGATTGAACAATTATATTTCAAATGACCTGTCCTTTTGCAGCGAAAACACACTCTGGTCTCTTTGTTTTGTTTTGTGTTTTCATTCACCTTTAGAGCTACTTCTGTTTTGTCATTCTCTTCACCACGTATATTTTCCTTCTTTCTGTTGTATTCATCAATTAATTTCCCTTTAGCATATTCCAGTGTTAGTTCTTCCTCTGGTCTGGTTTCTAGAGCGTTTATCAGGGCACTATATGATTCTGGAAGGCTGCATAATAGTAATGCCACTACATGATTGTCTTTTATTTCTTCTCCAATTGCACGTAATTGCTCCACAATTTCCAGCATAGCGTTCACATGTTCACACATTTCCTGGCCTTTTTCCAGCCTCATCTTATACAGTTTACGTAGCAGATATAGTTTACTGTTTAAGTTTGAACGCTCGTGCAGTTTCTGTAGCGCAGTCCACATACCTTTAGCTGTGTTTTCTTTTCTTATATGGATTAAGTTGATCATCCTCCACTAACAGGCTTATAACTGCTTTTGCTTGCCTGTTTCTTTTGTCCCATTCTTCTGGGTTGTCAGTGGGTCTGATTGTATCCAGCACCTGCCACAGATCATCTTTGGATAACAGCATTTCCAGCTTAAACTTCCACAGCTGATAATTGGTATTGTTTAGCTTTGCTATTGCATATTTCACATCTGAGCCACTTGCCATCTTTCAGTATATTGGATGCAGCTCTTTTCCTCACACACAGCAGGTATTTGGATGATAGCTGCAGCACTTACTGATTTGTAGTTTCGTTTTCAGTGTCTGGGCCATAACCTGTTGGTTATGTATGAAAGAGGCACTGGAGTCTTGTGAATCTGCAGTAGAGAACTTTACTTTGTGCATATAGCAATAAAACAACTTATAACAGATTAGTCACTGGATATATATCAGGATGCTTCATCATCACACAGCTAGAAAGAAAAAGGAAGTGAAGCAGAGACAATAGAGACTTATTTCCTGTGAACATATACCAACGAGTTTAGAACACATTTAACCTGTACTAACAGCGCCACCTGCAGTCCATAGTATAATATATGCTGTTGTATCTCCAACAGGAAATGTAACGGCCCTGTCCATGCTTGCTGGACCACGTGTCTAATGTGCACCTTGCTGCTGATTGCCTTTCCCAATGACTCCATAACATTGTCTTCCACGTGCTTGTATAGTGCTGGAATGGCCTTCCATGAAAAGAAATGGCGTTTTGGAACCTGCCACTGTGGTACAGCACGTTCAGCAAATTCACGGAAGGAAGCAGAGTCCACCAGCTGGAAAGGCAGCAGCTGTAATGAGAGTAATTTTGCAAATCTGGCATTTAGACGCTGTGCTTGGGGATGGTTGGGACTATATTTTTTTCTTACGCTGCAGCAGCTGGGGCAACGTAATCTGACAGCATCACATCAGCTGAAGATTTACACAGTCACATTCTGAGGAAGGACCTGGTACACCCATTACTGTAGCGTCATCCCTGTCAGTGGAGGTTGTAGGCAATGACATGGCAGGACATACAGGTGGGGTACCATAAGGACAAAAAGGCAGGACCTCAAGTGGAGTGAAGTGAGAGATTTATTCGGGAACAACAAACCCCATTAGACAAAAGTGATGTGACGTTTCGACCCAAAGGTCTTAATCATACATGTATGATATAGACCTTTGGGTCGAAACGTCACACCACTTTTGTCTAATGGGGCTTGTTGTTCCTGAATAAATCTCTCTCACTTCACTCCACTTGAGGTCCTGCCTTTTTGTCCTTATCGTTATTCATCGGGATTGGTGGCGTCCCACCACGGCTGTGACCTCGTGGACTTAGTGGTGAGGCTCCTCTCATGGTGTGGACCGCGGCGCTCTTTGCATACAGTGGGGGTAGAGACAGATGAGGAGGTCCTATGCAAATTTTTGTGCAAACGGAATGCGTGGAAGGTGGTCATATGTTGCCTGAAGCACGTGGTACCCAAGTGTGGGATGTCTTTCCCACGCTTGATCCTCATCTGACATAGATTACAGATAGCAATGGTGCGGTCTGCTGCCCATTTCTTAAAGAACTCCCAGACAGCATACTTCCTGTACATGTGCTTTGAGACAACAGCGCTCTGCACCTGAGCAGCTGTGACTTCTGATGCCTTGGACTGGCTATGGTTGGTCATAGAGGATGTTGTGCCTCGTGTTTGTTGTGCCTCCTCCTCACTTGACTCCTCTGTTCGATCAGGCACCCAGGTGGAGTCAGTGACCTCATCATCATTGTCATCACCCCCTATCTCCTCGTCGCTGGAGCCAACTTGGCAGTATGCTGCAGCTGCTGGGGCAACATGAGTGCCAGTTATTTGTGTGTCACTGGCACCCCCTTCCTCTAGGTTGCTTATACTCCCTTCCTCAACCTCAGGCTGGGTGTCCACTGGCACCGTATTTGTGCGATGGTGCGATCATCCATTATTGTTCGTCGTCGTCCGTCCGATCCAACAACATGCAGGTGAATGGACCATCGTCCATTGCGTCCGTCTGACGTCCGTCTTCCTGCGATTGGTAACAACGGCATCGGATGGGCGATCAGAACCAAATCACTCGTTTGCATCACATGTATTTCAGCAGATCAGAGAAGATGGATGTGGAGAAACTGTCACGGGGCAGTGCCTGGTGACGCACCACCCTTTCCTTGCCCTCCGATCCTTGGAAGTGGTCGGTCTGTATATATATCCAAGAATATAACTTGCAGCAAGGTGAGGCCCTGGTTCCTGAGAGAAGCCCCTATATGCAGAGATGCACTATAAACTGCAAGGACAGGTGAAAGCAACACAGGGTTAACAAAAGACCTCTGTACGGCAATACCAAAGATTCCCTGCACTGAAAGGCCGGTCTTTAGGATAGCCGGATCTAATCTAAAGGAAAGTATTACCTTGAAGCCGTACAGAGTCTTTTGTTGTATACAGATGACAGGGTTTCCTGGAAACGGTACAGACAAGGAATATAATATAGAGGAGTCACATAGAGGAAAGCCAAAGGTCATAACCAGAGAGAGTACGTCATACAGAATATAGGAATAGGAACCAGAAGGAAAGTCAGCCAAGCCAAAAATCGGTAACCGGGGAATCAGAATGGAACATAAACAGCAAACCAAAATATAGAAATAGACAGAACAAAATACACAGAAGGAACTGACATAAACTGGAACAGAAATAACAGAGGCAAAAACTGAACAAGGATGAACAAACGGAGGATATCAGGAACACAGCAAGGAGCTCTCAGGACACAAGTCACAAGGAGACCAGGCAAAGGAAAATGACCCAGCAATGTACTATAGGTACATTGCTCTAATATAGACAGGGGAATCAAGGCAAGGATCAACAGGTGAGCAGCACACAGAACACCAATTAACCCCTGGGAGGCCACCCAGGAATTGGCAGCAACAGAAACACAAGGGAAAAAACACAATATACAAATACAGAGGGCAGGAAGACAGGTTTGCCAGCATGGAACGTGACAGTATCCCCTCCTCCACGGGTGACCCCAGGGCACCCAAAACAACCAGGGGCAAACCTCCTCCCCAAAGGGACAAAAATACACACACAAAGGCTCCCCTCGGGAGAAAACTTTCATGAGTCCTCTGAGCCATCAGAATCCTCCCCCAACCACCTCCAGATAGATGGGTGTCTCTGGAGCACTGCTAAGTATGTCTCACGAACTAATAACCCAGACGGTGTCCGTACATACCCCTCGGGAACAGGACTTGATTTATTATTATTATTCTTTATTCTTGATTTAGGGATGTTGGTACCAGTCAGGCCACTACCCTGCTGGACCTCCTCAAGATAAGCACGGAATACGGCATCAGACCCATCATGGACCGTGGTATTCTCGGAACTAGATTGACTAGTAATGGTCAGCTTCCCACGTCTCCTCCTGGACCGAGACTTGGAAGGGGTGACCGTACATGACACGGCAACAGTGGGAGTAGGTTCGCCTACCTGTGCCTTACCATGAGGTTTGGAAACCTCAGACTCTCTGTGGGGCATGGGGCACAGTGGTGTTGCAATGTAGCTCTGGCACTGCTGACAGTTTGCCATGGATTTGACTGGCAGCTTACCAGAATCAGACATCACTACTGTCACTGCTGGCATCGTGCCAGGATCAGGCAACATTGGCTTCTCATTGCCAGACGGAAACAGGACTGGCTTCTCATTGCCAGACGGAAACAGGACTGGCTTCTCATTGCCAGACGGAAACAGGACTGGCTTCTCATTGCCAGACAGAAACAGGACTGGCTTCTCATTGCCAGACGGAAACAGGACTGGCTTCTCATTGCCAGACGGAAACAGGACTGGCTTCTCATTGCCAGACGGAAACAGGACTGGCTTCTCATTGCCAGACGGAAACAGGACTGGCTTCTCATTGCCAGACGGAAACAGGACTGGCTTCTCATTGCCAGACGGAACTGGCATACTGCCAATGGGCACTGGGGTTGCAGCTCTACATGTAATACAACCAGTAACAATACGTAGGGACTGTCTTTTGGCTGAGGCCCTGGTTCCTGAGAGAAGCCCCTATATGCAGAGATGCACTGTAAACTGCAAGGACAGGTGAAAGCAACACAGGGTTAACAAAAGACCTCTGTACGGCAATACCAAAGATTCCCTGCACTGAAAGGCCGGTCTTTAGGATAGCCAGATCTAATCTAAAGGAAAGTATTACCTTGAAGCCGTACAGAGTCTTTTGTTGTATACAGATGACAGGGTTTCCTGGAAACGGTACAGACAAGGAATATAATATAGAGTAGTCATAAAGAGGAAAGCCAAAGGTCATAACCAGAGAGAGTACGTCATACAGCATATAGGAATAGGAACCAGAAGGGAAGTCAGCCAAGCCAAAAATCGGTAACCGGGGAATCAGAATGGAACATAAACAGCAAACCAAAATACAGAAATAGACAGAACTAAATACACAGAAGGAACTGACATAAACTGGAACAGAAATAACAGAGGCAAAAACTGAACAAGGATGAACAAACGGAGGATATCAGGAACACAGCAAGGAGCTCTCAGGACACAGGACGCAAGGAGACCAGGCAAAGGAAAAATGACCCAGCAATGTACTATAGGTACATTGCTCTAATATAGACAGGGGAATCAAGGCAAGGATCAACAGGTGAGCAGCACACAGAACACCAATTAACCCCTGGGAGGCCACCCAGGAATTGGCAGCAATAGAAACACAAGGGAAAAAACACAATATACAAATACAGAGGGCAGGAAGACAGGTTTGCCAGCATGAAACGTGACACTGATCAGGGGAGTTATAAAAGCATTTAAAATAAACTTTCTATCAGGGATCTCAAACTCTGGCCCCCAAATGTTTCTGAACTACACCTCCCATTAATCTCTGGCCATTTATTGCATTCAAAGAATTCTGGGGTTTGTAGGCAATACACATCTTTGGGGCCAGAGTTTGAGATCCCTGATTTATATGTATGTGAGATGTGTGGGACTAGCCCTGTTTGTGTAGGGGTGAGGGGTAGGGCAGGGAAGGCTCCTTGGTTGATTGTAAGCTCTTGGGTCCTCTCTGCTACTGTTCTGTGTGTACTTGTATGTATATTTGTGTTCTGTCTCACCCATTGTCCCACAAAGGACTGCAGTGTTTAAAAAAGCAGACTGAACTGTGTTTTATATGTAAAACCAGTTCATCCTGGTTTTGGCAGCCTCTGCACTCCACCTCTTCAGAAATCTGATCTATCCCATCGTCCGATGGATCGCTTGCAGTGGACGACCCTCGTCGGACGTACGACGTCGCACATAGTCGGATGAACGCATCGGTCGCCCGACTACGGTGCCAGTGGAAGCTCAGCCTCAGAGCTTGAATCAGAGAACTGTAGTTGCTGCGCATCCTCAAGCAGCATGTCATTGTCATTGTAGTCAAACAATTCAGCTGACTCCTCCGTGTATGTTGGTGAGGCTACAGCAGGAGTAGCTGTGGACATGGAGGCTGCATTAGATGCTTTGGCAGCTGAGGTGGACTGTAAAGAACTACAAGCCTGGCTGGCAGAGGACTCGGAGGATGATGATGGCCTGGTTAGCCAATCCACCAAATCCTCTGTATGTTGCTGCTGCTTAAGACGGCCAGCACCAGTTAGAAAGGACAAGCGTGCCCCTGCAGAGGATGCACCACGTCCACCACGACCAGAGGCACAGCCTCCTATCTATGTCTGGGAGCGTCTGCCTGTCCTTTTTGGTCTTTCTGACATGGTGAGTGATATATAGATTAAAGATATACAGAACTCTGATTCAACTGTGTTATCTAGATTAGGGATGAGCTGTACGGTTCGGAGTTCAGACCGAACTTAGCCTGTTCGTTCTGTTCGCAAACTCCGAACATTTCCAGGTGTTCACCGCATGTTCGACCACAATGCACCACAATGGACTTTCCCACTGGCCTGAAGCTCGTAATTGGCTACAGCCTTGCACCTGACCACAGGTCTGGTGCAAGACAGGTTCAACACTATGGGCAAATTTTGCCCAATCATGGGCTCACAGAGCTAAGTCCCGCAGCACACTATATAAAGTTTCCACGCAGCGCTTCTGCAAGCATGAGAGGAGATTTCATAGGAGATAGTTGTGTGTTCTTACTGCCGGTCTGCCACGCTACTAGGGGGGGGGGGTCTGGGGGGTCTCATTTCTACCAAATATCTGGGAATTGAGGTGATCTGTGTCTTGTCACAGCCAGCAAGTATTTTGGGGGTCACAAATTTCTACAAAATATTTGGGAATTGTTATAATCCATGTGTTCTCACTGGCTGCCACCCATCAGGGGGTCTCACCGATTTATAGGAGGTTTCTGAGACTTGTATTCTGTGGCTTCTCACTGCCACCCATCAGGGGGTCTCACTGATTTATAGGAAGTTTCTGAGACTTGTAATCTTTGGCTTCTTACTGCCACCCATCAGTGGGTCCCATATACTTCTAGCAGATTTATGTGAATTGTATTCTGTGGCTTCTCACTGCCACCCATCAGGGGGTCACACTGATTTATAGGAGGGAATTGTAATCTGTTTCTTGTCACTGGCTGCCAGCTATCAGGGTGTCTCACTGAGTTATTCCAGAGTTCTGTAAATCTTTAATCTTTATACCACAGTTGAATCAAGAGTTCTGTATATATTTAATCTATATATCACTCACCATGTCTGAAAGGACAGGCAGACGCTCCCAGACACAGATAAGAGGGCAAGCAGCCCCTGTGTCAGGAGGCTGTGCCTCTGGTCGTGGTGGACGTGGTGCATCCTCTGCAGGGGCACGCTTGTCCTTTCTAACTGGTGCTGGCCGTCTTAAGCAGCAGCAACATACAGAGGATTTGGTGGATTGGCTAACCAGGCCATCCTCATCCTCCGAGTCCTCTGCCAGCCAGGCTTCTAGCGCTTTACAGTCCACCTCAGCTGCCAAAGCATCTAATGCAGCCTCCATGTCCACAGCTACTCCTGCTGTAGCCTCACTATCACACACGGAGGAGTCAGCTGAATTGTTTGACTACAATGACTGTGACATGCTGCTTGAGGATGTGCAACCAGTACAGTGCTCTGATTCAATCTCTGAGGTTGAGGAAGGGAGTATAATCAACCTAGAGGAAGGAGGTGCCAGTGATGACACACAAATAACTGGCATTCATGTTGCCCCAGCAGCTGCAGCATACTGCCAAGTTGGCTCCAGTGACGAGGAGATAGGGGGTGATGACAATGATGATGAGGTCACTGACTCCACCTGGATGCCTGATCGAACAGAGGAGTCAAGTGAGGAGGAGGAGGCACAGCAAACACGAGGCACAACATCCTCTATGACCATCCGTAGCACTAGCCAGTGTAAGGCATCAGATGTCAGAGCTGCTCAGGTGCAGAGCGCTGTTGTCTCAAAGCACACACGCAGGAACTCTGCTGTCTGCTGAGAGTTCTTTAAGAAATGTGCAGCAGCCCCCACCGTTGCTATTTGTAATCTATGTCAGATGAGGCTTAAGCGTGGGAAAGACACCGGACACTTGGGTACCACGTGCTTGAGGCGACATATGACCTCCTGCCACACATCCTCTTTGGCGCAAAACTTTGCGTAGGTCCTCCTCCTCCTCATCTGTCTCTACCCCACTGTATGTCCTGCCATGTCATTGCCTATAACCTCCACTGACAGGGATGATGCTACAGTAATGGATGTACCAGGTCCTTCCTCACAATGTGACATCATCCCATCAGCTGAAGATTTACGCAGTCAAATTACGTTGCCCCAGCTGCTGCAACGTAAGAAAAAATATAGTCCCAAGCACAGCGTCTAAATGCCAGCTTAGCAAAATTACTCTCATTGCAGCTGCTGCCTTTCCAGCTGGTGGACTCTGCTCCCTTCTGTGAATTTGTTGAATGTGCTGTACCTCAGTGGCAGGTTCCAAAACTCCATTACTTTTCACGCAAGGCCATTCCAGCACTATACCAGCATGTGGAAGACAATGTTGTCCAGTCATTGGGAAAGGCAGTCAGCAGCAAGGTGCATGTGACTTTAGACACGTGGTCCAGCAAGCATGGACAGGGTCGTTACATTTCCTTCACGGCACACTGGGTAACTCTGATTGCAGCTGGGAGGGATCCAAGACGGGGCTCTGTGCTGGAGCTTGTTCATCCACCACGCCTCCAGAAAGCTGCTTGTATGAGGTCTGTCTGCTCCACCACCACCACCTCTCCCTCTTCCTCCTTCTCCTCCTCCTTCTCTGTCTCTGGCGAAGTGGCAGTTAAACCGATGCCTGACAGGGTCTACGCAATGGCTCAAGCAAAAAGATTCCATACTGTGCTTGGGCTGGTTTGTTTAGGGGACAGGAGCCACACCAGTCCAGAAATTCTGTCATGAGATTGACATGTATGAGATTGAAGGTCGTCAAGTCTGGAGGTAGTTGCAGCCTGCAGTGTCTCCAATTCCTGCACCTTCACCTCAGCCAGCTGAGATTGCAAGGGTTCCAGGGCCGAGCGCACCTCTCGTAGGTCCTGACGCCAAAGGGACCGAAAGTCCCTCATGACTTTCTGTAAGTCTGCCTTGGTGAGTGGTCTCGCAGGAGGTAGTTCACCTGGTTCACTACTAGGCTCGGGTGCAGGCAAGGCGTCTTTTGCCGTGGATGCAGATTGCGCGCCCGTTCCGCGACACCGGACCTCACCTGTGCGCCCAACACCCAGCGACATTCGGATGTCCTGGAGGCTCGGTTCCGCCGCCTCTGTCCGTCCAGTTTTCTTCCCCATATTGGAAGCCGTAGGAAGACCTCCTCAGCAAGAGGTGAGGAATTCCAAACCAGGCCGCAAAATGGCCGCCGCACGTGGCAAGTCGGGGCAAAAGAGAGCCGAGTCCTCTCACCTCCGCACCCCTCCAGTCCCCGGACGGCACAAACGAAGCCTGGAATTGTCAGTAAGTGACCCAAGGAGAGCACTCCAGCGTCAGTGTAAGATAGCGGCCGCGATTGATTAGATACCAGCGTCGCGGCCTGGAGCTCTGCAGAAAGACGGCTGCTCTCCTCGAGGTCCCATTGCTCCCCACCTCACTTAATCATTTTCACAGGGTTGAAATGGCTCAGCAGCAGTGGCATAGCGTGGGTAGTCAGCGCCCGGGGCCAGCCAAGAATTTTGCGCCCCCCCAACACGTTATCATGCCATGATTCCCTTCTACCATTAGGGCATTGAACCCCTTAACTGTGATACACCAACCACTCGGGATACTTGGTTCCAGCCAAACAACATGGTGCTCTAGGTCTAGGGTATAAACAGTCGCAGACTTTATGTTGTGAAAATGAAAGGTCTTTTTATTCCAGCATAAACAAACACCACACTTGCCTTTGAATCACTATTGCAGGTGATTTAAACAAAACACTACAAATGAAAACCTAACATACAGGGCTATTCAGAGAGAGGTGAAAACCAGGAGAATTGCAAGGAGAATGAACAATCTAGACCAAATAGCTGATTTGGAAAGTGAGATAAATGGGAGAATTTTTTGGTTTGACTATTTTGACCTAGAATTTCACTTGTCCAGCCATTCTCCTGGTATTCACCTCTCTCTGAATAACCCTGTTAGAGTACTTACTGCACATCCAGTGATCCTTAATATACAGGTAACATAATATAATAAAAGAAAATCACAATCTTTTAGAAGTGTTACTGCTCCCTGCCCTGCTCTGAGCCGTCTGATTAAAACACTTCTTTCCAGGAGTCGGCAGCCGGAGAATTTACCTGCTGCTTAATTGACAAGTGTGCAAAAGGATAGATACCATGCAAGGTTATGGTCTATTCAGAAAGCGGTGAAAAGCAGTATAGGCCCTTGGCTTGGCTTGGGTCTTGGCAGATTGATAATGTATGGGAGAGACGGGAGCTGCCAACAGAATCAGATACCACTCCAGACAGTATAGGCCCTTGGCTGGGCTTGGGCCTTGGGGAATGGACGGCACCGCACAGCAGCATTTACATTACAATACACAGCAGGCTGAGCCTGCCTCTGTCGCACTCAGACTCACACAGAGCAGCCAGCAGCAGGTACCGTACCTTGGGGCTCGGAGCTTGGGGAATGGATGCACACACCAAACTGGGATGATGGACGGTATGGACCTCACCGACCAGCTCGTGACACGGTCAGTGACTGACTCTGTGACTGACTCCACCTCGTCTCGCCTCCTCTCACATGGACAGCACACGCCAGTCCCTGTCGATCTGCGCGTGCGCAGCGCGCAGCTACGCACGGCACTGGTCCCTCTGGCGGCAGCCAATACATGATGTGCCTCCTGCTCTCTCCCGGTGCTCCCCGCCCACCTGAGAAGTGTAGCGCTGCGTCGCCGGTGTCACATGACACTCAGCGGTGCACTCATTTCTGGATTCAGCGTTGCGGCTGATCGGCTGGCTGAGAAAATATTAGGGGCGTAAATTGGAAATTTTGCGCCCCTAAAAAAAATTCCGCCCAGGGCCACCGCCCCGTTGGCCCTCCCTACGCTACTGCTCAGTGAAGTGGTTAATGTTCAGACTATACATTATATTGTGTATTACGTTAGATTTTGTCTTGGTTTTAGTTGTATATTAAGGGTTAATGGGTAGGCTCCATCCCTCACAGTATACCTTTTATTTTTTCCTTGATTAATGCCATTGTAGGGGTTAATGGGTAGGCTACATGCCTCACAGTGTATTCATTTCATGTTTTACCTTGATAAATTGCATATTAGGGGTTAAGGGGTAGCTAAATGCCACATTGTTTATAAATTTGATTGTATTTCCCTGGGTTTATGGCATTTTAGGGGTTATTATTAGGGATGAGCTGTTTGGTTCGGACGGTTCGGAGTTCGACCCGTACTTAGCCTGTTCGATTAGATCGCGAACACCGAACATTTCCGGGTGTTCGCCGCATGTTCGACCACAATGGACCACAATGCATTGTCCCACTGGCCTGAAGCGCGTAATTGGCTACAGCCTTGCACCTGACCACAGGTCTGGTGCAAGACAGGTTCAACACTATGCCAATCACCGCTCAGAGTCCTGATTGGGCAAATTTTCAGTGACGAGGAGATAGGGGGTGAAGATGACAATGATGATGAGGTCACTGACTCCACCTGGGTGCCAGATCGAACAGAGGAATTAAGTGAGGAAGAGGGGGACGAGGAGGCACAGCAAACACGAGGCACAACATCCTCTGTGACCAACCGTAGCACTAGCCAGTCCAAGGCATCACATGTCAGAGCTGCTCCGGTGCAGAGTGCTGTTGTCTCAAAGAACACATGCAGGAACTTTGTTGTCTGGGAGTTCTTTAAAAAATGTGCAGTAGAGCGCAGCGTTGCTATTTGTAATCTATGTCAGATGAGGCTTAAGCGTGGGAAAGATACCGGACACTTGGGTACCACGTGCTTGAGGCGACATATGAACAAGTGCCACACATCCCGTTGGCGCAAAACTTTGCGTAGGTCCTCCTCCTTCTCATCTGTCTCTACCCCCACTGTATGTCCTGCCATGTCATTGCCTACAACCTCCACCGACAGGGATTATGCTACAGTAATGGATGTACTAGGTCCTTCCTCACAATGTGACATCATCCCAGTAGCTGAAGATTTACACAGTCAGATAACGTTGCCTCAGCTGCTGCAGTGAAAGAAAAAATATAGCCCAACCATTCCAAAACGCCATTACTTTTCACGCAAGGCCATTCCAGCACTATACTAGCACGTGGAAGACAATGTTATCCAGTCATTGGGAAAGGCAGTCAGCAGCAAGGTGTATGTGACTTTAATCACGTGGTCCAGCAAGCATGGACAGGGTCGTTACATTTCCTTCAAGGCACACTGGGTAACTCTGATTGCAGCTGCGAGGGATCCAAGACGGGGCTCTGTGCTGGAGCTTGTTCATCCACCACGCCTCCAGAAAGCTGCTTGTATGAGGTCTGTCTACTCCACCACCACCACCTCTTCCTCCTCCTCCTCCTCCTCCTTCTCTGTCTCTGGCGAAGTGGCAGTTAAACCGACGCCTGACAGGGTCTACGCAATGGCTCAAGCAAAAAGATGCCATACTGTGCTTGAGCTGGTTTGTTTAGGGGACAGGAGCCACACCAGGTCAGAAATTCTGTCAGCTCTGCAGGGGCAGGTGCAGAGATGGTTAACACCACGCCAGCTTGAGCTGGGAATGATCGTCTGCGATAATGGCAGCAACCGTCTCTCCGCCCTACGCAAGGGTAAATTGACGCATGTACCATGCTAGCACACGTCCTAAATCTGGTGGTACAGCGTTTCCTAACCAAGTACCCAGGGCTGCCAGAGCTTCTCATCCAGGCCAGAAAAGTCTGCAGCCACTTCAGACGGTCATTCCCAGCAAGCGTTCGCCTGGCAGAAATTTTAAGAGAATTCCACTTTCCCACAAACTGTCTGATCTGGGACATGACCACCAGGTGAAACTCGACATTAGCAATGCTGTAGCATCTGCACAAGCAGCAGAGGGCCATCAACGAGTACCTGTGTGAGTATGGCACAAGGACAGGTTCAGGTCAACTTGGTTTCCCCCCCCCGCAGTGGCTGATGATCAAGTATGCATGCACTGTACTGTCACCATTTGAGGAGGCAACGAGGATGGTGAGCAGGGACAGTGCATGCATCAGTGACACAATTCCTTTAGTGTTCCTGCTGGAGCACACTCTGTGGGGAATTATAGATGTGGCTCTAGAGGCAGAGCAGCGGGAGGAAGAAGAGGCCTTCCCTAGCTCTCAAAGCCCCAGTCTTTCTGCAGACAGCATTCCAGCGGGTCCTACTCAGATCAGACAGTAGGAGGATGAGGAGGAGGAATATTTAAGTAGTGGGGGCATTGAAGGTGGGGATTCCTCAAGGGAGGGTTTTTGTGCCCAAAAACAGAAGGGCTAGTGCGTGGCTGGAGGAAGTGCACGATACGGTCATCCTCATTGACCAGGAAAACTCGGAAGCTAATGCCACCCCCAACCTATGCTGCATGGGCTCCCTAATGATGCAAAGCCTGCAAAAGGACCCCAGGATTCATGCTATCAAGGAGAGGGATCATTACTGGTTGGCAACCCTTCTTGATCCACGATACAAGGGTAAGGTTGCAGAGCTCATCCTGCCCGCACAGAGGGAGCACAGGATGAAAAAACTTGAGGACGCTCTAAAGCGACACTTGTGTAACACCTTTCCAGGCACTGGTAAATTACCAAGTGCTGACACACGTGCTTCTGAGGCTGCGGGTGATCAGAGGAATAGTGGTGAAGGCCAGGGCCGCTTGACTGATGCTTTTTTAAATTTTTTTAGTTCTTGACGCCCAGGGACGTAAAATGTAGGCACCCATTGCCAGCGTCTTCACCATATGGTGCAGGACTACCTAGGGGCAAGGGCAGACCTGGATACCTTTCCAGCAGATGATCCACTGGCTTACTGGGTATTGAGATTGGATCACTGGTCAGAATTTAGCCAATATGCTATGCAGCTACTAGGTTGCCCTTCATCTAGCGTGCTTTCCGAAAGGACGTTCAGTGCCGCTGGAGGTTTTGTCACAGACAAAAGAGTGCGTCTGTCCACCGACTCTGTAGACCGGCTGACATTTATAAAAATGAATCAGTCCTGGATCAGCAGCTATCAGCAGCTGTACCGGCTGTACCGGCTGGGTGGAGTAGAGGTAACATCACTGCTCTGCATGGAGAGAGCCTGTGGAGTCATGGGTTCGATCCCAGCGAGCAACCTCTCCAGTAAGTGTCCTTGGCAAGACATCTAACGGTACATACTCGCCACCCAGGACATACTTGAAAACAAGAGAAATCTTAATGTATCCTTCCTGGTAAAATCCTTTCTCAAAAAATCCCCTGATGCTGAAGTAATGGAATAGATCGGGGATGTCCTCTTCTGCATTAACAAAACCTCCAGCACTGAACTCTTCCACAATACCACAAAAGGGTTACGGTGTGAACGCACTTGCTGCCATGAAAGGCACAATATTTGGCTGCACTGACGCCTGTGCCAGATTTATATCATTTTAATTTTTTGAACCGCAGGGTTCAACCCTGCACTCTTCCACAATACCACAGAGGGGTTACTGTATGATGATACTTGTTGGCCTGGCACCAAAGGCACAATATCTGGGTGCACTGACGCCCATTACCAGATAAAAAAACGTTTCAATATAGGACCACATGGTCCACCCCTGCTTTCTTCCACAATACCACAAAGGGGTTACTGTATGATGATACTTGCTGGCTTGGCATTAAAGGCACAATATCTGGGTGCACTGACGCCCATTACCAGATAAAAAACTTTCAATAAAGGACCACATGGTCCACCCCTGCATTCTTCCACAATACCACAGAGGGGTTACTGTATGATGATACTTGTTGGCCTGGCATTAAAGGCACAATATCTGGGTGCACTGACGCCCATTACCAGATAAAAAACTTTTCAATATAGGACCACATGGTCCACCCTGCATTCTTCACAATACCAACAGAGGGGTTACTGTATGATGATACTTGCTGGCCTGGCATTAAAGGCACAATATCTAGGTGCACTGACGCCCATTACCAGATAAAAAACTTTTCAATATAGGACCACATGGTCCACCCCTGCATTCTTCCACAATACCACAGGGGGTTACTGTATGATGATACTTGTTGGCCTGGCATTAAAGGCACAATATCTGGGTACACTGACGCCCATTACCAGATAAAAAACTTTTCAATATAGGACCACATGGTCACACCCTGCATTCTTCCACAATACCACAGAGGGGTTACTGTATGATGATACTTGCTGGCCTGGCATTAAAGGCACAATATCTAGGTGCACTGACGCCCATTACCAGATAAAAAACTTTTCAATATAGGACCACATGGTCCACCCCTGCATTCTTCCACAATACCACAGAGGGGTTACTGTATGATGATACTTGTTGGCCTGGCATTAAAGGCACAATATCTGGGTACACTGACGCCCATTACCAGATAAAAAACTTTTCAATATAGGACCACATGGTCCACCCCTGCATTCTTCCACAATACTACAGAGGGGTTACTGTATGATGGTACTTGCTGGCCTGGCACCAAAGGCAGAATATCTGGGTGCACTGACGCCTTAACCAGATGCATATCTTTTTAATATAGGACCACATGGTCCACCCCTGCATTCTTCCACAATACCACAGAGGGGTTACTGTATGATAGTACTTGCAGGCCTGGCACCAAAAGCACAATATTTGGGTGCACTGCCACTGACGCCTGTATCAGATTCATATCCTCAGAGGGGTTACGGTGTGCGGCACTGTTCGGGACGCTAAAGGACCAATTTTAAAGAACCTATTGTTACTTTCATCCAAAGCCTGCATAGGTTTCACAATAATATAGCCAAAAAAATCTGTAAACTTTTTCTGCGTGTACGAAAATGTCTCCTCTTTTCATACAGACTGCCGCCCCAAGCAGTTGTTTATGGATAGATTAAAGGAAAAGCATTTACCGTCATATGAAACGTCATTTTTTTTGTTTTTAAGTGTTTCTATACATCCTAGAAATCTGTCACTTCACGGCAGGTTATGGGGACCTCCTAGGCACGAATATTTGAAGGAATTTTTCGTTTTTTATTTTTAACCCTTATTTCATGGAAAACTCACTGTCCTTTAAAAAGTTTTTTTAAAACTTTTTGTCCTTGTTTCCTGTCCCCGGGGCACTACCCGGACCCCCATACACCTTTTATGGCAAATATGTAGCATATATGCCCTCTTGGAGGGCACTCTAAAAACCGAATTTTCAGCCCCATTGACTTGCATTGGGTTCGAGTTCGGGTTCGGACCCGAACATATGGGAAGTTCGTGCTCGAACCGAACTCGGGGGTGTTCGGCTCATCCCTAGTTATTATGGAAGTTAGAATCTAAAGGGTCTATTTATCTTTAGATCCTCTGCTTTTCGTCACATTTTGTGGAATTTATTTTGCCGAAAATAAGGTGAATTCCCTATTTAGCGAATGGTCACTGTAATTTGCTAAAAGTGGAGTCGCTGAAGCAGCAATCAGACATTCAGCGAAAACTGCCGAATTGCGGCAAATTAAATATTGAATTTAAGTAACAGGTTAGTACAACAAAAAGGCATCATTGCGTCACATTACTCATTGCATCACATTACTCACCACGTCACATTACTCTAGGGTTTTGGAATCTTATTTATATATATATATATACTTATTTAGGGCACTATTACCTGGTGGGAGCTAACCCTTGCGTTCGCATGGTTTTGTGTTAGCGCCAGGTTAATCGAGTCTAGCGCCGAACCAACAGATTGTTTGCCTTCCGCTACAAACGGGAAAAATCATTTAGCGCGTTGCTAACTTGCTATTTGCAATTTGTACCGCGAGTTTACTGTACTTTCCGTGTCCTTTACTTAACATGGGGAGCGCTGGAGATCTCTATCACTTTTGCAGCTAACAGATCACTTGGTGCCAGCGCTAATTTTTTGAGGGAAGCTAATTGCAACATTTTACCTACTGCTCTACTCTAGTGCTAACTCCAAAAAGACCTAAATTAACAGGCAATTATCAGGCAATGTAAAGGAATGCAGCACAGGTGTCCTCTTGGCCCCATACACCATAGTAATGGATCTGGTCAGCAATGTCACTGCTGTTGCAGTCGGCTCTATTATAAATGTATCCTTTATCCACATATATCCTAATTCTAATATATTGCCTGATTTTAAACATTTTATGCTGGGGGTTATTCATAGTATATAAGCGGTTGATTATTAGGGTGACCGTGTGGACCATGTTTAAAGGGACACATGAATAAGTCTTGCCCTGAAACATGTATTATTTATATGCTGCAGCAGGGAAATTTGTGTCGTTCACCTGACCTTCCTTTTGTATCTATTAAATGCAGTGTAATGACTCCTCATGCTGCTGGGTGGCATTTATCATGCAATGCCTATCAGCCTTAATATATGTGTGCATCAAAACATGGATGATACGACCACTGTGGAGGATTTTAATAATGCAGGGGTGAGAGGTTATTCACTGGATGTGTTCATATTTAAGCTTGTGAGGGCAGGGGATAGGTATGGCCCGGCACTCTGCACTGGGAAAAAAACAGTTCTATCCTGTACACAACCGCATTAGTTTCCCTAGCGTGCGCTAAACGACCTTGTTCATGGACTACCGCGGACAAGGTGATCTGTTAGTAGGTCGGCAGGCACTACGTTTTAACGACTCACGCTAAGTTTTTCCTTTAGTGGTCGTGTTTTAGCTCACTCAGGTGATAGGGCCCTTAGTTTTATTCAGTGGTATGATTTAGTGGTGAAAATTATTAGTGCCCCCCAGTTTTGACTGCGGTATCCTATGTGCCCCCCCTAAATATTGTTCCTAGAGTCGCCACTGACGTGACCCCTCATACAAAACGGTGATTTCTTTACTTTCAAAGAAGGGTTCTCACTCCCCTCTAAATACAGCACAGTATGAGATATTAAATGTGTAAATGCACATCCGGGCAAAATAATATATCCCCTATCATCCATAGGGAACAAGTATTCACCTTTATATAATGATAAGCTCCTCCTAACGGAGGAGAAGAGCGGCTTCAATACTTTGGATTTTGCAGTATGCTGTCTCCATTTGCAAATCAGTGTGGAAGATAGAGGCCGAAATACAGCCCTGCTAAGCCCCAGATAAATAGTTGCTGCAGTTTTTTTTGCAATTCTATAAAACATGCTACATTCATTATAACTTATTACATATCATTTGAAAGAGCAGATTTTATAATTTTAGAGGTTTTTCTCTTCTGAGCTTTCCTGGCTGTGTGAATCACCTTAAACCCTGATCTCAGGGCAAAGCCATTATGAATGTAATCAACTAGTTTACTTCACTTCATAGGCTGCAGGGAGATAATATATGCAAACAATGTACTGGATGTGCTCTGCCTTCTTAGCAATGAAGGATCTAAGGATCTATGGGTAAGTAGTCAATGTAATGGAGCAGCAGGAATGCTGGCAGAAGCTTGGTTGTGTAGGGAGAGGTATTAGCAGTAGGAAAAGGGAAGTGCTCATGCCACTGTACAGAGCACTGGTGAGCCTCACTTGGAGTACTGTGTGCAGTACTGGAGACCGTATCTCCAGAAGGATATAGACATTTATTTATTTATTTATAAAGGATTTTACCAGGAAGGATACATTGAGATTTCTCTCGTTTTCAAGTATGTTCTGGGTTCAAGAACATTGAGTGGTTACAGAAATACAAAATAGTAAAATGCAAGATATTAACACAAAACAAATATACAGATTAACAGAAAAATAAATATGTAGGAAATAAAGTCATTATGTTACATGTTTACAGGTGCATTTTGTATTGAGGTATGTTAATAGGGAAGTCTTAAGGGGCTTTAGACTGGGGGAAGATTTGATGGTGTCTGGGAGGTTATTCCATATTTGTGGTGCTCTGTAGGAAAATAAGGATCGAGCCATTTTCTTTTTGTATTGTGGTATTGCAAGTAAGGTGCTGGTCCTGGATCTTAGGTTATAGGATGAGGGAACTGCCGGGGGAAGCAGCATATTCAGGTAGGGTGGTAGCTTCCCAGAAAAGCTCTTAAACCAGGTTGGAAAGGTGAAGGGTGCGTCTAGAGTCCAGTGATGGCCAGTTTAGTTCTTTTAACATGTCACAATGGTGTGTCATGTAGTACATTGTAGCACACAAGCGACAGAATGAGTTATACAATGTAGTAGTTTCTGGAGGTGTGTGTTTGTGGGGCGGCTGCATACACTACATCTCCGTATTCAATGGCTGGCATAAGCATTTGTTGTACAATCTGATTCCTTACTGCGGGGCTCAGGCAGGATTTGTTTCTGTACAGGGCACCTAGTTTGGGGTAGAGTTTAGATGAGAGTTTTTTTCGATGTGGGGGCCAAAAAGATAGATTTGTGTCTAACCACATACCTAGGTATTTGAGAGAAGTGACTGTGGTCAGTGTGCCATTTGATTTTGTCCAACACATAGATGGGGTGTTTGCAATTTGTGTAGTTTAGGTGCTGTTCCAAAGAGCATTGTAACAGTTTTGTCAGTATTTAGAAAAGTTTGTTATTTGCGATCCACTTTTCTACCCCTGTGAATTGTTCTTGCAGCACTGCCTCCAGCTGTGGGAGATTTGGTTTGCTGGTTTAGATTACAGTGTCGTCTGCGTACATGTGTACAGTTGAAGCTTTGCAGACATTGGGCAGATCGATTATGAATTTTGTGAATAGCAGGGGGCCAAGTATCGAGCCTTGGGGTACACCGCACGTGACTGGGAGGGGAAGGGAAGTGCTGTCAGAAATGGACACAAATTGAGACCTATCAGACACATATGATTGGAACCAGGTTAACGTACTATCACAATACCAGAGTTCTTAGTTTTTGTAATAGGATGCCATGGTCTACTGTGTCAAAAGCCTTGGCAAAATCATGGAAGATGCCTCCAGTTAGATTTCCTTGTTCCATGCCCGCTTGGATATCATTACAAACTTTTAAAAGGGCAGTTGTAGTTGAATGGTTTGGACGAAAGCCTGACTGATCTGGGGTTAAATAGTTCTGATACTGATAATAATCAAGTAATTGAGTGTAGACACATTTTTCCAGAATTTGTGACATTACAGGGAGCAGTGATATTGGGCGGTAGTTGGATACCAAAGTATTGTCTCCACTTTTATGGATAGGTACCACCCTTGCAGTCTTCCAGAGTTTGGGTATGTATCCAGTTGCCAGTGATTCATTAATCAGGGTTGCGACAGGTTTTGCAATTGCTGGTGCACTGATTTTCAGCAGCATTGCTGGGATTTGATCAGGTCCAGACTAGTATTTCATTTTTTGGTTATGGAGAAGTTTAGTGATGGCACTGACAGGCACTGGCCTAAAACTGAATTTCTCTGGGTTACGAGGTCTTTGCACTGTTGGTGGGTCCTGACCTGCGTGCGGCCTTTCTGATTGCGTGTCATTTCCTAGCTTGGCAATCAGGGTGGTGGCGCATCCAACAAAATAATTATTAAAAGCATTTGCTACATCTATGGGTTGTTGTACAGTTTGATTGTTTACTTTTAAAGCAGCTGGTTGGGAGTGGATGGGGGGGTGCTTGTATGTTACTTATGATTTTCCAAAAATTTCTGGGGTTGATATGTTATTGTTTAAATTTTCATTGAAGTATTGGGCTTTAGCCATTTTTGTTTCTTTTGTGCATTCCGATTCGGTATTCCGGATATTTACGGATATTTACACGTTCTAGTCATTGTATCGATGTATCCAGTGCTTGAACTCTTGAGCTCTACAGGGAGCTAACGGTCCGTCAAGCGTAAATGCGTGAGGTCAGCTGTAACGCCAGGGGAGATGGGCCCTTTTACTCGCACTTTGCGCAGTGGGGTATGGGTGTTCCAGACTTTCAGGAGCTTGGCTTGAAAGTATTCAATTGCACAGTCCAGGTCTGGGATTAGGTTTAGTCTGTACCATGGGAGCTGTTTGAGATCATTTAGGAAGGATTCAAGATTAAATTTCTTGAAAGACCTGGTGATTATTACCTTTGTGGACATTTTGTGGCCCTTATTTTGCGCACCAGTACACTAGGCAGTGATCACTGAAACTGTTAGCGAGAACGCCTGCCTCCTGTATTCGATCAGGACATGAGGAGAGAATCCAGCCCAGCAAGGTGTGGTTAGGGCTTTTCATATTAATGCGAATGGGGGAGGAATTAATTGTGTTAGCTGCAAAGCCTTAAACAGTGAGCAGTGTTTATTGTTTTTAGGATTCAGCCAATCAACATTAAAGTTGCCGAGGACCAGTAGTTCGCTTTTTTGGTTTTGAGCTACTAATTTACTAAGAATTTGGGTTATGTCAGAAAGGGATTGCACTGGGGAACATCTTAGAGAGAGTTCAGAGAAGGGCTACTAAAATGGTGTACGGCTTGAAGGAGAAAAGTTACCAGGAAAGGCTTAATGATCTTAACATGTACAGCTTGGAAAAAAGACGAGACAGAGGAGATATGATAGAAACATTTAAATACGTAAAGGGAATCCACAAGGTAGAGGAAGGGAGTATATTTAAACGGAAACAAAGTAGCAAAACAAGAGGACATAGTCTTAGATTAGAGGGGCAAAGGTTTAAAAGTAACATCAGGAAGCATTATTTTACTGAGCGGGTGGTGGATACATGGAACAGTCTTCCAGTTGAAGTGGTAGAGGCCAAAACAGTAATTAAATTTAAGCAGGCATGGGATAGGCATAAGGCTATCCTAAACACAAAAGATAAATCCAGATTAAGTATCCATGTAATTGGGCAGACTAGATGGGCTGAAAGGTTCTTATCTGCTGACATTTTTCTATGTTTCTATGAATGGGTTAAATGTCCAGAAGTTGCTGATAACATTAAAATTCCTGGTTTCCGATTCATTAATTCATGTTGTGTTTCCGTTTTGCACACACAGGTTCGGCGCAGACTGTGACCTGTCAGGAACATGGAACAGCCGTGCTCCCTTTTCATTTCCCTTTCATATCTGGACCTGAAGATCTGCACGTCTCTTTGATCAAAATGGAAACCATGAATGGACACACAGAGCCTGCAGTGATTTGTACCTCGTTTAAAGGGGATTTGGAATATCAAGCGGATCAGTACAGGAATCGCACAGAGATACGCGCTGACCTGTCCAGCGGCAACCTGGAGCTGATACTGAAAGATGTGGAAACATCGGACGCAGGAATTTATAAATGCCAAGCAACCAATAGAAATAGTTTTGAGACTTGGAGATCAAATTATGTGTTAAACGTAAGTAGTGTCCAGTGTGTAATGTAGAAACTTTCAGGGTTATTCAGACAGAGCCGATCTGGTCTTGAACTTGCACTGAACAATAATTTTCCCCGTACAGTGACATTTCAGTGCTCTCTGAAAAACCCTGTGTATCGAGACTCTTATCCAAGGGAGCAGTCACCGAGAGACTCGTATCCCAGGGAGCAGTCACCGAGAGACTCGTATCCCAGGGAGCAGTCACCGAGACACTCGTATCCCAGGGAGCAGAGAGATTCGTATCCCAGGGAGCAGAGACACTCGTATCCCAGGGAGCAGTCACCGAGAGACTCGTATCCCAGGGAGCAGTCACCGAGACACTCGTATCCCAGGGAGCAGTCACTGAGACACTCGTATCCCAGGGAGCAGAGAGACTCGTATCCCAGGGAGCAGAGAGACTCGTATCCCAGGGAGCAGAGAGACTCGTATCCCAGGGAGCAGAGAGACTCGTATCCCAGGGAGCAGAGAGACTCATATCCCAGGCAGCAGTCACTGAGAGACTCGTATCCCAGGGAGCAGTCACTGAGAGAATCGTATTATTATATATTAAGCACAACACATTCCGCAGCGCTGTACAAGGTGCAATGGATAAAGACAGGACAATTCTACAATATATACAAGAGACAGGTCAGTAAATCCTGCCAGCAGATAGAAGAGGACATGAGGACCCTATTCCCGTGGGAACTTTAGAATCGAAATACTCGTATCCCATGGAGCAGTCACTGAGAAACACGTATCCCAGGGAGCAGTCACTGAGAAATTTTATCCCAGGGAGCAGTCAGCAAGATACTTCTACCACTCATATAATAGCTTTGTCTGTGATATGAGTCTCTCTGTCACTGCTGTTCATTAATCTCCACGTTTTTTTTGCTCATTTTCATGTTTTTTTTCTATTTCCAGGTTCAGTTTCAGTTAAACCCGCAGAGCTAATAAACACAGCAGAAGGAGAATCGGTGACATTCCAGGCAGATTTCTCCGGGCCCCGCACCGAGGTCGTCTGGAAGATCGGAGAGGATAAATTAGTGGAAGTAGATGATCACGGTCCTCCATATTATTACCGTCTGGCAGACAGAGCCTCTGCGTCCTTCCATTCAGGATCTCTCACTATAAGGGAGCTGGTGGAGTCAGACAGTGGACATTACAGCGGGAATATTCTGACTGAGGGAAAATATCATGAAACCAAATTCATCCTGAAAGTATCTCGTAAGTATCGGATCAGAACCATTTGTATTAGTCCACGGTTAGAGTTTCTGTGATTTTTATCATTAAGCTTACATAAATCAGAGAGATATGCAGAGGATGACATCACTGAAATGAATACATCAGAGAGATAAGTGGAGGATGACATCACTGAAATGAATAAATCAGAGGGATATGCAGAGCTCAGCTGTTGTGTTCTGAGCCCCGTGTCATTGATGCAGAGGAAGTATCTGTGTCTTGTCAGGAAGGTGGATCTTTCAAGTGATTTACTCACCTGCTGAATTCCCTAAAGCTACATCTTAAAAACGCGACCCTTAGGGAATTCTGTGTGATTTTAACTTGTTAAGGCTGATCCCCATGAGATCTTACAGCTTTTCTCTGGATCTAGCTGGCCGCTCAACCCATAGATTGTACATTGGGACAGATAGGCAGGGCTTAGATCTCTGTGGGGCAGGAGCTGGATATTTTGTTGGCATTTAGTGAAATGAAAATATATTTTAGGTTATTTAATAGTGCAGTAGGCTTGTGCACCGATTTTTTTTTCGGTTCGATTCGATTTTTCGGATTTTTAAACTTTTCGATTCGGCTCGTTTCGACCGATTTCTGTTTCGATTCGGTTCGGCTCGACTCGTTTTTCGTGTACATTTTTTTTTCGGAATTTCGTCCATATTTCGTATTTTCGTGTCACTTAGCTCGTTTTTGTATCGACTTTTCGTATTTTCGGAAATTTTCGTTTTTCGGAATTGTGAATGGTTTCGGAATATCGACCATTTTTCGTATTTTCGTGTCACTTAGCTCGTTTTTTGTATCGACTTTTCGTATTTTCTGAAATTTTCATTTTTTCGGAACGTCTGTTCTCCTCGTTTCAAAGCAATAAATTTCGATCTGACACATTTCAAGTACATTCGAAAATTCCAAAAATATTTCGTTTTGGCTCGGAAAACTTTTCGGATCTGCCATTTTCGGATCTAAAAATTTTCGGAAAATCGGCCGCATCCGAAAACACGAATCGGGAAATTTCGTGAAAATTCCGAAATTCCGAAATTCCCAAACCCGAAACGCACATCCCTATAGTGCAGATACGGGTATATCTAACCAGGCGGATACGGGTATATTATAACGACCAGAGTGAAGCGCCCACTAGAATAGTGCATATACCTTTCTTCTATAAAAAAAATAGGCAGAGTCCAGCGCTTCTTTCTGTCGGTAATGATTGAATGATGGCAATGGTCTTTACCAGAAAGTGATAATCCACGGTGCCTCAAAATAATATAAATACAGAATATAGGGTAGTATGCCCTGGAAACATACAAATAAATGCAAAGCAA
The DNA here is from genome assembly GCA_009667805.1 of Leptobrachium leishanense. NCBI lineage: Eukaryota > Metazoa > Chordata > Amphibia > Anura > Megophryidae > Leptobrachium > Leptobrachium leishanense. The sequence continues at coordinate 1,213,294 of CM019064.1, forward strand.
GAATGCACTCACATGGACTGGTGTCTCGAATCAGACACCAGATGTACAGGCGGCTGGCGACATGTGGGAACGCCAGATTTCCCCAAACGGTGGCTGGAGGTCCTGCTGGTACAGCGGGAGGTGTTATGGACTCCTCTGTGTTAGATGGACTCCTCTGTAGAAAGCTGTTGCTTTAAGCCACACTGTTATCAGCTATTGCAGGTACCTTACCATGGGCTATATAAAACCTAGGAAAAGCGTTCAATATTTTAAAATGTTTTATTCCTCTAAAATACATGTAATATAAAAAGGCAATACACTAAAACGTGTTTCGCCGCTTCATCAGTTAGTCACTATGCAATTACATTTGCATTTCATGCCGAATCCGTCCAGCGCGTCTGCGGGTGGGGTGAAATGTATCAAACTTCCAGTGTGACGCACTGTGCAGGAGAAAGCACCTGAAGCCCGCCTATTACATCCTCAGTCTCCGCTGTGCCCCCTGGGTGGTCTGGGAAAGAAGGGGGACCGCTGGCTGGCCGGGTGTCAGCACTTTCTGCTGGCAGATGGGCACCTGAGGGGGTGGGGTCAGGTACGGTTACCAGGAGCCGCAGGCTTTAAAACAGGGATCGAGGAGTTGCCTCATCGCCTTGTTGTGGAGTTTACTTCACGCACCACTACTTCCTGAATCTATTTGAATTTACTGTTGACGACCCTGCTTTGTATGAGATTCCTGCTCCTGTTATTTGACCCAACTTGGCTTTGATTATTCTCTCTCTATCGTGTATATTACGCTGTTTGTGTGTTTTATTGATTTAACCCCATGCTGGCTGCTGGGTTGATTACTCACTGTTTGGGTTCTGTCCCATCACGTTTGGGGGTATCGTTTGTAACCCTCCGGGGTCCCTTTACCCAGGCTACTACTCATGTTAATGTTTTTGCAAAGACCACGATAACAAACGATTGTTTATTTCTGTTTAATGTTATTTCTAATCGCATCTCTGTACATATTAGCAATAATAACAATCCTGTATGCAAGTCAGTACCTTCCGAGAGTTACCAGGTATCTACTAATCTAAAGTATTTACCAGAACGATTGGTTTCTGCATCTCTGACTGCCCTGCACCTTGAATACTTCACGGACTGTCATTCCACGTATTGTGTTTCTGAGAGTGTCCTAAGCTTTCTGTCGGTCTCGAAACCCTCGGAGCCTAGAGGCCATTCAGCTAGTCCTTTGAGTCCCCTGGTTCTTGAATTACAACCTGTATTTTATGCAATTTCTGTGTTAATCAAGAAAGTATTGTTGCCCTTAAGGATCTCAACTCCACTACTCTTGGAAGCGATATAGCTACCGTTACAACGCCCCCTCCCTCGGCATGGGAGCATGCAGCAGTTAGATGGAATGGCCAATCTCTGTGTCAAAAGTGCGTCTGGAGTCTGGGGCAGGAGTTTGAAAGCTGCCAGACACTGAATAACAAAGCCCGGACTGATAAGAGGGGGGAAAAAAAGCCATTTTGAAAGTTACGTCCCCAGATACAAGGGGAATGCGAGGGAGGGCCAGCCACAGTGAAGAGTGAGGAAAGGAGGAAGAATAACACAGGCACTGGGACTCCATTGAGTTCCACCGTGCCGGTCACGTGACCAGCCAGATCTCACCTCGCGAGATCCGGCCGGTCGGCATAGTGATACCCAGTCTTTCCCTGTTCCTGCCGGCCGGAGGAGGCGAACAGAACCACGATCCTCGCCGCGGGACAGCGGGTGAGTAAAGGATTGTTTTTTTTATTTTTTAAGCCTGGTGTTAACACCAAGTTCTGGTTTTGGGTAACTTTTCGCTGAGCAGAGCCAGGCGTTAATCAGTGTTGGGACTTTGTAATCCAGCGCTGATTAACACTTTGCGCTCCCCATGTTAAGTATAGGGAGTGCAAAGTACAGTAACCTCAAGCAGCGCTGCGCAAGGTACCAAACGCAAACTGTTTTTTTAACCCGTTTGGATTGTAATATGCGGTAAACACCGCAGCAAACGTTAATGCTCCCCTCCTTCTACAGACCCTCAACTCTCTGGGTCTCAGGGACACTGCACTTGCTTGGGTTGACTCCTATTTATCCAACAGGTCCTTCTGTGTGTCCTTTGCTGGTAACTCCTCCTCTTCATTGCCTCTATCTGTTGGTGTACCTCAAGGCTCTGTCCTTGGTCCGCTGCTCTTTTCCATCTACACCTCCTCCCTGGGCAAAATCATCAACAGCTTTGGCTTTAATTACCACCTCTACGCTGATGACACTCAGATCTACCTCTCTACCCCTGATCTCTCTCCCCCTGTCCTTTCAAAAGTCAGTGACTGTTTATCTGGCATCTCCTCCTGGATGGCCTCCCACCACCTAAAGATCAACATGTCAAAGACTGAGCTCCTACTTATTCCTCCCTCTAATGCCTCCCCACCTCCTGACTTCTCTATCACGGTGGAGGGTATCACCATCTCCCCATCAAACCAAGTTCGCTGTCTTGGAGTTACACTGGACTCTGCTCTTTCCTTCATCCCCCACATCAAGTCTCTTTCCTCCTCCTGCCGATACCAACTGCGTAATATTTCCAGAATTCGACCATTTCTTACCGCTGTCACCACAAAACAACTCATACACGCCCTGGTAATCTCCCGACTCGACTATTGCAATAATGTCTTATCTGGCCTCCCTCTGTCCCACCTCTCCCCCCTACAATCCATCCTGAACGCCTCCGCCAGGCTAATTCACCTCACCCGCCGCTCTGTCTCTGCCGCTCCCCTCTGCGAGTCCCTTCACTGGCTCCCCATCCACTGCAGAATTAAGTTCAAAATCCTTATCCTTACCTACAAAACCCTCACTAACTCAGCTCCCCACTACCTGTCCTCACTAATCACCAAATACACCCCAGCCCGCTCCCTAAGGTCAAACAGTGACCTGCGCCTAGCTTCTCCCCGCATCACCTCTTCCCATGATAGACTGCAGGATTTCTCACGCGCAGCCCCCACTCTCTGGAACGCTCTCCCTCGTACTGTCAGACTTTCCCCTAACTTCTCTTCCTTCAAACGCTCCCTTAAAACATTCCTATTTAGGGAAGCCTACCACCCAACTCACTGACGCAACCATCAATCACTCTCACCTTACAGTCCTCTCCTCCTGTTTCCAACCCCAACCCTCCTAGATTGTGAGTTCCTACGGGAATAGGGCCCTCATCTCCTCCTGTACTGTTTGTCAAATGTTGTTCAATATATTGTAACCCTGTCTATACTGTGCTTATTGTACAGCGCTGCGGAATATGCTGGCGCTTTATAAATAAAGAATAATAATAATAATAATAAAATGCTCACGCAAGTGAGCGTTAACGTTTGTGCAAAGAATGTAATAGAGCCCAAAGTGTTTTGTAAATGTGCAAATCATTATTATTGTAAGTAATGTTTCGCGGGTTCTGATCTCCTGTATCTCTGTCACCTGCAGCTTCTAAACCTGAAGTCCATTACAATGTGACTAATGGCATCATCACCGTATACTGTGAATCCAACTCTACTGGAGTAAAGTATGAGTGGAGGAACTGCAGCGGGGATTTACTATCCACAGAGGCTGTTTACACTGCGTCCCCCAAAACCCTAAGAATCAACGACACCATGACCTGCATCGTGATAAACAAAGTGTCTGAATGTAACAGCTCTGTGACCATTGAAGATTACACACCCATAGGTGAGTGCAGTGACTGCCCCGCACTCTGACCATTCATTACTTACCTGAAGGTGAGTGCAGTGACTGCCCCGCACTCTGACCATTCACTCCTTACCTGAAGGTGAGTGCAGTGACTGCCCCACACTCTGACCATTCATTACTTACCTGAAGGTGAGTGCAGTGACCGCCCCGCACTCTGTCCATTCATTACTTACCTGAAGGTGACTGCCCCGCACTCTGACCATTCATTACTTACCTGAAGGTGAGTGCAGTGACCGCCCCGCACTCTGACCATTCACTCCTTACCTGAAGGTGAGTGCAGTGACCGCCCCGCACTCTGACCATTCATTACTTACCTGAAGGTGACTGTCCCGTACTCTGACCATTCATTACTTACCTGAAGGTGAGTGCAGTGACCGCCCCGCACTCTGATCATTCACTACTTACCTGAAGAAGGGGACTGACTCTGTCAGCTGTGTATGAACATGTAAAACACAAAGCCAAAGGGGAGACTGAGAAGACAAGAGGAGGGAAATCACTGGCTAGAGGAAAGAGGAGAAAACAGCACTCAAACCTGATTATCACAGCCGAGTGTATGTCACAGGACCCCAACCATGAGTGTTTTGAGTCAAGCGAGTGTATAGGTGGAGATCATGAGGAGTTGTCTCCCCACCAGCGTCTGCATTCAGATACCATAAGGCGTGAGGAAGTCAGAGTCTGTTTGATTGGAGGAAGGAAAGGACATAATACAGGGATGTGAAGGAAGCAAAGACCCCATTAGAATTGAGGTGACAGCTCCTTTATAAACCTAAGTCCCCCAAATTGGCAAAAAGGTTTGGGGTGTAAACCCACAGGGAAAGCCCTGCTCCTGGAAAATAGACTCAACGAGGACTGAGAGGAGGAAGGGTCAAATGTATCTAGAAGATTCTCCCAGAGGTGCGGGGAGTTAAGTGGAGCTGGGCAGCTTCTGTGAATGGAAGGGTCACAGGGGTTTTTTACTTTTCAGAAAATTCAAAGTCAGACAGAAGGCATAGAACATTGATTATTGTGTCTTCACTCAACCTCTTGTCTCTGGCTGTGATTCTGATCCGCTGGTATAAAAGTAAGTATATTAATTATACTGGATTTCTGGTATGTTTCCCCCCTCAATGAATCCACCTCCTATACAGAGCCACCATACCTCCTATACAGAGCCACCATACCCACTGACCCCTCATATACAGAGCCACCATACCTCCTATACAGAGCCACCATACCTCCTATACAGAGCCACCATACCCACTGACCCCTCATATACAGAGCCACGATACCCACTGACACCTCATATACAGAGAGACGATACCCACTGACACCTCATATACAGAGCCACCATACCCACTGACCCCTCATATACAGAGCCACGATACCCACTGACACCTCATATACAGAACCTCGATACCCACTGACACCTCATATACAGAGCCACGATACCCACTGACACCTCATATACAGAGCCACGATACCCACTGACACCTCATATACAGAACCTCGATACCCACTGACACCTCATATACAGAGCCACGATACCCACTGACACCTCATATACAGAGCCACGATACCCACTGACACCTCATATACAGAGTCACGATACCCACTGACACCTCATATACAGAACCACCATACCCACTGACACCTCATATACAGAACCGCGATACCCACTGACACCTCATATACAGAACCATGATACCCACTGACACCTCATATACAGAACCACGATACCCACTGACACCTCATATACAGAACCACGATACCCACTGACACCTCATATACAGAACCACGATACCCACTGACACCTCATATACAGAACCGCGATACCCACTGACACCTCATATACAGAACCACGATACCCACTGACACCTCATATACAGAACCACGATACCCACTGACCCCTCATATACAGAGCCACGATACCCACTGACACCTCATATACAGAACCACGATACCCACTGACACCTCATATACAGAGCCACGAAACCCACTGACACCTCATATACAGAACCACCATACCCACTGACACCTCATATACAGAACCGCGATACCCACTGACACCTCATATACAGAACCACGATACCCACTGACACCTCATATACAGAACCACGATACCCACTGACACCTCATATACAGAACCACGATACCCACTGACACCTCATATACAGAGCCACTATACCCACTGACACCTCATATACAGAGCCACGAAACCCACTGACACCTCATATACAGAACCACCATACCCACTGACACCTCATATACAGAACCGCGATACCCACTGACACCTCATATACAGAACCACGATACCCATCATACCTCATATACAGAACCACGATACCCACTGACGCCTCATATACAGAACCACGATACCCACTGACGCCTCATATACAGAACCACGATACCCGATGACACCTCATATACAGAACCACGATACCCACTGACACCTCATATACAGAACCACGATACACACTGACACCTCATATACAGAACCATGATACCCACCGACACCTTAAATACAGAGCCACGATACCCACTGACACCTCATATACAGAACCGCGATACCCGCTGACACCTCATATACAGAACCACGATACCCGCTGACACCTCATATACAGAGTCACGATACCCACTGACACCTCATATACAGAACCACGATACCTACTGACACCTCATATACAGAGCCACGATACCAACTGACACCTCATATACAGAACCACTATACCCACTGACACCTCATATACAGAGCCACTATACCACTGACACCTCATATACAGAGCACGAAACCCACTGACACCTCATATACAGAACCACGATACCCACTGACACCTCATATACAGAGTCACGATACCCACTGACACCTCATATACAGAACCACCATACCCACTGACACTCATATACAGAACCACGATACCCGATGACACCTCATATACAGAACCACGATACCCACTGACACCTCATATACAGAACCACGATACCCACTGACACCTCATATACAGAACCACGATACCCACTGACACCTCATATACAGAACCACGATACACACTGACACCTCATATACAGAACCATGATACCCACCGACACCTTAAATACAGAGCCACGATACCCACTGACACCTCATATACAGAACCGCGATACCCGCTGACACCTCATATACAGAACCACGATACCCGCTGACACCTCATATACAGAGTCACGATACCCACTGACACCTCATATACAGAACCACGATACCCACTGACACCTCATATACAGAGCCACGATACCAACTGACACCTCATATACAGAGCCACGATACCCACTGACACCTCATATACAGAACCATGATACCCACCGACACCTTAAATACAGAACCACGATACCCACTGACACCTCATATACAAATCTGCGATACCCGCTGACACCTCATATACAGAGAATATCGGTAGTGTTGGTTGAGCAGGTGCTGGGGAAGTGGGGCTCTGTGGTTGGGATTTGAAGCTGTGTGTGTGAGTCGCAGTGGTCAGTTGGAGCTCTTTATGTTGTACGTGGGGTTTATTCTTAGTATCGGGGCTTTGTGTCTGGTGTGCATCTCTTTGGATAAGAATGGTTTGTTTATTTACTCGTTTGTATTTTTAGATCGCTCTTTGCCCAGGATCAGGAAGCTCTAGAAGGTCAGACCGTGCTGTGTATCATTCCTTTCTCCCTCAAAGAGAAACCACGACAGAAAAACAATAGAGCCCAATCATTTCATCTCCCGAAAGGAAAATATCATTATTGATCCACGTCCTCCGTATCACAGCAGCCATGTTTTTCAATGACAGTTGTTCCCATGATGCATTGCACATTACAGGACGTTAATAATCCATTTTTGTGCGTTAAGGGGTTAAGTCTGTAGCAGTTGACACTGAGCATGTATGTCAGGTTTCAGACTGCGATTAATGCAGCAGGTGGGGTTGTGAGCCCAAGATGCAGGGAAATAGGCAGATTACTTTAGTTCATGTCTCTTATGTTCTTATTTAAACAAGGATATCAGAACTAGACACTGGAGGAGACTGGACACGATGGGGAATAGGTTTAGGGGAGGAAGAAAAGGAGGTTGAAGCAATGGAGTGATGGCTGAGTGTTGTGGGAATGGAGGTTAAGGAGAACTAAATATGGGAGCGGTTTAGGAAAGCAAGAGAAATAAGGGATAGCAAGATGAGAATAAAGAGCCTAGAGACGTGAGAGTAGAAATAGACACAAAGGGAACTTAACAGCACATGGAGCAGACAATGAATAAAGAATAACACACTAAACAGATATATACATATACACGGTATCAGGCAGGGAACAGGCGATAAGAATGGTCTAGAGTCAAAGCAATGGTCTGGTACATGGGGATCCTAGATGGTAGGGATGTGCGTTTCGGGTTTCGGAATTTCGGAATTTTCACGAAATTTCCCGATTCGTGTTTTCGGATGCGGCCGATTTTCCGAAAATGTTTAGATCCGAAAATGGCAGATCCGAAAAGTTTTCTGAGCCGAAACTAAATATTTTCGGAATTTTCAAATGTACTTGAAATGTGTCAAATCGAAATTTATTGCTTTGAAACGAGGAGAACAGACGTTCCGAAAAAATGAAAATTTCCGAAAATACGAAAAGTCGATACAAAGAACGAACTAAGTGACACGAAAATACGAAAAATGGTCGAAATTCCGAAAAAAAAATGTACACGAAAAACGAGTCGAGCCGAACCGAATCGAAACAGAAATCGGTCGAAACGAGCCGAATCGAAAAGTTTAAAAATCCGAAAAATCGAATCGAACCGAAAAAAAAATCGGTGCACAAGCCTACTAGATGGGGGCAGAAGGTGGCAGGCTGGGGGGTACCGGTATGAAGGTGAAATGTCCAGATGAAATAACAGAGGGTTTTCCAGGAAAGTCTTTGGTGCTGTCAGGTATATTATAATGGAAAAAGAAAATGGATGTCTGTAGCCATCTTGTCTAAACATATCTATATTCTTATATGAAACAAGTTTTGTCTTTCTCAATTTTCGCCTAGTTTTAGAAATGGACAGAGATCTTTTTTTAAATTGTTTATGGCTAGGTGAACCATAAGAGTTATGGGTGTTTTTATAAATGCTATAGACTATAAAATGTCTTTATTTGATATAATGCTGAGCTAAGTGCCAGACATGTCATATTTAAATTTATTGGTTTGTTTTAACAAGTCTTTGAATTAAAGATATTTTTCTTTTTGGGTATAGAAACATATTTTAAAACTCTATGCAAGTGTATAAATATAGTCATGAAATATATTTTTATAATCAAAATATTCAATATATTCACAGTAAATAATAAATTTATTGCTCCAAATATTTGTAGAGTATAACGGGCAAACAGTATAATTACTGAAGAATACAATTTCTGCTGATTTAACTAGAAAGGAATCTAACTGATAAAGAAGTACTTTGAAATCTTTGAGCAAAATAACGAGAGATATTAAATCAAAATTTGACAACGAGACGCACTGTCTGGAATAACCATAGTTGTTCTTTGTTCAAAACTAAGATAGTGGATGACCTCTGACTCTGACCCAAGATAAGGGAATTAAAATTAATTAGCGAAATTATATGTAGCGCTCACTCCCGGAGGAGCCGCTGAATAAACCTCGGGTTAGTCTCACCGCACTAGGGAATAACTATACACCAGCACTGTTGTGGATTTTTATATATTATATTCTTTACTGATCCCAATAAAGCAGCATATATTACGTAGATACAGTATTTAAATGACAGGATTTCGTAACGCGGGAAAAACACGCGGCGGCAAAAGAAAAAGATTAACCCCCTCAGTTCTGGAGTGTAAATCCCGTTAATAATAGCTCAAAAATGTGTATGTGTATTGTCTCGGGTACCCGGGTACTGTATTCAACTGGCCAGTGAATGAAACAAACCAATCTTCGCCTAGTCACGTTGGGGCCCTGTAGATTTAAACAATACTGCATCGTGTGTTTCTTATTTTTGGAACTGCGGCCTGGGAGGCATCTCACCCATCCGATAGGCAAGCTATCCAGCACCCGATCAAAGATCTTCCTCGCGTGTACTGGGACTCTGTGCCATTGGATCCGCTCCCTGCTTGTCGAATCTCCGCAACTGGAACAACAATCCACCGCCTGCACTCCCAATCAATCAGCGCGGTCTCCTAACTCGGGGTCCAGCCGGAACCAACTTGTCATTCAGACCTCTCAGCGCTGCGTAGGTAGGTCTCAGCACAGTCACTGTCCCGACCTCCAGCACCACTGAGGCAGCGCCTGTACTCCAGCCTGGTCACGATCCTTGACAGTTCTCACGTGCGTCCTCCACCTTTCACTGCTCCGCTCACTCTGCCCATGCCTTCCACGAGGCTGCTGATCTCCTTCCTCTTCCTCCTTCCTGTCCTCACGCATAGCATGATGGAAAATGTAGTTCAGTGTTTGTCCAGCATAGTCCATTATGTCTCTGTCTCCCTCTGGTGGCCATAATAATTAAATGCAGCAAAACACAGTCTTTAAAGCAGCGCTACATATATTTGAAGAGCAACACTGCCCTCTTGAGGCATAGTAAACATTATATTTTAAGAATAAATATAAGGTAATATAGAGAAAGTAATATTTATTTAAATGAAGGGGTAGATTTTCAGTGACGTCGAATTGACTATAACTGGATATGTACTGTTCGTTGAATTCATTCAGATTTCCAGGACACGACACAATGCATTCAGATCATTCCAGGACAAGACACACAATGCATTCAGGATATTACATCTCACTTAAGACCACACCTAAATTTTCCCTCATGGGAATGCACAATTCTAACTCTCATGCATTGATTATCTGACATTGATAATTTTCACATATTCCAAAACAAAATATTATATCCAAAGAATATTGCTGCTGTAACTACAGAAATCTTGAATCCAGATCTTGGACAGCTAATGTATGAGAAAGCAAAATTAAGGGATTAATGTAAGAATTATGAGTGTGTACTTTGCAATGAAATAGATTGAGATTCATCTCAAGTACTGTTAAATGCAGAGTCTTCAAAATATTTCAAAATCTGCAGATAGAGATATGAAGAAGAATCGGAAATAAGGATTTTATCCTATAGTATTTGTTGCAAATAGTATATACAAAGATATATGTATTGAATTTGGAAGTTACTGTGATTAAATTAATAAGAAAGGAATTATATAACTACAATATAAAAAGCAGAAGATTAGACGTTTAATTCTCGATATTAGGGGAGGATTCACTAAATAAGTTTTTATTACTTATTCTAGAAATAGAATAAGTGATAGCTCATTTTTTTGTTGATCCACGTAGCATAGAGAGATACATATATCTCTACAAGATCTAGCTTGTTAAACATTGGTTTTCTGGGAAATACATGTTAATTGTTTTCGTTAAGCAGAAATGTTATTAACCATCTGTGCATAGTTACTAACTGTTAAAGTAAATGATATTAATCATACATGCAGTTACTAACAGGAGATACATATATTGGGAAGCTAGTAGTCTATGTGCTGATGGATGTTGTTGTTTATAAATCTTTGTTTATGATATGAGATTTGAAACTTTTTTGTATACGTAATAAATATATATATATATGTTTTTATCCGGTTATTGATTATTATATTTTTTAAAGCAAAACACATACATACAATTAAAAGAATTTAGGAGAATTTCTAGGAAATATAGATGATTGATATTTATATCTCGTATAAATTTCTTATTTGACATATCTTCGACAGTGCAATCAGGTAGTTTTCAGGCGATTCAGGGAGCTTTCAGACACAGGTCTTTGCAGTCTGGGACTTCAATGTGGAAGTGCCCTCATGAGGGCGTAGCTTCCTTATTTGCTGTGTTAATCAAGGGAAGGTGAGCTTAGGTGGGGCTCCAGGGCTGGGATGCAGTTCTGAGAGAGTCCAGGGAACCTGTATAGTAAGTCTTAAAGGGGGCGCTAGAGGGTCAGGGCGACCAGAACCTAACAATGTATTTACTATGTAGAGGATGTAATCTCTGCTGATTATAAAACCCCATACAATAAATCGGCTGAGGCTCGCTCTGCAATGCAAAGTCATCATTAATAGGGATGAGCTGTTCGGTTCGATGTGTTCGGAGTTCGATTCGAACATCGCCTGTTCGCGAACTATGTACATTTCCGTGTGTTTGCCGCATGTTCGCCCACAATGCACCACAATGGACCACAATGCACTTTTTCCACTGGCCTGAAGCTTGTAATTGGCTACAGCCTGCACCTGACCACAGTTTAGGTACAAGACAGGTGCAAGAATATGCCAATCACGGCTCAGAGTCCTGATTGGGCAAATTTTACCAAATCATGGGCTCACAGAGCTAAGTCCCGCAGCACACTATATAAGGCTTCACACAGCCCAGCCAGCACGTGTTTTCTGCAGGAGTGAGAGGAGATTGTTCTGTTAGTGTGTCTTCTCACTGCCAGTGACAGCTATTGGGGGGGTCTCACTTGTTGCAGATATCTGGGAATTGGTGGAAAGTGTGTCTTCTCATTCAGTGACAGTAGCAATTCGGGGCCTCATTTGTTGCAGATATCTGGGAATTGGTGGAAAGTGTGTCTTCTCACTGCCAGTGTCAGCTATTGGGGGGGGGCTCACTTGTTGCAGATATCTGGGAATTGGTGGAAAGTGTGTCTTCTCACTGCCAGTGACAGCAGCAATTTGGGGGGTTCACTTGTTGCAGATATCTGGGAATTGGTGGTGGAAAGTCACGGACAGTCAGCTATCAGGGGGTGTCACATAATTCCATAAAATTTCTGTGAATTGTAATCCGTATCTTCTCAGTCACTGACAGTCAGCTATCAGGGGGTGTCACATACTTCTAGCAGATTTCTGCAAATTGTACTCTGTGTCTTGTCACACTGCCACCCATCAGGGGGGCTCACTGATTTATAGGAGGCTCCTGGGAATTGTAATTTGTGTCTTGGCACTGCCACTCAACCCTGCACTCTTCCACAATACCACAGAGGGGTTACGGTGTGACAGCACTGTTGCCGACACTAAAGGCCCAATTTTAAAGCACCTATTGTTGTTTTCATCCAAAGCCTGCATAAGTTTCACCATAATTTAGCCCAAACAAATCACTAAACTTGTTCTGTGTGTCCTAAAAGGTCTCCTCTTTTCATACAGACTGCCGCCCCAAGCAGTTGTTTATGAATAGAGTAAAGGAAAACCATTTACTGTCATTTGAAAAGTAATTTTTTTTGTTTTTAAATGTTTCTATACGTCCGAAAAATCTGCCACTTCACAGGCAGGTTATTAGGACCTCCTAGGCACGATATCTGAAGGAATTTTTCGTTTTTATTTTAAACCCTTATTTCATAGAAAACTCACTGTTCCTTTAAAAACGTTTTTTTTAAAAACTTTTTGTCCTTGTTTCCTGTCCCCCAGGGCACTACCCGGACCCCCATATACCTTTTATGGTAAATATCTTGCATATGTGCCATCTTGGAGGGCACTCTAAAATTCGAACTTTCGAGTCCCATTGACTTGCATTGAGTTCGGTTCGTGTTCAAGTTCGAACTCGAACTTTTGAAATAGTTCGAGTTCGAATTGGAACCGAACACGGGGGTGTTCAGCTCATCCCTAATCATTAATAGGACTATCAAAAATCAGGATATATGATGCTTAGCGGGGAACATAAAACATAGCATTTAATCAGCTTGCATTAAAAAGAAAAGAAAACATAAATTGACACACAACAAAACCTGTTGAAAGACGCTCTGTAAGGAGCTGCCTATGTAATAACTGGGACAATATTTTGCTTGTGATTAGGGATGAGCCGAACACCCCCGAGTTCGGTTCACATTCGAACTCGAACTTTCCAAATGTTCGAATTCGAACTCGAATTCAATACAAGTCAATGGGGCTGAAAATTCGATTTTTAGAGTGCCCTCCGAGAGAGCATATATGCTAGATATTTGCCATAAAAGGTGTATGGGGGTCCGGGTAGTGCCCTCGGGGACCGGAAACCAGGACAAAAAGTAAAAAAAATACGTTTTTAAAGGGACAGTGAGTTTTCCATGAAATAAGGGTTAAAAATAAAAACAAAAAATTCCTTCAAATATCGTGCCTAGGAGGTCCCCATAACCTGCCCGTGAAGTGGTGGATTTCTAGGATGTATAGAAACATTTAAAAACAAAAAATGACATTTCAAATGACGGTAAATGCTTTTCCTTTAATCGATCCATAAACAACTGCTTGGGGGGGCAGTCTGTATGAAAAGAGGAGACATTTTCGGACACACAGAAAAGTTTAGTGATTTTTTGGCTAAATTATTGTGAAACTTATGCAGACTTTGGATGAAAGTAACAATAGGTGCTTTAAGGCTGGGGTCAGACTAGCGCACTTTTAACGTGCATTTAGGTGCACTTAATCACGGCCGCAGTAGCAGCAAATGACGAGCAATGACGGCCAATATACGAAGTACGGCCGCACAAAAGTCCGGCCGCGCAATGCAAGTGGAAAATGAAAAAAAATTTTGAGAACGCTGAACTGCTAGTACTGACGTACAGAGTGCGCTGCGTCCGCATAGCGGCGTGTGTGCGTGATTAGGAGAAGTCAGACGCTGATCATGTCCGGCCAACATAACGTCCTGACACCCAAAGTTTCCTGCTTTGGATCCGTAAAAAATCACGCACAAAAATGCGCATCGTATGACCGTTTAAGCGCTTTCCGTGAAAAAACACCTCAATGCGTTCGGACTCACTTTTTGACGTTCGCTGCCAAAAATGCGTTCATTTGACCCTAGCCTAAAATTGGGCAACAGTGCCGTCACACAGTGTCCCCTCTCTGAGGATATGAATCTGATACAGGCGTCAGTGGCAGTGCACCCAAATGTTGTGCCTTTGGTGCCAGGGCAGCAAGTGCCATCATACAGTAACCCCTCTGTGGTATTGTGGAAGAGTGCAGGGATGGACCCTGCGGTCAGGGCCGGTGCTAGACTATTTTGCGCCCTAGGCAAGACCAGCTACTTGCACCACCCCCCAAAAAAAAACCACACAACATGAAACTGCTAAATTTCTTTTTATTTAAGAATAAAGTTTGAAACGCACCAATAGTAAAGGCAAAATAAATATAAATAAACTGTATTAAACCATTTTAAATTAACTCTATTAAACAAATTAAAATTAACTGTATTGAACAAATATAAATTAAAGAAAAAAAAATAAGAGTTGTCACGTAAATTTCAATTTCATGCCTATATATATATTGCCCAGGCCAGCTCACATCATGCATATATATATTGTCCAGGCCAGCTCACATCATGCTCACAGACAGTCACAGACGCGCCATCATCATAGGCGTGTGCAGCCTATTGCATTAGGGTGTGCACCCAAAAAGCTCAAACACATGAAAAAAAAAAATGTTATATATATACACACACACGCACCCTTATGCATACATACACACGCACACACTCTCACACATTCAGCCTAAATATATTATTACAAACAGGGTACTTCAAAGAGAATCGAAAAGTCACCGCACGTTCGGTGACTTTTCGTTCTCTTCAATTCGGTTTGTTTTGACGATTCCCAGTTCGGCGACCCAGCGGTGTATTCAGCAAGCACCACACGGTCCCCGAATTGCAGGTAAAGGTCGCCGCAAACCCGCCGAAAACTAACCGCAAAACCCGGCGAATGCACGCCGAAAACCCACAAAAACATCTAGATTAACCCGCTGGAAAAAGCCGAGCAGGAGATGATCACACGCAGCAAAGCTGTCGGAAAAAGCCAACACCGCAGACGAATGGAGTGAATAAATGAGCAAAACAGTTTGCTTGAATGTTTGAAAAGTGAAACGCTGTTTGCAAAGAAACTACTGAGTGAAAATGTCTGAAATTTACATATGATCCAATGAATGATAATAAAGAGGGCTGTTACAGAAAAAATAAGTTTAAAAAAAATCCAGGAAATGCTTAAAATATCCTTAAAAAATCTATAAATAAAGAGACCTTTTTACTGCAGAATTTTATAATGAACGGTTTATTAGATATTGAATTAAAATGGGAATATTTTTAACATTGAAGCATATGGGATTCACCTGAATAAACTTGCCGAATTAAACCACCGAACAGCAGGGCATTTCGGGAACCTTTCACTGCTGGTTTGTGTTCTCTGAATAGCCGAAGCAGTGCTTTTTTATGGGGATTTCACTGCCCTTGAACAGGCACCGAACAGGCACCGTATGTGCAGGCAATTCGCCAGGATTTAGTGAATTGCCTGCTCTCTGGATAGCCGAATGGCCAGGAAGGGTAACCGAACGCTGATTTTCAGCGTTCAGTTACCTTTCTCCAGCCATTCAGATCTCTTTGGATAACCCTGTATGTTTATAATTCAGAGGTGCAGCAACCTTGGCCATCCAGTTGTTTTTGAACTACATTTCCCATGAGTCTCAACTAACCCAATTAGTGGCTGAGTATTGTGGCCGATTGTGTTTTATGACTATCAGGGTTATTCAGAGAGAGGTGAAACTCAGGAGAATGACTGGAGAAGTGAAAATTCTAGGTCAAAATAGCCAAACAAGAAAAATTCTCCCAATTCAACCCTGTCAGGGTTATTCAGAGAGCGGTGAAAAGCAGGAGAATGACTGGAGAATGGAAAAGTCTAGGTCAAAATAGCTGATTTGGAAAGTGAGATAAATGGGTGAATTTTTATGGTTTGGCTATTTTGACCTAGAATTTTCACTTCTCCAGTTATTCTCCTGCTTTTCACCGCTCTCTGAATAACCCTGTGAATGTTTAATCCCGAGGTAAGAAATAACATTGCTTAAGGCTAGGGTCAGACGAACGCAGTTTTAACGTGCGTTTAGCCGCACGAAATCACGGCCGTACTAGCAGCAAATGACGTCCAATGCCGGGGAACATACGAAGTACGGCCGCACGAAAGTTCGTCCGCGCAACACAAGTGGCAAACGAACGCATTTTTTCGAGAACGTCAAACCGCTAGTACTGACGTACAGAGTGCGCTGCGGCCACATAGCGGCGTGTGTGTGTGATTAGGAGACGTCAGACGCTGCTAATGTCCGGCCAACATAACGTCCAGACACAAAAAGAGTTTTATTGACATCCGTAAAAAATCACGCACGAAAAATGCGCATCGTATGACTGCTTTCGCGCATTCCGTATGAAAATACGTTCGTTCGTTCGACCGCACTTTCCCACGGACGATGCGAAAAATGCGTTCGTCTGACCCTAGCCTTAGATGTTAAAAATGGGCAATGAGGAAATTTTGTATTTTTTCTACATGATCGTGTTTGGTCTCATTAGAAAGGCCGGGCTCTGACCTCTCCAATGACACCTAACTTAACATTGTGGAGTGTAAAGAGAGTTTCATGGCAGTGGATTCTGTGATACGCTTATATGCACCGCACATTACTGGGAGTTTCATGGCAGTAGATTCTGTGATACGCTTATATGCACTACACATTACTGGGAGTTTCATGGCAGTGGATTCTGTGATACGCTTATATGCACCGCACATTACAGAGAGTTTCATGGCAGTGGATTCTGTGATAAGCTTATATGCACCGCACATCACTTCTCACTCAGAAGCAGACACCACACCTTCATTCTACATACAATGTATCAAATTGATTAGACCAGACTAAAAAACACCTGTTGTTGTGCTATTTGAAAAACACAGGTCATTTAGAGGTGAGAATCTTTGCACATACACATTAGTTTTTAATTCAATATCTAATAAACTGTTGCTTATAATATTTTGCAGTAAAGAGTCTCTTTATTTCTAGATTTTTTTGTATTTTTTAAGCATTTTTTATACTTTTTTCAAAATTTCTTTTTTTTTTTTCGAACTCAAACCGAACACACCCAAAAAGTTCGAAGTTCGCGAACTTTCGAACGACCAAAGTTCGAATCCAACTCCGAACTGATCGAACCGAACAGCTCATCCCTACCAGTGATATGTGCTGGTACCTACTGATAGAGTATGTGTATAAAAAGACACAAGTAGCAGAATTAGGAAAAGTGAGTCTTAGTGGGTCCAATGCAGATAGACAATTTATTTCCTTCTATCCTAAGTTCCTCACTGTTAGGAGGAGATAAACCCAAGGTCTTTTAGAAGATTAGAAAAATGAGCGCTCAAAGTTTGTAGGTTCTTCTAGGCCAGTGTTTCCCAAATCTCACTTTCCAAATCGGCTATTTGGTCCAGATTGTTCTTTTTTTTTCTGCCATTCTCCTGGTTTTCAACTTTCTCTGAACAACTCTGAGAGGTGAAAGCCAGGAGAATGACTGGAGAATGGAAAATTCTAGGTCAAAATAGCTGATGTGGAAAGTGAGATAAATGGGAGAATTTTTCTGGTTTGGCTATTTTGACCTAGAATTTTCTCTTCTCCAGTGATTCTCCTGAGTTTCACCTTTCTCTGAATAACCCTGTCAGGGTTATTCAGAGAGCGATGAAAAGCAGTAGAATGACTGGAGAATGGAAAATTCTAGGTCAAAATAGCTGATTTGGAAAGTGAGATAAATGGGTGAATTTTTATGGTTTGGCTATTTTGACCTAGAATTTTCTCTTCTCCATTCATTCTCCTGAGTTTCACCGCTGTCTGAATAACCCTGTGAATGTTTAATCCCGAGGTGAGAAATAACATTGCTTTAGATGTTAAAAACGGGCAATGAGGAATTTTTGTATTTTTTCTACATGATCGTGTTTGGTCTCATTAGAAAGGCCGGGCTCTGACCTCTCCAATGACACCTAACTTAACATTGTGGAGTGTAAAGAGAGTTTCATGGCAGTGGATTCTGTGATACGCTTATATGCACCACACATTACTGAGAGTTTCATGGCAGTGGATTCTGTGATAAGCTTATATGCACCGCACATCACTTCTCACTCAGAAGCAGACACCACACCTTCATTCTACATACAATGTATCAAATTGATTAGACCAGACTAAAAACACCTGTTGTTATGCCATTTGAAAAACACAGGTCATTTAGAGGAGAGAATCTTTGCACATACACATTAGTTTTTAATTCAATATCTAATAAACTGTTGCTTATAATATTTTGCAGTAAAGAGTCTCTTTATTTCTAGATTTTTTTGTATTTTTTAAGCATTTTTTATACTTTTTTCAAAATTTCTTTTTTTTTCCGAACTCAAACCGAACACACCCAAAAAGTTTGAAGTTCGCGAACGTTCGAACGACCAAAGTTTGAATCCAACTCCGAACTGATCGAACCGAACAGCTCATCCCTACTAGTGATATGTGCTGGTACCTACTGATAGAGTATGTGTATAAAAAGACACAAGTAGCAGAATTAGGAAAAGTGAGTCTTAGTGGGTCCAATGCAGATAGACCATTTATTTCCTTCTATCCTAAGTTCCTCACTGTTAGTAGGAGATAAACCCAAGGTCTTCTAGAAGATTAGAAAAATGAGCGCTCAAAGTTTGTAGGTTCTTCTAGGCCAGTGTTTCCCAAATCTGTCCTCGGGACCCTCAACCAGGACAGGTTTAAGTATCACCTTGTGAAAAAAGCAGACTGAATCCTGCAATCATTGAGCAGCAAATAATATCACCTGTGCTGTGCTTCAGATATCTGGAAAACCTGGCAAGGCGGAGTGTCCCGAGGACAGGTTTGGGAAACACTGCTCTAGGCTCTGAACCTGGAAGGTATATAGCAAATAAAGAAAGAGTAATGTGACAGACCGACTGGCACACTGACTGAGTGCCTCTGTCAAACCTCTAGCTTTCTCCAAGCTGGACTCCGAAATCCCACTTCAGCAGCCCCAAACCTCTAAAAGCACCAGGCACGACCAGCGTTTTAGAGCAGCAAACAAAGACTGAGGGCCACATTACAATCTTAACGCAAAAATCCTTGCGCAAAGTTTTGCACGTGCAAATCACCGTTGGAATTGCAATCTTCGCACGTGTTTTCATCCGCCGATCAATAGCGCTCGCAAACAGGACGCACCCAAATGCATGTGCAGTACCGTCTCGCGCAAAAATCTTTGGCTGAATCTCAAAAAAAGGCTGCGCGCAATCGGAATTAAGAACCACACATGTCTCACGTTAATAAATTGCATCTGCCACTGTCAATCTGAGCATATATGCTGCAGCAATAATACATGCACACACAACTTCATCCATTGTATTGGTTTGGTATGAGTTGAATGGGCCACTGTGCTTTGGTGCATTCCTTTTTATGGGCTTGGATATTTGGGGTTAGCCAGGTTGTTCAAATTTGCCATTAGCACCAGCTTTTAGGAGTTGATAAAATTATGCGCGATAAAGCCATACGGTAATTACCGCAAATAGATTGTGCGCTGGTACGAGTAAGGTATTACATTCACATTTGCACTCACAATGTTAAGTATAGGACGTGCGAAGTACAGTAAGCTTGCGCATGGTTCGTGCAGGTTCACACGCGGTAGACAATTGCGCACGGTTGTTGCGCTTAGTATGTAATACAGAATTCGGCACAAATGGTTTTGCCCCACGCGTTAATGATTACTTCTGCTGGCGCAAACATTTGCGTTAAGATTGTAATGTGGCCCTGACTCTTTATTTGAAACACACAACTAAAACACAGTTGAGAGACAACCCCCTCCCTTCCAGAATACATGACAGATAACAAAGTCACAAGACAGTGGGAGAGAACTCCAACACAATGGATTGTGTACACATGCACTCTTATCTTAAAGGAATCTTCTTACAGCAGTGAGTATACAATATACAGAGAGGGGGTAGATACAGAAGAGTACAATATAAAGACAGAGGACACCGAATACAGAAATGTGCACTATACAGAAACAACAGGAGACTCTACAATAACTACATAAGGAATAATACACAGACACAGTTAACATAAATACGGGATTAACTGGGCAATCTAGTTGGCAAACCTCAGATTGCACCTTGGTCCATAGTCAATAGGCAGGAGGCTAGCGCCCAGAATCCTCCAACTGCCCCAGAGACAGCTGAGTCTGTCACTTTTCTCCCCTCCCAACGGTAGACTAACCATGATGCGGTATATAATTCAGCATAGGAGTGAGGTCCTCCAAAATCTGGATTCGCAAGCACAAATTTTAATGGAAGAATTTAAAATAAACACAGATGAAAACCATTTGGAGGAATTATCCCAAGAATTAAGAAAGTTTAACAGGATGTTATAGAAATAAAAAATAAAAAATATATAAGAGATATTGATTATAAAACTGGGAAAATTAAGCATAAATACATATATACTCCGGGACCATTGGGTTCTAAGGGAGAACCAACTTACCAATATCCCTTTAAACAAAATGACCAGGATAATAAGTATCGGTACAGGAATCCATATGTATCTAATCCTCTACAAAAAAAGAAAAATAAATAAAAAGTTAAACAACTCTACACCTAATGGGAATCCCAACTTTATCCCCATACGGAGTCGCATTCAGTTTGGAACTAAAGAACAAGATAGAAGAAATCAGGGGTTTGGAGCAATTAATGGGAAGGAAAGTAGAACATCAGATTGATCTGTAAGACAAGAAGGTGATATTTTACCAGTGAGGAAAGGAAAAGAAGGGCTTGCAGTATGATATTTTTAGAAGAAATTATTACTATTGATCAGGAACCGTCAGGAGAGGCCAATAAGAAAAAGAAAGATTAAGAGAATAATAAAACAGAAAAGCTCAATATCAATATTCAAGCAGAGATGGGAAAGCTCTCTATTGATAAGAAGAATAATATAGAGGAAACAGAAAAGCTTGCTGCAAGTACCCAAGAAGAGAGTGGTAGGTCTGCCATGAGTCCCTCTGGGTACTCATGGAAATCCCAATGGAACAAAGGCAGGTCACCTTCTAAAGATTCCCCAACCTTTTATAAATCTGTATCCCTTAGACAGGAAGAGAATAAGGAATCTTTCTTAAAGTCCTGTTTAGTAACTACCAAGTGTAAGGTATGTCAAAATAAGGTACCCCATTAAAATAAACCAAGTACCCCATTAAAATGTTATATTTCCAGTTTCAGCAATTAAAGAGTTAAAGCTCTGATAAAGTAAACTAATGGCATTTCTATTAAACCACCAGTAGATGGAAGCAGAGTGAAAAGCCTGAATGATGAGCACGTGTTCATCTGAAAGGCTTCCCTCAGCAGAGGGAAGCATAGAGCAGGGTTTCCGTTTCTGGAAGGAAGTATTCAAAGTACACTCCTACCAGAACTGAAGTCATGCTTTGTGTGTTGCAGGTAAGAGGGAGCATATCCAGTGTTATAAACAGGGCAAAAGTGATTTAATTCACAACCCTGCAATTAGAAAATAATGTTGAGTAACTAGATAAGGCAGTAAACAAATGTCAGTGGGTAGTGCTGATTACGGATGAGCCGAACACTCCCCAAGTTCGGTTCGAGCCCGAACCCGAACTTCCCATTTGTTCGGGACCGAACCCGAACCCCCATGCAAATCAATGGGGCTGAAAATTCATTTTTTTAGCGTGCCCTCCAAGAGGGCATATATGCTACATATTTGCCATAAAAGGTGTATGGGGGTCCGGGTAGTGCCCTGGGGGACAGGAAACAAGGACAAAAAGTTAAAAAAAAAACGTTTTTAAAGGGACAGTGAGTTTTCCATGAAATAAGGGTTAAAAATAAAAACGAAAAATTTCTTCAAATATCGTGCCTAGGAGGTCCCCATAACCTGCCCGTGAAGTGGCGGATTTCTAGGATGTATAGAAACACTTAAAAACCAAAAAATGACGTTTCATATGACGGTAAATGCTTTTCCTTTAATCTATCCATAAACAACTGCTTGGGGCGGCAGCCTGTATGAAAAGACATTTTAGGATGCGCAGAAAAAGTTTAGTGTTTTCTTGGGCTAAATTATTGTGAAACGTATGCAGACTTTGGATGAAAGTAACAATAGGTGCTTTAAAATTGGGCTTTTAGCGTCGGCAACAGTGCCGTCACACCGTAACCCCTCTGAGGATATGAATCTGATACAGGCGTCAATGGCAGTGCACCCAGATATTGTGCCTTTAGTGCCACGCATGCAAGTACTATCATACAGTAACCCCTCTGTGGTATTGTGGAAGAGTGCAGGGGTGGACCATGCGGTCCTATATTGAAAAGTTTTTGATCTGGTGGTAATGGGCATCAGTGCACCCAGATATTGTGCCTTTAATGCCAGGCCATCAAGTATCATCATACAGTAACCCCTCTGTGGTATTGTGGAAGAGTGCAGGGGTGGATCATGTGGTCCTATATTGAAAAGTTTTTGATCAGGTGGTAATTGGCGTCAGTGCACCCAGATATTGTGCCTTTAATGCCAGGCCATCAAGTATCATCATACAGTAACCCCTCTGTGTTATGGTGGAAGAGTGCAGGGGTGGACCTTGCGGTCCTATATTAAAAGATATTCATCTGGTTAAGGCATCAGTGCACCCAGATATTGTGCCTTTAATGCCAGGCCATCAAGTATCATCATACAGTAACCCCTCTGTGTTATGGTGGAAGAGTGCAGGGGTGGACCATGTGGTCCTATATTGAAAATTTTTTATCTGGTGGTAATGGGCGTCAGTGCACCCAGATATTGTGCCTTTAATGCCAGGCCATCAAGTATCATCATACAGTAACCCCTCTGTGGTATTGTGGAAGAGTGCAGGGGTGGACCATGTGATCCTATATTGAAAAGTTTTTGATCTGGTGGTAATGGGCGTCAGTGCACCCAGATATTGTGCCTTTAATGCCAGGCCATTAAGTATCATCATACAGTAACTAGACATGTGCACAGCACAAAATTTAGTTTTGAACTAATGGATTAATCCTAAAATGCAATTTATTTAGTTGCTAAAGAAATTTGTTTTCAGTTCTTTAGTATGAAAAATAATTTCTTTCATTCGAAAACCAGTGGATACAATTACTATTGTAGTGGTCCCTCTCTGTATAGAACAACCTCCTCAATGTATACCTTTCTCTGTATAATGTATACAACATCCTCCTGCATTAATACCCCTCTCTGTATAATGTATAGAACATCCTCTTGCATTGATTAATGCCCCTCTCTGTATAGAACATCCTACTGCATTGGCATGTGGAGGGTGCAGAACTTTGGAATGCAATGCTTATCCAGCACAGGAGAGGGAACTTTTACTTAAACTTTGTATCTCTGTGGGGAGACACAGGAATATAAAAGCAGGGGAGAGGGAAAATATTAACGTAAATCGGTCTGAAAGTTCAGAGAAGAGATGACTGGTGCAAATTGATTTTTAAAATAAAATAAAGCACTTTAAATCCAGGGAAAAAATTCAAATAAATCACACTGAAGGCTCATAATGACAGAGTAACTGTGAGAGCTGGATACTAAATGTATCAGACATAAAAAAAACTTTATAACAAGCAGCACTGGGAGAGGAGAGGGACTTTATATAAAATGTGTATTATAGATGAGAAAAGGGGATAGTGCGCCTGGATAATAAAAAATGTATCAGACCTAAGCCTCTATTATGCAGAGCGGGAGGGGAGATATACACACGTTTTATAAAGTCCCTCTCTTCTCCCATCGCTGATTGTTATAAAGGGGTTTTTACTTTCCAGCCCTCCTCTGTCATTAGCTTTCAGTGTGATTTTTTTTTTTTATTATTATTATTCTTTATTTATAAAGCGCCAGCATATTCCGCAGCGCTGTACAATAAGCACAGTATAGACAGGGTTACAATATATTGAACAACATTTGACAAACAGTACAGGAGGAGATGAGGGCCCTATTCCCGTAGGAACTCACAATCTGGGAGGGTTGGGGTTGGAAACAGGAGGAGAGGACTGTAAGGTGAGAGTGATTGATGGTTGCGTCAGTGAGTTGGTGGTAGGCTTCCCTAAATAGGAATGTTTTCAGGGAGCGTTTGAAGGAAGAGAAGTTAGGGGAAAGTCTGACAGTACGAGGGAGAGCATTCCAGAGAGTGGGGGCTGCGCGTGAGAAATCCTGCAGTCTATCATGGGAAGAGGTGATGCGGGGAGAAGCTAGGCGCAGGTCACTGTTTGACCTTAGGGAGCGGGCTGGGGTGTATTTGGTGATTAGTGAGGACAGGTAGTGGGGAGCTGAGTTAGTGAGGGTTTTGTAGGTAAGGATAAGGATTTTGAACTTAATTCTGTAGTGGATGGGGAGCCAGTGAAGGGACTCGCAGAGGGAAGCGGCAGAGACAGAGCGGCGGTGAGGTGAATTAGCCTGGCGGAGGCGTTCAGGATGGATTGTAGGGGGGAGAGGTGGGACAGAGGGAGGCCAGATAAGAAATTATTGCAATAGTCGAGTCGGGAGATTACCAGGGCGTGTATGAGTTGTTTTGTGGCGACAGCGGTAAGAAATGGCCGAATTCTGTAAATATTACGCAGTTGGTATCGGCAGGAGGAGGAAAGAGACTTGATGTGGGGGATGAAGGAAAGAGCAGAGTCCAGTGTAACTCCAAGACAGCGAACTTGGTTTGATGGGGAGATGGTGATACCCTCCACCGTGATAGAGAAGTCAGGAGGTGGGGAGGCATTAGAGGGAGGAATAAGTAGGAGCTCAGTCTTTGACATGTTGATCTTTAGGTGGTGGGAGGCCATCCAGGAGGAGATGCCAGATAAACAGTCACTGACTTTTGAAAGGACAGGGGGAGAGAGATCAGGGGTAGAGAGGTAGATCTGAGTGTCATCAGCGTAGAGGTGGTAATTAAAGCCAAAGCTGTTGATGATTTTGCCCAGGGAGGAGGTGTAGATGGAAAAGAGCAGCGGACCAAGGACAGAGCCTTGAGGTACACCAACAGATAGAGGCAATGAAGAGGAGGAGTTACCAGCAAAGGACACACAGAAGGACCTGTTGGATAAATAGGAGTCAACCCAAGCAAGTGCAGTGTCCCCGAGACCCAGAGAGTTGAGGGTCTGTAGAAGGAGGGGGTGGTCAACAGTGTCAAAAGCAGCCGAGAGGTCAAGCAGGATGAGAATAGAATAGTGGCCGTGGTTTTTAGCAGTTAGGAGGTCGTTGGTGACTTTGGTGAGGGCAGTTTCAGTTGAGTGTAGGGGACGGAAGCCAGATTGCAGGGGGTCAAGTAGGGAATTGGAGGACAGGAAGAGGGAGAGGCTGTTGAAGACTAGTTTTTCTAAGAGCTTAGAGGTGAAGGGAAGCAGGGATACAGGACGGTAGCTGGATGGAGAGTTGGGATCTAGGGATGGTTTCTTTAGTAAAGGGGTAACTAGCGCGTGTTTGAAGGCGGATGGAAAGGAGCCAGTGGAGAGAGATAGGTTGAAGATGTTTGTGAGAGCAGGGGTGAGGGAGGAGGAGAGGGGAGGAATTAGATGTGAGGGAATGGGGTCGAGCGGGCACGTGGTGAGATGTGAGGAGGACAATAAGGAATTGACTTCCTCCTTAGTGGCTGGGAGGAAGCGGCAGAGGGTGGCAGATGGGACCTGTGGGAGTGGAGGTGGCAGATAACTATCTTGTGTTGGGATGTTGCTTCTGATGGTTAGAGTTTTACTGAGGAAGTAGTCTGCCAGGTCTTGAGCGCTGAAGGCAGCTGAGGGGGGAGGTGCAGGTGGGTAAAGGAGGGTGTTGAAGGTGGACCAGAGCCGTTTAGGGTTGGAGGACAGTGTAGATATAAGAGATGAGAAGAAGGATTGTTTGGCCAAGTGGAGGGCAGAGGTGTATGACCGGAGAATAAACTTGAAGTGAACAAAATCAGCTTCAGAGCGGGATTTCCTCCAGGCACGCTCTGCAGTGCGGGAGCATCTTTGCAGGTAGCGAGTCTGGAGGGTGTAAAGATGCAGGTTACAGAGCTGGTGTCCGGCGCTAGCACTCACAATCTTCAGTTTCAATAAAAGATATTCAGCCAGGGGTCGAGTCCTCAATGAAACAGTTGATGGAGGTGGAAGGAAAAAAGGGAAAAAAATGCAAGGGAGAAATTAAGTGCAGACTGTATCGTCTCAGATAGGAGTGAAAAATAGAAGATATACTCACATATTCTGGTGCCGATTTAAATAAATGGGCACCAAACAGAAGGCAGATCGGTGGATTTAAATCAAGGGGCACCGATTCCCCAACCTCAGGTCCACAAGGCAGGAAACCAGATCCTTAGAAATATCTATTCAGGATGCCGAAGGAATAAATCACCCAGGATCATACAGGGTGGAAATTCACAATCGGTTTTATTAAAACAATAAATAAAATACACCGCAAACGCGTTTCGCTAGAAGTAGCTTCATCAGTGGGTGTGTTTATTTATTTAAATCGGCACCAGAATATGTGAGTATATCTCCTATTTTTCACTCCTATCTGAGACGATACAGTCTGCACTTAATTCCTCCCTTGCATTTTTTTCCCTTTTTTCCTTCCACCTCCATCAACTGTTTCATTGAGGACTCGACCCCTGGCTGAATATCTTTTATTGAAACTGAAGATTGTGAGTGCTAGCGCCGGACACCAGCTCTGTAACCTGCAGCTTTATACCTAAACGGTTTTGGGGATTTGCCGTTTGTTTGGACAGCCTGGCTGCTGCATCTCGAATCTGGCCAGTATAAACAGCTTTTTTCTTATGTATGGACTATTTTTATACACACTATCTTTTATTCCATTTTTTCTGTTCACTTAATTTTTTCACCTTTTAATTGTTTTATTCGTTTTTATGGACTTAAAGGAATAATTATTTTTTTTTCACTTATTTATTGTATTTTGCTTAGTATTTTAACTGCAGCACAAGGATCAAGCACTGTGCCTTATTTCCAGCATCTGGACCAATTACCACGCCCTTTATAGAGCACCTTGCTCACTGATTGTGTACAGCCCATATCTGTGGTGTTTTAGCCTTAGAGCTACCTACAAATCATATATTTTTGCAGAGTGTATTACATTTAACACTGTTTGATCTTATTGTTTTTTTTTTCTTGCAGTACACATTTTACTATTTAGTCACGTCCTTTGTAAGTTCACGGATGTCACATTTTTTTGTGGTTCCATATGTATTTTTTGCTTAATATTAATTTTTATCCTTTTTATTCTATTTCTGGTCAATACGGTCCTCTCACGCAGTGAGTCTCCTACTTATTTTTAGCTTTTTATATACAGTCCATTTCCTTTTATTTTTCCTGCCTATGCCAATAGAGCCATCTAGTGGCGCCATACAGACACTACACCCATTTCGAGTCTGGAGGGTGTGCCAGGGCTGAAGCTGGCGGCGTGGGGTCTTACAGAGTCGAAGAGGAGCAAGAGTGTCTAGAGCAGAGATAAACGTAGTGTTGTAGTGATTAGTGGCAGCATCAGGGCAGGTGAAGGATGAGGTATGAGGGAGGTGGTGAAGTAGGTTGGAGAATTGATGGGGGTCCACAGCATGTAGATTTGTGCGAGTTTGTGTGTGGGGTGGGGGAGCAGGGTGTTTAGGCAGACCAGATAGGTTGAAAGAGAGAAGGTCGTGGTCAGAGATGGGGAAAGGGCGACAGTTGAACTCAGAAATGGAGCAGAGGTTGGAAAAGACAAGGTCAATAGCGTGACCATCGCGGTGGGTAGGGAGGAGGGAGGATTGTGAGAGTCCAAGGGAGGACGTGAGTGAAAGAAGTTTGGAGGCAGCAGGGGCGGAAGGATCGTCAATGGGAATGTTGAAGTCCCCGAGAATTAGGCATGGAAGATTAGAAGACAGAAAGTGAGAAAGCCAGGTAGCAAAGTGGTCAAAGAACTGGGAGGTTGGTCCTGGTGGGCGGTAGATGACTGCCACCCTGAGGGCCAGAGGAGAGAACAGGCGGATGCAGTGTGCCTCGAAGGAGGAGAAGGAGAGGGATGGGGGTGGAGGGAGATGCTGGTAGGTGCAAGTGGGAGAGAGCAGGATTCCGACCCCGCCACCATTTCTCTCACCCGGTCTTGGGGTATGGCTCAAGTGTAGACCGCCATGTGAGAGAGCAGCAACGGAGGCCGTGTCAGAGGGAGTTAGCCAGGTTTCAGTTAAAGCTAGGAGGTTGAAGGAGTTTGAAAGGAAGAGGTCATGGATTACTGTGAGTTTGTTGCACACAGAGCGAGCGTTCCAGAGGGCGCAGGAGAAAGAGGACAGGCGCTGAGGGATTATGGGAATGAGGTTGCTGGGCTTGCAGGGATGTGATTTATGTGCGATGGAGATAGGATGAGAGGGAAGTATTGGATGTGTTGTGGGGCCAGGGTTAGGGGATATATC
This sequence comes from Leptobrachium leishanense, assembly GCA_009667805.1. NCBI lineage: Eukaryota > Metazoa > Chordata > Amphibia > Anura > Megophryidae > Leptobrachium > Leptobrachium leishanense. Next base: position 1,242,139 of record CM019064.1, read on the forward strand.
ACCTGAATAGAGTAACAGCAGGAGGGTGAGAAAGAGAAGGTGGGAATGGGATTTGTGGGAGTGATTGGCAGCACGAGAGTTAGAGGGAGACCATGTTCTGAGGAAACAAAGGAGCTCATGTGAGGCCATCATGTGGGACGAGAGGAGGGAGGGAGAGATGCAGATAGTGTAGGGGTCGGTGGTAGAGGGGCAGGAGTTCCATTTAAGGAGAAAGGTAGAAGTAAAGAGTAGAAGCGTGAGAGAAAGCATGATCTAGACGTGAGTTTACCAGAGTAGAAAGTGGGCCTTGCAGTTCCTTCCTCCAGTCCCGCAACTCCAGGAATCAACTCTGGATGTCCACTTAAGAATGCCACTGAACTCAAGGAATCAACTCTGGATGTCCACTTAAGAATGCCACTGAACTCAAGGAATCAACTCTGGATGTCCACTTAAGAATGCCACTGAACTCCAGGAATCAACTCTGGATGTCCACTTAAGAATGCCACTGAACTCCAGGAATCAACTCTGGATGTCCACTTAAGAATGCCACTGAACTCCAGGAATCAACTCTGGATGTCCACTTAAGAATGCCACTGAACTCCAGGAATCAACTCTGGATGTCCACTTAAGAATGCCACTGAACTCCAGGAATCAACTCTGGATGTCCACTTAAGAATGCCACTTGCAAATGACACTTAGAGCCTGGCTCAATGGAGCCTGATATAGTAGTTATATAGGGCGGGCTGATTGCATTCAGGCAGTTAAAACGTCAACACCTGAAAGGTCAACACCTGAAGCTGAATGGGCTGTGTCAATAGGGCAGGAGATTCACATGCTAATTAGCAAAGCACATGGTGGAGAAAAACAAAAATAAATATAAATAAAAAAATAGAAAATACCAATATGCAGGCTATCAGATGATCAGATGAGATGTGGGTGTCTGAATAATGGGTGATAATGTCTTACCAGCAAAAGTATGCAGGCGATCAGATGAGATGTGGGTGTCTGAATAATGGGTGATAATGTCCTACCAGCAAAAGTATGCAGGCGATCAGATGAGATGTGGGTGTCTGAATAATGGGTGATAATGTCCTACCAGCAAAAGTATGCAGGCGATCAGATGAGATGTGGGTGTCTGAATAATGGGTGATAATGTCCTACCAGCAAAAGTATGCAGGTGATCAGATGAGATGTGGGTGTCTGAATTTGAATTTGAATGTTTTCCTTCACCAGCTGCTTTTATCATCTTGTCTGCCTCATAGACATGCAAGGGTTAAGCAAAGGTTTCCTCTCCTGTGCTGTGAGTGAAAATTCTGGAGCTCTATCATTGTCAGATTTTTGGGTAGGGGGGTCAGGAAGGATGACGCATACAAACCTTTTCTGTAGCTTTGCGATGTTGCGCTCTTCATTGCTGGTCTCCTTCACTCATCAATGTAATATTACAAAAAGGACTGAAACTAAAATATAGTGCATTTTATTTTAGTTTCTTTCGTTTTTTGTACTGAGCAGTTTCGTATCTCTTGAGTCATACGAAAACTAAATTATCCCAAAATTCGGACTAAATCGTTTTAGTACTAAAATGAATGCACATGTCTAACAGTAACCCCTCTGTGGTATTGTGGAAGAGTGCAGGGGTGGACCATGTGGTCCTATATTGAAAAGTTTTTGATCTGGTGGTAATGGGCATCAGTGCACCCAGATATTGTGCCTTTAATGCCAGGCCATCAAGTATCATCATACAGTAACCCCTCTGTGTTATGGTGGAAGAGTGCAGGGGTGGACCATGTGGTCCTATATTGAAAAGTTTTTGATCTGGTGGTAATGGGCGTCAGTGCACCCAGATATTGTGCCTTTAATGCCAGGCCATTACATATCATCATACAGTAACCCCTCTGTGGTATTGTGGAAGAGTGCAGGGGTGGACCATGTGGTCCTATATTGAAAGGTTTTTGATCTGGCCAGTGATCCAATCTCAACACCCAGTAAGCCAGTGGATCATCTGCTGGAAAGGTATCCAGGTCTGCCCTTGCCCCTAGGTAGTCCTGCACCATATGGTGAAGACGCTGGCAATGGGTGCCTACATTTGACGTCCCTGGGCATCGAGGACTAAAAAATTTTAAAAATGCATCAGTCAAGCGGCCCTGGCCTTCACCGCTATTCCTCTGATCACCTGCAGCCTCAGAAGCATGTTTGTCAGCACTTGGTAATCTAACAGTGCCTGGAAAGGTGTTACACAAGTTTCGCTTTAGAGCGTCCTCAAGTTTTGTCATCCTGTGCTCCCTCTGTGCGAGCAGGATGAGCTCTGCAACTTTCCCCTTGTATCGTGGATCAAGAAGGGTTTCCAACCAGTAATGATCCCTCTCCTTGATAGTACGAATCCTGGGGTCCTTTAGCAGGCTTTGCATAATTAAGTAGCCTATGCAGCGTAGGTTGGAGGTGGCATTAGCTGCCGAGTCTTCCTGGTCAATGTAACGGTGGGCCTGACCTGACATGGCACAGAAGGGGTGTGAGCTACTTGAGCAGTTAACAGACATGACTGATAAACAAAAACAAGGGATTTATTTACAACAGCAAAGTATATAAACAGCAAGGATCAAGAAAAACACACATGAAACTAAAGACCTGAGCACTAGAAATAAACTAAAATACTGAGATACAAATACCAAAACATAGAACCAGATCAGAACGAAATGCATGAAACAGATAGCTAATCAAAAGCAACAACATGAGAGGGCTAAATACTAGAGCAACATAAGCAAGAACATAAACCGGATTTAAACTAGAGAAAACATGAATATTAGACATGAACTTGAACCAAGAACATAGACCTGAATATAGACAGAAGAACTAAGAAAGGATATATTAAATGCAAACATCACCTAAGCAAGACAGACCTGAACATAAATGCATGAGCTGAGTACACTGAAGCAGGATCAGGATCAGAATGAAGCTAGAATCACAGTGAGGCTTGAATCAAGACTAGGAATACAGAACAAACTGAGAACATGGATCAGACTGAGAACAAGGATAAACTGGAGGCTAGGATCAGAGTGAATACCAAAATGAGGCAGCGCCCTTCTTAGGGCGATGCCTGCTTATATACAGAGTCTACTTAAACAATTGAGTCCAGGTGAGGTCCAGGCTTGAACGTGAACCAAAGGTCCAGAACTTGGATGCAATATCCATAGAAGCCAGAGGGGGCGCCAGATACCCAGGACGTGACAGTCAATGAGGATGACCGTAGCGTGCACCTCCTCCTCCCAGCCACGCATAAGCCCTTCTTTTTCTGGGCACACAAAACCCTGCCTTGAGGAATCCCCACCTTCAATGCCCCCACTACTTAAATAGTCCTCCTCCTCCTCATCCTCCTCCTGTCTGATCTGAGTAGGACCCGCTGGAATGCTGTCTGCGGAAAGACTGGGGCCTTGAGAGTGTGCTCCAGCAGGAACACTAAAGGAATTGTGTCACTGATGCATGCACTGTCCCTGCTCACCATCCTCGTTGCCTCCTCAAATGGTGACAGTACAGTGCATGCATCCTTGATCATCAGCCACTGCGGGGGGGGAAAAAACAAGTTGACCTGAACCTGTCCTTGTGCCATACTCACACAGGTACTCGTTGATGGCCCTCTGCTGCTTATGCAGACGCTGCAGCATTGCTAATGTCAAATTCCACCTAGTGGGCATGTCACAGATCAGACGGTTTGTGGGAAGGTGGAATTCTCTTTGAATTTCTGCCAGGCGAACGCTTGCTGAGAATGACCGTCTGAAGTGGCTGCAGACTTTTCTGGCCTGGATGAGAAGCTCTGGCAGCCCTGGGTACTTGGTTAGGAAACGCTGTACCACCAGATTTAGGACGTGTGCTAGGCATGGTACATGCGTCAATTTACCCTTGCGTAGGGTGGAGAGAAGGTTGCTGCCATTATCGCAGACGATCATTCCCAGCTCAAGCTGGCATGGTGTTAACCATCTCTGCACCTGCCCCTTGCAGAGCTGACAAAATTTTTGACCCGCCGGTGTGGCTCCTGTCCGCTAAACAAACCAGCTCAAGCACAGTATAGGCATCTTTTGCTTGAGCCGTTGTGTAGACCCTGTCAGGCGTGGTTTAACTGCCACTTCGCCAGAGACAGAGAAGGAGGAGGAGGAGGAAGAGGTGGTGGTGGTGGAGCAGACAGACCTCATACAAGCAGCTTTCTGGAGGCGTGGTGGATGAACAAGCTCCAGCACAGAGCCCCGTCTTGGATCCCTCCCAGCTGCAATCAGAGTTACCCAGTGCGCCGTGAAGGAAATGTAACGGCCCCTGTCCATGCTTGCTGGACCACGTGTCTAAAGTGACATGCACCTTGCTGCTGACTGCCTTTCCCAATGATTGGATAACATTGTCTTCCACGTGCTGGTATAGTGCTGGAATGGCCTTGCGTGAAAAGTAATGGCGTTTTGGAACCTGCCACTGTGGTACAGCGCATTCAGCAAATTCACGGAAGGGAGCAGAGTCCACCAGCTGGAAAGGCAACAGCTGCAATGCGAGTAATTTTGCTAAGCTGGCATATAGACGCTGTGCTTGGGGATGGTTGGGACTATATTTTTTATTGCGCTGCAGCAGCTGCGGCAACGTAATCTGACTGGGATGATGTCACATTGTGAGGAAGGACCTGGTACATCCATTACTGTAGCATCATCCCTGTCGGTGGAGGTTGTAGGCAATTGCATGGCAGGACATACAGTGTGGGTAGAGACAGATGAGGAGGAGGAGGACCTACGCAAAGTTTTGCCCCAAAAGGATGTGTGGCACTTGTTCATATGTCGCCTCAAGCACGTGGTACCCAAGTGTCTGGTGTTTATCAGCCTCCTTTGACATAGATTACAAATAGCAACGATGGGGTCTGCTGCACATTTCTTGAAGAACTCCCAGACAGCAGAGTTCCTGCATGTGTTCTTTGAGACAACAGCGCTCTGCACCGGAGCAGCTCTGACATGTGATGCCTTGGACTGGCTAGTGGCTACAGTTGGTCACAGAGGATGTTGTGCCTCGTGTTTGCTGTGCCTCCTCCTCCTCCCCCTCCCCTGACTTGATTCCTCAGTTCGATCTGGCACCCAGGTGGAGTCAGTGACCTCATCATCATCAATGTCATCTTCACCCCCTATCTCCTCGTCACTGGAGCCAACTTGGCAGTATGCTGCAGCTGCTGGGGCAAAACATGAGTGCCAGTTATTTGTGTGTGATCACTGGCACCCCCTTCCTCTAGGTTGATTATACTCCCTTGCTCAACCTCAGAGATTGAATCAGAGCACTGTACTTGCTGCGCATCCTCAAGCAGCATGTCACTCTCATTGTAGTCAAACAATTCAGCTGACTCCTCCGTGTGTGATAGCGAGGCTACGGCAGGAGTAGCTGTGGACATGGAGGCTGCATTAGATGCTTTGGCAGCTGAGGTGGACTGTAAAGCACTAGAAGCCTGGCTGGCAGAGGACTCGGAGGATGAGGATGGCCTGGTTAGCCAATCCACCAAGTCCTCTGTATGTTGCTGCTGCTTAAGATGGCCAGTACCAGTTAGAAAGGACAAGCGTGCCCCTGCAGAGGATGCACCACGTCCACCATGACCAGAGACACAGCCTCCCGACACAGGGGCTGCTTGCCCTCTTATCTGTGGCTGGGAGCATCTGCCTGTCCTTTTTGTTCTTTCAGACATGGTGAGTGATATATAGATTAATATATACAGAACTCTGATTCAACTTTGCTATAAAGATATAAATAACTCTGGTATAACTCAGTGAGACACACTGATAGCTGGCAGCCAGTGACAAGAGACAGATCACCTTAATTCCCAAGTGTTTTAAATAAATTAGTGAGCCCCAAAATACAGCGTGGTACTTTTTGTATGACGAAACACAGATCACCTTAATTCCCAAGTGTTTTAAAGAAATTAGTGAGCCCCAAAAAAAATTGGTGGCTGTGTGATGAGACACAGAAGATCACCTTAATTCCCAAGTGTTTTAAAGAAATTAGTGAGCCCCAAAATACAGCGTGGTACTTTTTCATGACGAGACACAGATCACCTTAATTCCCAAGTTTTTTAAAGAAATTAGTGATCCCCAAAATACAGCGTGGTACTTTTTGTATTACGAGACACAGAGCACCTTAATTCCAAGTGTTTGAAAGAAATTAGTGAGCCCAAAAATACAGCGTGGTACTTTTGTATTACGAGACACAGATCACCTTAATTTCCAAAGTGTTTTTAAAGAAATTAGTGAGCCCCAAAATACAGCGTGGTACTTTTTGTATGACGAGACACAGATCACCTTAATTCCCAAGTGTTTTAAAGAAATTAGTGAGCCCCAAAATACAGCGTGGTACTTTTTGTATGTCGAGACACAGATCACCTTAATTCCAAATGTTTTAAAGAAATTAGTGAGCCCCAAAAAAATTGCTGGCTGTGTGACGAGACACAGAAGATCACCTTAATTCCCAGTGTTTTAAAGAAATTAGTGAGCCCCAAAATACAGCGTGGTACTTTTTGTATGACTAGACACAGATCACCTTAATTCACAAGTGTTTTAAAGAAATTAGTGAGCCCCAAAAAAGATTTGCTGGCTGTGTGACAAGACCCAAAAAATCACCTCAATTCACAAATGTTTTAAATAAAGTTGTAAACCCCAAAAAAATTGCTGGCACAGTGACAAGACACACATCACCTAAATTCAATGATATTTGGTATAAATGAGACCCAAAAAGACTTGCTGCACAGTGTGACAAGACCCAGAAAATCACCTCAATTCACAAATGTTTTAAATTAAGTTGTAAACCCCCAAAAACTTGCTGGCACAGTGACAAGACACACATCACCTAAATTCCCTGATATTTGGTCGAAATGAGACCCCCCAGACCCCCCCAGTAGCGTGGCAGACCGGCAGTAACAACACACACAGCTATCTTCTTTGAAATCTCCTCTGAAATGCGTGCAGAATCGGCGCGTTGAAACGTTATATAGTGTGCTGCGGGACTTAGCTCTGTGAGCCCATGATTGGGCAAAATTTGCCCTATCAGGACTCTGAGCGGTGATTAGCATAGTGTTGAACCAGTCTTGCACCAGACCTGTGGTCAGGTGCAAGGCTGTAGCCAATTACGAGCTTCAGGCAGTGGGAAACTGCATTGTGGTCCATTGTGGTCGAACATGCGGCGAACACCCGGAAATGTTCGGGGTTCGCGATCTGCTCGGACAGGCTAAGTTCGGGTCGAACCCCGAACCGTCCGAACCCGAACAGCTCATCCCTAGTGCTGATGTCTCATAGAGCACCAGCATACAGAGAATGTGATGACTATAGGATCTCATGTGATTATATTATATTGCACCATTAGCATACTATAAGGTAGATTGAGTAATCATATATCTGTACATGTTGAATTGTTTATTATTTTCTATAAGGACGTTATTACTGCATAGGTGAATGTTACTGTATATATCTAAATGTATATTAATGTATAAGGAATGTAAGTATTCAAAGTACAAATCCTACCAGAACTGAAGTCATGCTTTTTGTGTGTTTCAGAAAACGGTTAAATAAAAGCACTTCTGGTTTCACCCAGCCCGCTCCCTTCGCACAATGGAATTATTGACCATACTTTCAACTTATATGCAACTGTTACATTTTCCCTGGTTGTGGCTACGCCCCTTGGTGGTGAAGGGCCTTCATGTCTGTTTTTCCCCTGTGGTTGTGTTTGGCCGTGCTGTCTGGGGCTGTTCTCGGGTTCTGATGTGATCTCCTGGACTGGGGGTCACATGGCCCAATCACACAGACCCACTCCCTATAAATATCCCAGCAGCACAGAGTCTCATTGATGGTTTGTGGAGTTTGATGGTAGATCTCATTCCAGGAGAAGACGTAAAAAGGTGACCAACCCTGGTCCATCTGATTCTATGTCCAGTCTGACCGATGCTGAGATCCCGTTATCCCGTCATGTCCCTGAGGGCTATGTGCAGTTGCCCTTTGGACTGCTGTTCAGGAAGGAACACTGGGCTGCCATTCAAAAGAACCCTCATAGACGGAGGCATCTTGGGGAGGAGGGTGACGACTCCGAGGAGTGGGACCCCAATGGATTTTGGTGACTGGTATCCATGATCTGTTTCCCTGACGCCATCTGCCATGTTTTGGGTGCCCAGGGGTCACCCGTAAGGGAAGGGGTTATGTTACATTTTCCCTGGTTTTGGCTGTGCCCCCGGGTGGTGAAGGGCCTTCATGTCTGTTTTTCCCCTGTGGTTGTGTTTGGCCATGCTGTCTGGGGCTGTTCTGGGGTTTTGATGTGATCTCCTGGTCTGGGGTCACATGGCCCAATCACCCAGACCCACTCCCTATAAATATCCCAGCAGCACAGAGCCTCAATGACTGTTTGTGGAGTTTGACGGTGGTTGTGTCCTGTTAGTTCCCTGTGTTGCTGCAAAGCATTCTTGTTCTAGTGCATTCTGGTTTTGACCTTGGCTGTGTTTCCTGACGATCCTTTTCTGCTTACTTCATGTAATTTGTTTGTTTTAGTTTAGTATAGTCTCTGAGGCCATTAAAAGGACCTCCTCAGTGCAGGATGTTTTGTTTGTCTTGTTAATCCCTTGCCCTTCTTATTCATATTGATCTGTTTATTCTTTGTGAGGGTTTTCTTAGAAGTATTCCCAGCATAGGGATCCCTTTAGTTTTCTCCTGGCCCTCCTGTTCCATGAGTCACTGTCTGGTTCCTGTATCGTCCTGAAGTGGAATTCAGTTCAGGTCCTGTTTCGCCAAGTCTGTCAGTTTGTTGACTGCCCTGCAGCCTGCATAATTCATCTACTGTCTTACATCGTTGGTGGTTCTGAGCGTGTCCTGGGTTATCTGTTATCTGTTGAAACCTTCGGAGTTTAGTGGCAATTCAGTCCTACTTTTGTGCTCCTTGCTTTTGGAGAAACAAGTCTGTTTTATTGATCTGTCCAGTGTCCAGTCAGTAGCTCACCTGCCTTAACCCTTTCGCTGCTGAGGCTTTTCCCGCCCCTGTGCTGAGGTCATTTTTAGCGGTTTTGCTCATCATGTTTAAACGCGTTTTGAAGGCTTATTTTAGTATATGACCCAGACATATTATATATCGTTCTTTCCGTCAGACTCGGCAGATTCATAATATGTCATTATTATATGTATACGTCATGACCTGTCTGTATATTATAACAAAAAATACAATAAAATATGAATTTTCAATAATTTACAACGTGTAAAGTGTTATTTTTCCACATTTTAACATGCGAGCAATTGCGGTTATATTTTGTATGGGGTGCGCTTGTTAAAAAAATTAGAGATGGGGTCTCGTTACATTTTTTTTTGGGGAAAATTACACGATTTTTAACAAACGCACCGCATACAAAAATCGTTAGTGCAGCATCATTGTTCACATTATAATTGAAATGGGAACAATATTGCTGCATTAACAAACCAAAAAAAAGAAAAAAAAAAGTGTTTATTTTTTTTTAATTTTTTTAAATTATTATTTTTTTTTTTTTTTTTTTTTTTTATTTTTTTACAAACTTTTTTCACTTTCGAGTTTGGTAATCGTTGGAACGGCCATGCTCTTGGCCGATCCAACAATACCAAACGTTAACCCTAGCTGCCATGGATCGTGAGATAGGGAGTTCATTGGAACTCCCTATCTCCACCGTTGGTGGCAGTTAGGGGTTAACTCTAGGACTGGCGTCATCGTGCTATGCACGATGACGCCAGTCCTCAGGGGGAGTTCCCGGAGGCTTGGCCGACATCCAAGATGTCGGCCAGCTCCGGGAAAGGATCACGAACCGGCGCTTTTCAGCGCCGATTCGCGATCCAGCTCCCCAGGGGTTAATGCCAGGTACCATTTGGAAGGGCAGGCTGTGCCCTTCCAAATGGTGCCTGGGTTAACCCCCGCAATGCCGCCGATCGGGAGGGAGAGCAGTTAATGGTCCCAAAAAAAGGGTGTTGGAAAGACCAAACGAGGGGTCAGAGGAGGTAGGTCCTACAAAGAAAGTAAAAAAGTAAAAGAAAAAGATAAGATGATTACTAATGTCAATAATGGTATTTTTAATCGGAGTAACCGTACTTTAAATAAACAAGATATTAGTGCTCTCAGTAAGGGGTTGAAGTTTGCACCAAGTGTTAAGAATGACAAATTTCAGATATTTATTGATTTAAAAAAGTTTCAACGGAAAATGTGTCTGAAAAGTTTTTTCTCAAACATCCTGTTGAAAGCGTTATGACAGATTCACAATATACTCATTCACGGTTGAAGGAGAGTTCTTCCTTTTTTCCAAAAAATATGATTTCGGAGGAAATGAAGATTTTTGAGTACATGGTTATGTCAGATATAAATAAGATACATGCAAAGAAAATATATTCTAATCTCACTAAAGAGGAAAGAAATGCTTTATCCACTCTAAAAGAGGACCCTACCATTATAGTGAAGCTGGCTGACAAGGGTGGGGTTATAGTTATATGGGATAAAAAAACTGTACGATCAAGAGGCTTTGTGACAATTTGAAGATGCCACCAGTTGTCGCAAAGATGACCAGTTTTACCTTCAACGTACAGGCACAGCGATGGGGACCCATTTTGCGCCCAGCTATGCAAACCTTTTTATGGCCCACTGGGAATCCGAGTTTGTGAGGGGTTTGTTGCTGGGCGCAGAATTTAGTCATGTACAGGAGGTACATAGATGACCTTTTAATCATTTGGAGCGGGGATGAGGGCAGTTTGATGGAGTTCCATAATCAACTCAATGAGAATGATTGGGGGATCAAATTAGATCTGCAGTTTAGTAAAGAAACCATTCATTTTCTTGATTTAACAATATAGATTGAGGAAGGCATTATTAAGTCTAAGACATACTTGAAGCCAGTGGATGTCAATAATTATACAGAATCCACTATCTGTCATGCTCCTATGTAGCTTAGAAGTGTTCCTGGGAGTCAATTGACCCGATTAAGAAGGAATTGTATGGAAAAAGAAGTGTTTGATATTCAAGCAGGAAAAATGATCAATGAATTTCAAGAAAAAGGTTATAGAGGGGAGGTACTAAAACAGGTTTTAGAGGAAATGCAAAATAAAGATAGGCGGAATCTTATCCAATATAGGGAACAAAGAGAGAAAGAGATTTTCTCCATTCCTTTTATATACGATTATAATTGTCAAACCCAACCATCAATAATGTGACTAGAAAATATTGGCATATTCTAAGAAAGGATCCGGCACTTCAGGAAATTTTAGAAGATCAACCCAAAATTATAAATAGAGGGGCTCGAACAATTAAACAGCAAATAGTCAGAAGTTATACAAATAAAACCGTGCAGGGACAGAAATTGATACCATGTAAAGAGAGGTTTTATCGGTGTGACTCTTGTTCCGCGTGTAAAAATCTGAATTTGAGAAAACTGTTTTTCTCATCCTTTGACTTTAAGGGTACCTTCAAAATTAGGCAAATAATTACATGTAAATCTAATAATGTCCTTTATGCCCTCGTTTGTCCTTGTAAGAAGATTTACATTGGAAGAACCACTAGGCCCTTATATGTGAGGGTACTAGAACACATTCGCAACATAAAATGGGGACAAGACAAACACTGTATCCTCACATTTTTAATTACACATAATAGTTCACCCAAAGGTCTGCTTTTTTTTGCCCTACGTAAGATTGAAAAGGATTGGAGTGGGGAGGATTTCGACAAAAAAATTAATCAAGAGGAAATTAAGCTTATTTTCCACTTTGACACCTTGATACCAAGAGGTCTTAATAAAGACTTCGAAGTATGTAATTTTTTGAAATTTGGTCTATATAATCTTTTGGTACCTTTGTGTTGATGATACAATAAAGCAGGGATATTTCTAATAGTAGGAATAAAGGTTTATGGTATAGGAATAGGAATACAATGGAGGTTTTTATATTCTTTTTATTGTCTTATTTTGATGTCCCTTTTAGGGCCCTTACTTAAATGTTTAGGATGATTAGCCAGCTAAAAATCCATCTAAATAATTCACCCCCATGGTTAAAGGTAGATTAAACTATTCTTTATATATTTCTTCTATATATGGTTTGATTGGAATGAAATACGACCGATGGAATAAACTGAAAGTGAAAGTTAAATGCTCAGTTGGCGCATGCTGTTTGAGACTCTGAGGAGGAGGACATTGGCAGACTGACGATCAGGAGCCGTCCAGGAAGTAAGGTATGATTGACAGAGTTCACTGGAAACGGATGTTGTATGAGGAGAAAAAGACCGCGGATACAGCGTTCAACGATGGACCAATTACTTAAATATTTTCTGACATTCTGATGGAAGGTTGTACTTTTTTATTGTAACTGAGGAAGTGCTTATTAGCGTGAAACGCGTCTGGCCGTTTATGTTATTGTTCTACACCATTGTATGTTTTTATGCTTTTATGGTTCATTTGAACTAAACCCACTTTTATGGAAAATTACGTGGATTTGTGGAACAACACAGAACGAGGCTTAGAAAGTTGTGCCTAACAACTTTATTTGCGCTGGGTCCCTTGAGCTTCATATAGCTCATTAAAGGGTGAGTAAGGTTCTTTATTACCTTATTTATATATACGGATGGTACTTTATTATGCCATGAAAGTTCTCCCTCTTATCTCCTGAGGTACTAAAAGAAACAAATTTCCGGGAGTGTGTGGCTGACGGATTGGCCCCGTACAATCTGTATTGTGAAATCGGTAGAGCTGGGAGCTGTCAAAGAGTGTGAGTTGTATATAACACAGTATTTTCACTTCTATCGCCTTGTATGTTTTCTATCTTTTCGAGGTTGATATATTATATTCAAATATTTGCACCCCTATGAAGGAAGTTCACCTAAGAGAGTTCCCATATAAGATAGAGAAACGTAAGATTTGTTTTTTCATATAAACACCTTGGGTGATGTCCTTTAGGAAGCGCTGTTCCTTTTTCTATTTCTCCTCCGGTGGGGATCTCAGTCTCTCCCCCTGTCGTCATCTGGCATTTCTCTTTCTCCCCAATTTCTGGAGCAGCAAGTAGTGGGCAGAGGATAGCATCTCCCTGTCCCGATGCCAGCTCTTCTGCCGGGTTGGGGATTCCTTTCCCCATGCACAAATTGTAATCCTTAATTGCTGGAGGACCTGCTGATATGAACAGGAAGTCCAGGCCAGCAGCCCCACACTTTCCATGCTCCGTGGGATGGACCGCAGCCTCTTCCTCTGCGGGTCATGACATGTCTACTGTCCCCCGCTCCTCCACCCATCTGTGGTTGGAAGCACTCCATTGGGGCTCAGGGTCTCCTGCTGAGTACTGCAGCAATTTGCCCGGGTGGACCTGGGACTCACTGTCAGTCAACACTCCTCTTGCCGAGCCTCATAGTCCCCAATGCTCGCGTTGGTGGAGACCACTGTCCCATCCATCCTTACACTGAATATATCCTTGGTAAAAGGCCACAGAACCCTGACACCTCGCTCCGCTTCAGGCTTTGTAGGAATTTCACTTACCTTGTCTGCCGCTTTCTCCGGTTCAGTTGGCCCGCTGTGCTACAGCCATAAAAGCTTTGCCTCCTCAGTAGCAGCAGAGGCTCCAAGCGCAGTCTGTAGTTGGAGAGAGGGGCAGACTGCCTCCTCGCCCTGGTGCACAGGAATATCTGCAGGCCCAGGGTACAGACTGGCGAAACTGAATCTCATCATCTCATCATCTCATTATTATTATTATTATTCTTTATTTATAAAGCGCCAGCATATTCCGCAGCGCTGTACAATAGGCACAGTATAGACAGGGTTACAATGCATGGAACAGTCTTCCAGTTGAAGTGGTAGAGGCCAAAACAGTAATTGAATTTAAGCAGGCATGGGATAGGCATAAGGCTATCCTAAACAAAAGATAAATCCAGGTAAAGTATCCATGTAATTGGGCGACTAGATGGGCCGAAAGGTTCTTATCTGCCGACATTTTTCTATGTTTCTATGTACAGCTTGGAAAAAAGACGAGACAGAGGAGATATGATAGAAACATTTAAATACGTAAAGGGAATCCACAAGGTAGAGGAAGGGAGTATATTTAAAAGGAAACAAAGTAGAAAAACAAGAGGACATAGTCTTAGATTAGAGGGGCAAAGGTTTAAAAGTAACATCAGGAAGCATTATTTTACTGCGAGGGTGGTGGATACATGGAACAATACAATACATTGAACAACATTTGACAAACAGTACAGGAGGAGATGAGGGCCCTATTCCCGTAGGAACTCACAATCTGGGAGGGTTGGAAACAGGAGGAGAGGACTGTAAGGTGAGAGTGATTGATGGTTGCGTCAGTGAGTTGGGTGGTCGCCTTCCCTAAATAGGAACGTTTTAAGGGAGCGTTTGAAGGAAGAGAAGTTAGGGGGAAGTCTGACAGTACGAGGGAGAGCGTTCCAGAGAGTGGGGGCTGCGCGTGAGAAATCCTGCAGTCGATCAAGGGAAGAGGTAATGCAGGGAGACGCTAGGCGCATGTCGCTGTTTGATCTTACGGAGCGGGCTGGGGTGTATTTGGTGATTAGTGAGGACAGGTAGTGGGGAGCTGAGATAGTGAGGGTTTTGTAGGTAAAGATAAGGATTTTGAATTTAATTCTGCAGTGGATGGGGAGCCAGTGAAGGGACTCGCAGAGGGGAGCGGCAGAGACAGAGCGGCGGGTGAGGTGAATTAGCCTGGCGGAGGCGTTCAGGATGGATTGTAGGGGGGAGAGGTGGGACAGAGGGAGGCCAGATAAGAGATAATTGCAATAGTCGAGTCGTGAGATTACCAGGGTGTGTATGAGTTGTTTTGTGGTGACAGCGGTAAGAAATGGCCGAATTCTGGAAATATTACGCAGTTGGTATCGGCAGGAGGAGGAAAGAGACTTGATGTGGGGGATAAAGGAAAGAGCAGAGTCAAGTGTAACTCCAAGACAGCGAACTTGGTTTGATGGGGAGATGGTGATACCCTCCACCATATTAGAGAAGTCAGGAGGTGGGGAGGCATTGGAGGGAGGAATAAGTAGGAGCTCAGTCTTTGACATGTTGATCTTTAGGTGGTGGGAGGCCATCCAGGAGGAGATGCCAGATAAACAGTCACTGACTTTTGAAAGGACAGGGGGAGATAGACAGGGGGAGATAGATCAGGGGTAGAGAGGTAGATCTGAGTGTCATCAGCGTAGAGGTGGTAATTAAAGCCAAAGCTGTTGATGATTTTGCCCAGGGCGGAGGTGTAGATGTAAAAGAGCAGAGGACCAAGGACAGAGCCTTGAGGTACACCAACAGATAGAGGCAATGAAGAGGAGGAGTTACCAGCAAAGGACACACAGAAGGACCTGTTGGATAAATAGGAGTCAACCCAAGCGAGTGCTGTGTCACCGAGACCCAGAGAGTTGAGGGTCTGTAGAAGGAGGGGGTGGTCAACAGTGTCAAAAGCAGCCGAGAGGTCAAGCAGGATGAGAATAGAATAGTGGCCGTGTTTTTTAGCAGTTAGGAGGTCGTTGGTGACTTTGGTGAGGGCAGTTTCAGTTGAGTGTAGGGGACGGAAGCCAGTTTGCAGGGGGTCAAGTAGGGAATTGGTGGACATGAAGAGGGAGAGGCGGTTGAAGATTAGTTTTTCTAAGAGCTTAGAGGTAAAGGGAAGCAGGGATAAAGGGCGGTAGTTGGATGGAGAGTTGGGATCGAGGGATGGTTTCTTTAGTAAAGGGGTAACTAGCGCGTGTTTGAAGGCGGATGGAAAGGAGCCAGTGGAGAGAGATAGGTTGAAGATGTTTGTGAGAGTAGGGGTGAGGGAGGAGGAGAGGGGAGGAATTAGATGTGAGGGAATGGGGTCGAGCGGGCACGTGGTGAGATGTGAGGAGGACAAAAAGGAATTTACTTCCTCCTCAGTGGCTGGGAGGAAGCGGCAGAGGGTAGCAGAGGGGGCTTCTGGGAGTGGAGGTGGCAGATAACTATCTTGTGTTGGGATGTTGCTTCTGATAGTTAGAGTTTTACTGAGGAAGTAGTCTGCCATGTCTTGAGCACTGAAGGCAGCTGAGGGGGGAGGTGCCGGTGGGTAGAGGAGGGTGTTGAAGGTGGACCAGAGCCGTTTAGGGTTGGAGGACAGCGTAGATATAAGAGATGAGAAGAAGGATTGTTTGGCCAAGTGGAGGGCAGAGGTGTATGACCGGAGAATAAACTTGAAGTGAGCAAAATCAGCTTCAGAGTGGGATTTCCTCCAGGCACGCTCTCCAGTGCGGGAGCATCTTTGCAGGTAGCGAGTCTGGAGGGTGTGCCAGGGCTGAAGCTGGCGGCGTGGGGCCTTACAGAGTCGAAGAGGAGCAAGAGTGTCTAGAGTAGAGATAAGAGTAGTGTTGTACTGATTAGCGGCAGCATCAGGGCAGGTGAAGGATGAGGTGTGAGGGAGGTGGTGAAGTAGATTGGAGAATTGATGGGGATCCACAGCATATAGATTTCTGTGAGTGTGTGTGCGGGGTGGGGGAGCAGGATTTTTAGGAAGTCCAAATAGGTTGAAAGAGAGAAGGTGGTGGTCAGAGATGGGGAAAGGGCGACAGTTGAACTCAGAAATGGAGCAGAGGTTGGAAAAGACAAGGTCAATAGTGTGACCATCGCGGTGGGTAGGGAGGATTGTGTGAGTCCAAGGGAGGACGTGAGTGAAAGAAGTTTGGAGGCAGCAGGGGCAGAAGGATCATCAATGGAATGTTGAAGTCCCCGAGAATTAGGCATGGAAGATTTGAAGACAGGAAGTGAGAAAGCCAGGTAGCAAAGTGGTCAAAGAACTGGGAGGTTGGTCCCGGTGGGCGGTAGATGACTGCCACCCTGAGGGCCAGAGGAGAGAACAGGTGGATGCAGTGTGTCTTGAAGGAGGAGAATGAGAGGGATTGGGGTGGAGGGAGATGCTGGTAGGTGCAGGTGGGAGAGAGCAGGATTCCGGCCCCCGCCACCATTTCTCTCACCCGGTCTGGGGGTATGGCTCAAGTGTAGACCACCATGTGAGAGAGCAGCAACGGAGGCAGTGTCAGAGGGAGTTAGCCAGGTTTCAGTTAAAGCTAGGAGGTTGAAGGAGTTTGAAAGGAAGAGGTCATGGATTGCTGTGAGTTTGTTGCACACAGAGCGAGCGTTCCAGAGGGCGCAGGAGAAACAGGACAGGCGCTGAGGGATTATGGGAATGAGGTTGCTGGGCTTGCAGGGAGGTGATTTATGTGCGATGGAGATAGGATGAGAGGGAAGTATTGGATCTGTTGTGTGGCCAGGGTTAGGGGATATGTCACCTGAATAGAGTAACAGCAGGAGGGTGAGAAAGAGAAGGTGGGAATGGGATTTGTGAGAGTGGGAGTGATTGGCAGCACGAGAGTTAGAGGGAGACCATGTTCTGAGGAAACAAAGGAGCTCATGTGAGGCCATCATGTGGGACGAGAGGAGGGAGGGAGAGATGCAGATAGTGTAGGGGTTGGTGGTAGAGGGGCAGGAGTTCCATTTAAGGAGAAAGGTAGAAGTAAAGAGTAGAAGCGTGAGAGAAAGCATGATATAGACGTGTGCTTACCCGGAGTAAAAAGTGGGCCTTGCAGTTCCTTCCTCCAGTCCCGCAACTCCAGGAATCAACTCTGAACGTCCACTTAGGGATGCCACTGAACTCCAGGAATCAACTCTGAACGTCCACTTAGGGATGCCACTGAACTCCAGGAATCAACTCTGAACGTCCACTTAGGGATGCCACTGAACTCCAGGAATCAATTCTGAACGTCCACTTAGGGATGCCACTGAACTCCAGGAATCAACTCTGAACGTCCACTTAGGGATGCCACTGAACTCCAGGAATCAACTCTGAACGTCCACTTAGGGATGCCACTGAACTCCAGGAATCAACTCTGAATGTCCACTTAGGGATGCCACTTGGGGATGTCACAAGAGCCAAGGCTCAAATGGAGCCAGTGTTAGTGGTTATATAGGGCGGACTGATTGCATTCAGGCAGTTAGAAGGTAAACACCTGAAGCTGGATGGGCTGTGTCAATAGGGCAGGAGATTCACATGCTAATTAGCAAAGCAAATGGTGGAGAAAAACAAAAATAAATAAATAAAACAGAAAAAGACCAAGGTAACGTTACAATGTGGGTGCCTGCGAATACTGGGTGATGGGGGTCCTACCAGCAAAAGTATGCAGGGGATCAGTTGAGATGTGGGTGTCTGTGGATAATGGGTGATAATGTCCTACCATGTGGGTGCCTGCGAATACTGGGTGATGGGGGTCCTACCAGCAAAAGTATGCAGGGGATCAGTTGAGATGTGGGTATCTGTGGATAATGGGTGATAATGTCCTACCAGCAAAAGTATGCAGGGGATCAGTTGAGATGTGGGTGTCTGTGGATAATGGGTGATAATGTCCTACCTGTGGAGAGAGGAGACACAGGAATTAGGGATCGTGATGGTGGATGGCGTAGGGGATCTTGGATAAAACTCCAGGAATCAACTCTGAACATCCACTTAGGGATGCCACTTGGGGATGTCACAGTTTACAATCTAGAGGAGCAGAGGATACACAGGAGCTTACAATCTGGAGGAACAGAGGACACCCAGGAGTTTACAATTTAGAGGAGCAGAGGACACCCAGGAGCTTACAATCTAGAGGAGCAGAGAGCACCCAGGAGCTTACAATCTAGAGGAGCAGAGGACACCCAGGAGTTTACAATCTAGAGGAGCAGAGGACACCCAGGCGCTTACAATCTAGAGGAGCAGAGGACACCCAGGAGCTTACAATCTAGAGGAGCAGAGGACACCCAGGAGCTTACAATCTGGAGGAGCAGTTTACAGACTCATATCTGAGAGGTTTATTACTGTGCAGCTCTAGCTTTGTTATACACCCTGGAGGAAGGATCAAACTCTCAGGGACCCATTACTTGTTACCTCCCTGGTGTCCCTGCATGGAGGCTCCAGCCCCTCTCTCCTCTGACCCTGTTGCTCAGTGCAGCCTCAGATACAGCCCTTTCCTGTGGCTGTCAGGCAGGCATGGAAGGAGACCGGCTCAGCCACATGGTCACCGGGAAAAGGATCACCACGTGACACACCCCTGACACATGACTGGGAGGGGCAATCCTCAGTGCTTCTGCACAGTGTGTGCCTCTGCAAATCACCATGTCTGCATTCACTGCACACATCGTGATTTGAGTTCTGGAGGTCAGCCTGACATCTGCACTACTCGGGGGGGGGGGCAATTGCCCTCTTGCCCCCCCCCACCCTGGATCTGCCCCTGGTGTGACGGCTTTCATCCAAAGCCTGCATAAGTTTCACAATAATTTAGCCAAAAAATCAGTAAACTTTTTCTGCGTGTCCTAAAATGTCTTTTCATACAGGCTGCCGCCCCAAGCAGTTGTTTATGGATAGATTAAAGGAAAAGCATTTACCGTCATATGAAATGTCATTTTTTTGTTTTAAGTGTTTCTATACATCCTAGAAATCCGCCACTTCACGGGCAGGTTATGGGGACCTCCTAGGCACGATATTTGAAGGAATTTTTCGGTTTTATTTTTAACTCTTATTTCATGGAAAACTCACTGTCCCTTTAAAAACGTTTTTTTTTTTAACTTTTTGTCCTTGTTTCCTGTCCCCCAGGGCACTACCCGGACCCGCATACACCTTTTATGGCAAATATCTTGCATATATGCCCTCTTGGAGGGGACTCTAAAAATCAAACTTTGAATCCCATTGACTTGTATTGTACTTGTATCGAATTCGAACATTTGAAAAGTGTATTGGGTGTTCGGCTCATCCCTAGTGAACAAGAGAAAACGCTTTCAAACAACAAAGCTCCTTTGTGTACAACAACATATATAGTGGAGGCTGTTACACAAAGATATCTATTATGAATATTTATGGAGTTATTCTGCTCCCTGCTTAGGATAAAAGACAAATAAAACTAAACATAAAATACTGATCGCTGGGGGGGGGGTCCTAGCGATGCTCTTCAGGTAAAGCCGGTATTTAAAATATACATTATATGCGGTTGCATGTGATGAGCGACACACAACGCGTTAAATAAACTCTGCGGCCACAATATCCGCATTATACATTCATAATAAAAGCAATACATTATGTGCACGTGATTCAGAATCGTGATCACATTACAGAGTTATGCATCTTCTCAAAAGTGCTATATTGCCAGAAAACAAGAGAAAATGAGAAATACATGAAAATACATATAGGCCCCTATAACATTCTTCGCACAGTGCGTTTTGCGTGCACAAATGCGCATTTGTGCGAGGGGCAAAACCCTTTGCGCTGAACGTCATATTACAACGTTCACGCAAACGATGCACGCTAACGTTTAATCGAGAGTGACCCTGCGCAAACGCAATTTCATGCGTGCATCCCATACTTAACATAGTGAGCGCAAATTTGTTTGTGCGCTGATTCGCGGATGGTATTACAATCTTCGCGCAACTGTTCACGAACGATGTTTGCGTGCATTTTTTTAACGTCTTTGAAAAGCTGGTGGTAATGGCAAATCTGATTGTTCTGGCCGAAATGAAAAACACCAGCACCAAAAAAAATAAAAAAATACAGCACAGTATAGTTACACATTCTACACATACCCAAACAATAAAATTGTGAATTTGTGCGTGTTTTTATTATTGCTGCAGCATGTATACTCAGATTTACTGACAGGCGCAAGAACATAAGTGAGTCAATTAAGGTAAATTAAGGTAAATTGATGTCAATTAAGGTTCTTAATTCTGATTGGCTGAATCCCGCAAAAAATCAATCCGCACACTGATTTGCGTGTGCAACGTTACTGCGTGCGTATTACACTTCGTTTAGTGCGTCGTTTTTACGATCGTTATTTTTTGATGGGTGAGAAAATGCGTTCGGATCGTAATACTCTGTTAATTTCCGCACGATAATGCTGGACGATGCGCGCAAAAAAATTTGCGCTGTGCCAACGAAATTGCGCAAAGAATGTAATAGGGGCCTTAATATGCACAATCAGTGCTCCTTGTGTTTACATTGCTCTTGATTTGAGAGGTTACCGTGTGCGTGTTGGTGCTGTAAAAGCTATAATGAAGCCGTCCAATAAAAACACTCCTATAAAGTCTCCAAAAGGTGTGTCGTCCTTATTGCGCGTCCCCAAAAATAAAGAAAAGAGAGTAGGGGGACACATTGTGCAGAGCTGAGGAACACAGATGGCAATACCACACAACTCACATCTTCCAGAGCCTGATAATTCCCGGCTCTGGGTGAAACAGGCCTCCGGCCAAATAAAAGGTGGAGCACCCCCTCATTTAGCAGCTGCAGTTACCAAAGAGAAAGCAGAGAGAGATGGCGCTGCCACATACAATAACGTCTGATGCCTTCAGATACAGGTGTAAGAGAAAAAATATTCACACTCACCGATGCGGGAGCCTATAAGATCCCAGGCTCCACCACAATGCCTTGGTATCTCAACAGGTGAGTGCCCGACCTACAGTGGCGTTCCTCCTTCCTGGACTCCTCTGTGCGGCCTGCGGGCGGTATATGGGGTATAAATATACAGTAAATATAAAGCCAATAGGCTGTATGGATAAAATAAAACGGGTTTATTAATAATAATGAATTATAAAAAAAATTGTATAAAATAAAACAGAAATAGAACGAGTGGGTTAAACAGAGACGCGTTTCGGCAAAGTCTATGCCATCATCAGCCAGTTTCCTCAAAGTAAAAAACCGAAGCTTCTCCTGCCACTCTGTGGATTTAGCGTTTGAGAAGTGCCGGTGCTTTTCCACAAAACAGCACCTGCAGTTACTGGACCCCCCCCGCAAGAGTTCCTGTTGCATTAAATATACAGGTGCAGTTTTGTGTTTCCAGATGCTCTGAAATCACGACAAGCCAGTGCGCTCAGGTCCTTCACCAAAATACACAGCAAGCACATGCTGAGGCTCGGCCAGACCCCCCCCCCACCACCTCTACACATGCATCTGCTCAGACTGCTTGAGTAACCTAACGAAACACACAATGAGCAACCCCTAAAATATCCGACAAAAGAACAGACACAGGGTGTTCTGTGGAATGTGACAAAAAGTTGCAATAGGAAGTCCAAATAAAACGATGGAACTTATCATTTTGCTCTGCAAAAAATGAATAAATGTGAAAAAAGCTATATCTACACTCCCTGGCCACTTTATTAGGTACGCCTGGCTAGTACCGGGTTGGACCCACTTTTGCTTCAGAACTGCCTTAATTCTTGGTGGCATGGATTCACAAGGTGTTGGAAACATTCCTCAGAGGTTTTGCTCCATATTGACATGATAGCGTCGAGCAGAGAGGGGGGGAATCGGCAGATCCACTGCGCGGAGGAGATCCTTAGCTTGATATAAATAAGAGTACGCCTGAGAGCGGTTGTTCTTGAAGACGATAATCTTAAAAGGAAAGCCCCAGGCATACCGGATATCATTGCGGCGCAGCAACTCAGTAACCTCTCTCCATTCCCGGCGTCTGGCAAGTGTGGAGGGGGCGAGATCTTGAAAAAATAATATTGTGGAGCCCTCATATTTCGCTTCCTGGGTGCGAGCAGCTTTGAGGAGGGAATCTTTAGTGTTATAATAATGAAAACGAGCAATCACATCACGGGGAGTAGTGGTCTTATCCCGACGCGGCCACAAGGCCCTATGTATTCTATCTAGGAGTAGACGCTGCGGCGGGACATCAGGGATCAAGCGTTTTACTATACCCAGAAAAGTGTCCTGAAGCTCATCCGGTGAAACCGATTCGGGGAGGCCCCGCAGTCGGATATTATTGCGTCTGGAGCGATTCGAGAGGTCTTCCAGAGATTCCTCCAACCATTGTACCCGTTGTTCCATAGTCTCAGCATGGCCTGCTAGGTCATTAAAGTATTCCACCATCCTCCCGGCCTGCTCTTCCAGGTGTGCTGTGCGTTCCCCCACCGCCTGTATCTCTGCTGATAGGGTCCGTGTGGTCCTCTCGAGTTCGGTGGTGATGAATGCCTGAAGGCCTTTAATATCAGCCCTAGATGCCGGGCTGGAGTCTGCAGGGGCTGCCTCGTGGTCGTGGGAGTGCGGGGATTCAGAGCGGGTGCCATCTTGGATTGGGCCCTCCGAGCGCTGCCGCACCGCGAAAATCGGCGCATCTTTTTTTTTTTTTTTTTTCGGGGTCCGCGACATGCTGGTGGACATCTCCTACCCCTTTTGGTGGAGTTTGGCAGGCGAGAAATGCTGTTGATGGGGAGATTGCAGCGGGAGTAGCGGGAGCTCGTCTAGACCACGACTGCTTCCATCGCTGGCTCGGCTCCGCCCCCATACTGACACATTTTAACTCGTTTTATTTTCTTTACATTTCATTTGACTCATTGCAAACCTTCTACCTGACTATTAATAAACCGTCTGCAAAACCTCCGACAGCAAACACTGCACCGCGGGAAGAATAAACCCTCTCACCCCCCTTCGTCATAGTCCCGAGTCCCGGCGGCTCGAGCTGCGAGCAAGAAAGTGTTATTTCTGAGAACTCAGTAACATAACTGAAAGAAAAAGGAAGAATAAAGCCGGAGGATGAACAGAGACATTACACAAACTGACTGCGCGGCATTCACAGCATTCCACAGCAAAACACACCAAACATCCACAGTAAAACACACGCGACGCACACCCCAAACATCCACAGCAAAACACACGCGACGCACACCCCAAACATCCACAGCAAAACACACGCGACGCACACCCCAAACATCCACAGCAAAACACACGCGAAGCACACCCCAAACATCCACAGCAAAACACATGCGACGTACACCCCAAACATCCACAGTAAAACACACGCGACGCACACCCCAAACATCCACAGCAAAACACACGCGACGCACACCCCAAACATCCACAGCAAAACACACGCGAAGCACATCCCAAACATCCACAGCAAAACACACGCGATGCACACCCCAAACATCCACAGCAAAACACATGCGACGTACACCCCAAACATCCACAGTAAAACACACGCGACGCACACCCCAAACATCCACAGCAAAACACACGCGACGCACACCCCAAACATCCACAGCAAAAACACACGCGACGCACACCCCAAACATCCACAGCAAAACACACGCGACGCACACCCCAAACATCCACAGCAAAACACACGCGACGCACACCCCAAACATCCACAGCAAAACACACGCGACGCACACCCCAAACATCCACAGCAAAACACACGCGACGCACACCCCAAACATCCACAGCAAAACACACGCGAAGCACACCCCAACATCCACAGCAAAACCACATGCGACGTACACCCCAAACATCCACAGTAAAACACACGCGACGCACACCCCAAACATCCACAGCAAAAACACACGCGACGCACACCCCAAACATCCACAGCAAAACACACGCGAAGCACATCCCAAACATCCACAGCAAAACACACGCGATGCACACCCCAAACATCCACAGCAAAACACATGCGACGTACACCCCAAACATCCACAGTAAAACACACGCGACGCACACCCCAAACATCCACAGCAAAACACACGCGACGCACACCCCAAACATCCACAGCAAAACACACGCGACGCACACCCCAAACATCCACAGCAAAACACACGTGACGCACACCCCAAACAATAACACAAGACGTAGTAACTGATAAACAATCCCCATGAAAGGAGAAGTTCACAGACACCTTCATTTCAGTCACAGGGTTTAACGTAAATACAGTCAGTGATTTATAAAGAGAATAAAAGGTATAAATTCCAGCCCAGACCTCAGGGGAAACGTCCTCTCAGCAATGGGTGCACGAACCACCTGACTCTGCCACATCCAGCGAGGCCGTACAGAGAACAAGAAAAACACCCAAAGCTGTTATTACTTATTAAAGTTATTGAGACTTGAGTTTTGTGAATAAAACCTGATCATAAAAGCTCTGTAACGCGCTGCTCCGGGCGATGGAATGACTTGGATGGAGACTGTGATACACTCACATGATGCAGAGAATCCGATAAAGCGCGCGCTGCATGTGAGGAGGAGATAATAATCCACATCGCGAGAGACGACTCGACTCTGAAACCTTAACCAACATTCCAACATAAAGCCCTACTGACACCCAGAAAAAACAATACACAATTAAATGTATGAGTTGTGTATTAAGACACACCTTAAATCCTCTGATCTATATTAGTCTCATACATACCGCACGTTACTGTGAGTTTTATTGCTGTGGAGCTCTGTGATACGCTCATACATACCGCACGTTACTGTGAGTTTTATTGCTGTGGAGCTCTGTGATACGCTCATACATACCGCACGTTACTGTGAGTTTTATTGCTGTGGAGCTCTGTGATACGCTCATACATACCGCACGTTACTGTGAGTTTTATTGCTGTGGAGCTCTGTGATACGCTCATACATACCGCACGTTACTGTGAGTTTTATTGCTGTGGAGCTCTGTGATACGCTCATACACACCGCACATTACTGTGAGTTTATTGCTGTGGAGCTCTGTGATACGCTCATACTACCGCACATTACTGTGAGTTTTATTGCTGTGGAGCTCTGTGATACGCTCATACATACTGCACGTTACTGTGAGTTTTATTGCTGTGGAGCTCTGTGATACGCTCATACACACCGCACATTACTGTGAGTTTATTGCTGTGGAGCTCTGTGATACGCTCATACATACCGCACGTTACTGTGAGTTTATTGCTGTGGAGCTCTGTGATACGCTCATACATACCGCACGTTACTGTGAGTTTTATTGCTGTGGAGCTCTGTGATATGCTCATACACACCGCACATTACTGTGAGTTTATTGCTGTGGAGCTCTGTGATACGCTCATACACACCGCACGTTACTGTGAGTTTTATTGCTGTGGAGCTCTGTGATACATTCATACACACTGCACATTACTGTGAGTTTTATTGCTGTGGAGCTCTGTGATACGCTCATACACACCGCACATTACTGTGAGTTTTATTGCTGTGGCGCTCTGTGATACGTTCATACACAACGCACAATACTGTGAGTTTTATTGCTGTGGAGCTCTGTGATACGCTCATACACACCGCACGTTACTGTGAGTTTTATTGCTGTGGAGAAAACAAAGACAAAAAAAAGAGTTTTTTAAAAAAAGAAAATCATAAATATGAAAATAATGAATCCAGGATGAGAACCCCCCCCCCCACCACCACGGGGAAACGAATAGCGGCACTATAGCAACTTGCACCAGCATAACAGGAGACTCGCCCCTTTTGCGAGATACGGTCCATACACCGGTGAGAAATAAACGTCGGACTCGGAGTACCAGGATCTCTCACGAGGTTGACTCTTCCATGGGGTGTGGGGAGAGGACACCTTAGAGCACTCAGTGCTGGGTACCTGTAGCTCTGGGTCCAGAGTAGGATCAGATTCTGGTGGGTCGGGCGTAAGCCCCAGCCGATATAGGAGATTGAGTCCTGAAGACACGGAAGGAGTGGACGGCTTTGCCAAATGTGAAGGAGACTTTAAAGGGAAAGCCCCACCTGTAACCACTGAATTATTTTGTAGGATCGCCAAACCCTAACCCTTTCACTGCGAAGACGTGTGGGGGACGTCCTGGGGTCCGCACGCTGTGTGATGAGGACGTCAGGATTGATTTTTTTTCGAGGGAATTGTTGATATAATGTAAAGACAGCGTTCAAAGCGTGCACAGTGCCATTTCCCATTAACCAGTTGTGGTCTTTTCCACTTGTGTCCCAACGTCACAACTTTGGGCCGTATTACAGAGCTGGTGCTAACTTAACCAGAGCTGGTGCTAACTTAACCAGAGCTGGTGCTAACTTAACCAGAGCTGGTGCTAACTTAACCAGAGCTGGTGCTAACTTAACCAGAGCTGGTGCTAACTTAACCAGAGCTGGTGCTAACTTAACCAGAGCCATTATAGTCTATGGAGGTTTTACGTTTACAGCAGCTCTGGTTAAGTTAGCACCAACATTGTAATACGGCCCTAAGTGATTTGAAAAACAAAAACTGGCAAAACACAAATGCAATCACAGTCCCTAAAGAAGCCGGGTAGGATGGAGATCACAGCGCCGAACAGCCGCCAGAGAAACCCGAATGGCCGAATGGCCAGGAAAGGTAACCGTGCCCTGAATTTCACTGTTACATTTCGGGGCCATAATCGACTCTTTGAATAACCCTGTGAGTTTCCCCTCAAAAATAGGAGACGTAAAGGAAAGAATAAACTAAAGCCATTTCATTTCATTTCTCTCTTGAAAACAAGAAACATATTAATAAGTAAAAACACTAAAGCAGATTATATTCCACTGAAAGCGACAACGTGACAGAAAAGACAAAGAACGAAACCCACATTGTTTAAAATTCTCCCTTTCTCGAAAACAACATAAAAAACAAAGCGAGAGAAAACCATTACGATTGAGTCACGGCTACACATGCGCAGCATGAAATCTGCACAAAATGCAATAAAAATCTGGTGTCATTTACCCAAAATGGAGAAAATAATTATTTTATGTAACAAAAAAACCCACAAATTAAGTAATTACTGTTACAAAACGACTCGTTATGTAATGTTTTTATATGGTCAGTTTGGTGACTTCTCCATTGTGACTAAAATACAGCCTCAGGCAACACACTCTGGCTTATTCAGAGACATGACATTTCAATGCTCTCTCGTTCCCCGCGCCTCCCTGCACTTCGGGGAATCAGTTCCCCACCCTGCGTTGTATGCAGCAAGCACTGCAGGGCCCCCGTAGTGCAGGGAAAACCCACCGCAAATCCGCCGAACACTCACCGAACACTCACCGAAAACCCACAGAAACAGCCACAAAAACCCCACCGAACACTCCGTAAAAAGCCGACGAGCAGCCGATCACAGCGCAGAGCAGCCGCCAGAAGAACCCGACATGCAGATGAACAGTAAGTAAATTTTTTATACAAACAGTACGCATGAAAGTTTCAGAATTGAAACGCTATTTGCAAAAAACTACTGAATAAAAATGTCTGGAATTTACATATAAAATCCTATGAGTGATAATAAAAAAGGTCTGTTCAGGAAAAAAAAAAAAAAAGCTGCCGAACAGGCACCGTATTTCACTGCCGCCAAACAGGCACCGTATTTCACTGCCACCGAACAGGCACCGTATTTCACTGCCGCCGAACAGGCACGGTAGTTCACTGCCGCCGAACAGGCACGGTATTTCACTACCGCCGAACAGGCACCGTAGTTCACTGACGCCGAACAGGCACC
>CM019064.1:1270430-1356523 GCA_009667805.1 Leptobrachium leishanense
TCATTGTACTGAGATATAATGTAACAAGCAGCCGATCTCAGCGCTCACAGCCACTGGATTTAAAGGGCTAAAAAAAAAAAGGCTCCTCTCTGTATAATGTTTAGAACATCCGCCTGCATTAATTAATACCCCTCTTTGTATAATGTAGATAACATCCTCCTGCATTAATGTCCTCTCTGTATAGAACATTCTCCTCAATTTATACCTTTCTCTGTATAATGTATATAACATCCTCCTGCATTAATACCCCTCTCTGTATAATGTATAGAACATACTCCTGCATTAATTAATGCCACTCTCTGTATAGAACATCCTACTGCATTGGCATGTGGAGGGTGCAGAACTTCGGATGTTTCGATGTTGCGATCTTCATTGCTGGTCTCCTTCACTCATCAATGTAATATCACAAAAAGGACTGAAACTAAAATGTAGTGCATTTTATTTTAGTTTCTTTCGTTTTTTGTACTGAGCAGTTTCGTTTCTCTTGAGTCATACTAAAACTAAATTATCCCAAAATTCGGACTAAATCGTTTTAGTACTAAAACGAATGCACATGTCTATTGCTCACTATTTAGGAATCCAAATCGAGAAAGAAGAAGACGGAAGTTATCTTCTTCACCAAAGTCAGAAAATTACAGATATTCTAGCAGAGTTTCACATGCAAGATGCAAAAGAAGTGAAAACGCCTATGGAACCAGCTTATCAGAAAGACAATGGAATGGAAAACTTGTTACCTAACAATGAGAAGTACCGCAAAGCAATTGGAAAATTGTTATACATTGCAACTGTGACAAGACCAGACATTGCCGCAGCATTGAGTATACTCTGTAGAAAAGTTTCAACACCCTGTCAACGTGATTGGAATGCCGTAAAAAGGGTGATACAGTATCTAAAAGGAACAATTCATATGAAACTGCGACTGCCAGCAACACCCAATGCAAACTTAATTGGATATGTAGATGCTGACTGGGCTGGAGATATCACAGACCGCAAATCTACTACTGGTTACATCTTCCAGTACGGAGAAGGAACCATCAGCTGGTCTAGTCGAAAACAAGCGACTGTTGCACTCTCTTCAACTGAAGCAGAATACATAGCAGCAGCACATGCATGTCAAGAAGCAATTTGGATTCGTCAACTTCTATTAGACATGGGACTGGATATGTCTAAACCGATACCCATCTTTGAAGACAACCAGGGATGTATAAAGTTGACACAATCAGAAAGGATCAACCCTAGAACCAAGCACATAGACGTAAAATATCATCTGCTCAGGGACACACAAGAGCAAGGACTTATCGATATTCAGTATTGCCCATCAGAAGAGATGACTGCAGATGCACTCACCAAACCATTGCCAAAGGAACGTTATTGTTTTCTTCAAAAGAAGCTGAATGTTGTATGATTATGCACATGCTGTTGAGAAGGGGTGTTGGAGATACAACAGCATATATTATACTATGGACTGCAGGTGGCGCTGTTAGTACAGGTTAAATGTGTTCTAAACTCGTTGGTATATGTTCACAGGAAATAAGTCTCTATTGTCTCTGCTTCACTTCCTTTTTCTTTCTAGCTGTGTGATGATGAAGCATCCTGATATATATCCAGTGACTAATCTGTTATAAGTTGTTTTATTGCTATATGCACAAAGTAAAGTTCTCTACTGCAGATTCACAAGACTCCAGTGCCTCTTTCATACATAACCAACATTTCCTTCATGGCACGCTGGTTAATTCTGCTTGCAGCTGGGAGGGATCCAGGATGGGGCTCTGTGCTGGAGCTTGTTCATCCACCATGCCTCCAGAAAGCTGCTTGTATGAGGTCTGTCTGCTCCACCACCTCTTCCTCCTCCTCCTATGTCTCTGGCGAAGTGGCAGTTAAACCGACGCGTGGCAGGGGCTACGCAATAGCTCAAGCAAAAGATGCCATACTGTGCTTGAGCTGGTTTGTTTAGGGGACAGGAGCCACAACAGGCCAGAAATTGTCAGCTCTGCAGGGGCAGGTGCAGAGATGGTTAACACCACACCAGCTTCAGCTGGGAATGGTCATCTGTGATAATGACAGCAACCTTCTCTCCGCCCTACGCCTGGGTAAGTTGATGCATGTACCATGCCTAGCACACGTCCTAAATCTGGTGGTACAGCATTTCCTAACCAGGTACCCCGGGCTGGCAGAGCTTCTCAGCCAGGCCAGAAAAGTCTGCAGCCACTTCAGACGGTCATTCCCAGCAAGTGTTCGCCTGGCAGAAATTCAAAGAGAATTCCATCTTCCCACAAACTGTCTGATCTGTGACATGCCCACCAGGTGGAACTTGACATTAGCAATGCTGCAGCATCTGCACAAGCAGCAGAGGGCCAACAATGAGTACCTGTGTGAGTATGGCACAAGGACAGGTTCAGGTCAACTTGGTTTCCCCCCCCCCCGCAGTGGCTGATGATCAAGGATTCATGCACTGTACTGTCACCATTTGAGGAGGTAACGAGGATGGTGAGAAGGAACAGTGAATGCATCAGTGACAGAATTCCTTTAGTGTTCCTGCTGGAGCGCACTCGGCAGGGAATTATAGATGTGGCTCTAGAGGCAGAGCAGCAGGAGGAAGAGGAGGCCTTCCCTAGCTCAAGGCCCCAGTCTTTACGCAGACAGCATTTCTGCGGGTCCTCATATCAGACAGGAGGATGAGGAGGAGGAATATTTAGGTAGTAGGGGCATTGAAGGTTGTGTGCCCAGAAACCCAAGGACTAGTACATGGCTGGGAGGAAGAAGTGCGCAATGGGGTCATCCTCAATGACCAGGAAGACTCTGAAGCTAATGCCACCTCCAACCTATGCTGCATGGGCTCCCTTATCCTGCAAAGCCTGGTAAAGGACCCGAGGGATCATTACTGGTTTGAAAGCCTTCTTGATCCACGGTACAAGGGTAAAGTTGCAGAGCTCATCCTGCCGCACAGAGGGAGCACAGGATGAAACCACTTGAGGACGCTCTAAAGAGACACTTGTGTAACACCTTTCCAGGCACTGGTAGGTTACCAAGTGATGACACAGGTGCTTGTGAGGCTGCGGATGATCAGAGGAAGAGAGGTGAAGGCTGGGGCCGCTTGACTGATGCTTTTTTTCTTTTAAAAAAATGAGTCCACGACGCCCAGGGATGTCAAATGTAGGCACCCATTGCCAGCGTCTTCACCATATGGTGCAGGACTACCTAGGGGCAAGGGCAGACCTGGATACGTTTCCAGCAGATGATCCACTGGCTTACTGGGTGTTGAGATTGGATCACTGGCCAGAACTTAGCCAATATGCTATGCAGCTACTAGGTTGCCCTTCATCCAGCGTGCTTTCTGAAAGGACGCTCAGTGCCGCTGGAGGTTTTGTCACAGACAAAAGAGTGCGTCTGTCCAACGACTCTGTAGACCGGCTGACATTTATAAAAATGAATCAGTCCTAGATCAGCAGCTATCAATCCCCTGATGCTGATGTTATTGAATAGATCAGGAATCTTTTCTGCATTACCAAAACCTCCACCCCTGCACTCTTCCACAATACCTCAGAGGGGTTACGTTGTGAAGGCACTAGCTGGCACCAAAGGCATAATATGTGGGTGCATGCACTGCCACCGACGCCTATACCAGATTCATATCATTTCAATATTGGACCGCAGGGTCCACCGCTGCACTCTTCCACAATACCACAGAGGGGTTACGGTGTGAAGGCACTTGCTGCCACCAAAGGCACAATATTTGGGTGCACTGACGCCTGTACCAGATTCATATCTTTTTAATATAGGACCGCAGGATCCAACCCTGCACTCTTTCACAATACCACAGAGGGGTTACGGTGTGACAGCACTGTTGCCGACACTAATGGCCCAATTTTAAAGCACCTATTTTTGCATTCATCCAAAGCCTGCATAAGTTTCACCATAATTTAGCCCAAAAAAATCACTAAACTGTCACGTGGCGTGTGCAGTTCAGGTGAGAGCTCAGCAGGCGGCAACACAGAGGCGAAGGCCAGACAGGAATCACACAATGAATATTCTTTAATGAAACATAAATGGGCCTTAACTGCAGGCACTTGAAAGAACAAAGGAATTATATAAAGTCCAGGGAGAGTTCTTGACTGGAGAGTCTGAGGATTGTGGGCAATGCAGTCCCAGACTGCAGACAGGGCCCACCAAGGATAAGTCTGGACAGCAGACAGTGGTACCTTGATCAAAAGGTCAGACGGAGATGAACAGTAATCCACAGGTGGAGATCGCTGAGAGTCCCTTGCACAGACAGATGTATCCGGGAACAACAGGGTAGACAGATGGATACTGGATACACAGGATAAGCTGGAGCAGGTTTGCACACATCCAGATGACCTCAGTCAGGGAGTACAATGCAGAACCACTACTGGCTGGGTCTCTCTGCCTTTTAAGGAGGTTTAATCATAGATGGGCCTCAGGTGGAACTCCAGGGCTGGAAAACGAAAACCCAGGCTGGATCTCCAGGAGCCTGGACATGGCACTGTGCTGAGGTAAACCCCGGATTGGAACCCAGGACAAAGGCTGTTAGGACCAGGCTGTGCAATTATAGGTACCTCAGTAGGTACCCCAGGTGGACCGTGACAGTACCCCCCCTGACTGGTGCCCTCCGGGCACCGAGGCTGGAACAGGGGATGGAGCACAAATCACCACCCTCCAATGTACTCAGAGTCTGGATTGCCATAAAAGTCACCATAAGCACTTAGGGCCCTCTCAAAATGTGGCAGGTTTTCTTTTTGGACCAACGTGCCATTGGATGCCCAGATGCAGCCCTCGGGAGCAAGACGTACAATGGGTGATGGGCCCTTGGCATGACCCGGTAGGGCAGCGCCCTTGGCACAGCTCAATGGGGCAGCGCCCTCGGCGATGACCAATGGGGCAGCACCCCTAGCAAGGTTCGATGGGGCAGCGCCCTCGGCGATGACCAGTGTGGCAGTGCCCTTGGCACGGCTCGGTAAGGCAGCGCCCTTGGCAAGGCTCGATGGGGCAGCGCCCTCGGCGATGACTGGGGGCAGCGCCCTTGGCGCGGCTCGGTAAGGCAGCGCCCTTGGCAAGGCTCTATGGGGCAGCACCCTCGGCGATGACCATGGGGCAGCACCCTTGGCACGGCTCGGTAAGGCAGTGCCCTCGGTGATGACTGGTGGGGCAGCACCCTTGGCAAGGCTCGATGGGGCAGCGCCCTCGGCGATGACTGGTGGGGCAGCGCCCCTGGCAAGGTTCGTTGGGGCAGCGCCCCTGGCAAGGTTCGATGGGGCAGCGCTTCTGGCAAGGTTCGATGGGGCAGCACTTCTGGCAAGGTTCGATGGGGCAGCGCCCCTGGCAAGGTCGATGGGGCAGTGCCCGCTTCAGCAGCGACCTCGGCGCAGCACGGCACTTGGGCGACCTGGGTACAGCACGGCACTTGGGCGACCAGGTTATCATCCTGCTGCTGGGCAGTGAGCGGCTTGGCCTTACGGCGGCGACGACGGCCCCGTGGCAGTGACAATACCGAGGATCCTGCGGGATGCAGGGCAGCGACCTCTGGAGATCCTGCGGGATGCAGGGCAGCGACCTCTGGAATCTGTGTCAAAGCAACCTCCATGGGCACATAAGGCTCAGAATCTGTGGGCAAGGTAGGTTCCATGTCCATGGGTTCCACGTCAGCAGGCTCAGAGGGCGAGGTCTCCAAGTAATCCGAAAGGGAGTCATCCTCTGTACTCTCCACATCAGAGACTTCCCTGAATTCAGGCCTCTTAGATCTGGGTACCGAGTATGGCAAGGCTTGCCAACTTGGTAGCCTGGCGAGGCCGAGCAGGAGCAGAGACTGGGCAAGGCTTGGCTGTGGGCTGGCGAAGCTTGACAGCAGCTTGGCGAAATTTGGCAGGATTTGAGACTGGGCAAGAAACAATAGAAGCACAGTCCCAAAGACCTCCTCCTGGAGCGTTCCTCCTCAGACCAGGGTCTCCTGCAGCCAGACATAGAAGTGGAATAGCGCACCTTAGGTGAGGTGCCCCTT
The DNA here is from genome assembly GCA_009667805.1 of Leptobrachium leishanense. Lineage (NCBI taxonomy): Eukaryota > Metazoa > Chordata > Amphibia > Anura > Megophryidae > Leptobrachium > Leptobrachium leishanense. Next base: position 1,276,444 of record CM019064.1, read on the forward strand.
AATCCTTGCAGCACTTTAAGAAACAGAGTCCAGTTGCTGCAGGAAGTTCTGCACAGCCATTTTCATGGATGCCACCACCACCTGTATCACCGCGGACTCGTAATAAGATGGGTTCTGCATTCTGTCACGTGGCGTGTGCGGTTCAGGTATGAGCCCAGCAGGCGGCGACACAGAGGGGAGGCCAGACAGGATATCAAGCACTGAATAAGTTTAATGAAACTTAAATAGGCCTTGGCAGCAGGCCCTAGAAAGAACAGAGGAATGCAATACTGGATGGCACAGGCAATGACAGGGTTAATGTCCATATGCAAGAGGTCTTGGTTGGAGAGCCAGAGGATTGTGGGCAATGCAGTCCCAGACTGCAGACAGGGCCCACCAAGAATAAATCTGGAAGCTGACAGTGGTACCTTGATCAAAGGTCAGAGACGTGGTAAACAACTGTAATCCACAGGCAGGTTTCCATACACTGGGATAGTGGGCTACACGGTTGGGAGTACCCACTTGAGCAGTGTCCTGGAGGTCTTGACCACAGACTGTAGATAAAGCGCTGGATATAACATACAGGCAACAAGGTAAGCTGGTTCATGAAGAGCAGGTCTGCACACATCCAAGTGACCTCAGTCAGGGAGAACAATGCAGAACCACTGCTAGCTGGGTCTCTCTGCCTTTTATGGAGGCTTAATCATGGATGGACCTCAGCTGGAAGTCCAGGGCTAGAAAAGGAAGACCCAGGCTGGATCTCCATGAGCCTGGTCAAGGTGCTGAGCCTGGGCAAAACCTGGAATGGAATCCAAGAAAGAGATCCAGGGCAAAGTTCTTAGATCCAGGTGTGCAAGACAGCAGGCACCCGAGGTGGACCGTGACATAAACTTGTTCTGCGTGTCCTAAAACGTCTCCTCTTTTCATACAGGATGCCGCCCCAAGCAGCTGTTTATGAATAGATTAAAAGCAAACAGTCATTTGAAATGTCATATTTTTGTTTTAAAATGTTTCTATACATCCTACAAATCCACCACTTCACGGGCAGGGTATGGGGACCTCCTAGGCACGATATTTGAAGGAATTTTTCGTTTTTATTCTTAACCTTTATTTCATGGAAAACTCACTGTCCCTTTTAAAAACGTGTGTTTTTTTTTTACTTTTTGTCCTTGTTTCCTGTCCCCCAGGGCACTACCCGGACCCCCATACACCTTTTATGGCAAATATCTTGCATATATGCCCTCTTGGGTCCCATTGACTTGCATTGAGTTCGAATCGTGTTAGCATTCGAACCCGAACTTTGGTAATTGTTCGAATGCGAACCGAACACGGGGGTGTTCGGCTCATCACTATTCCAATCCACCAACGGGACCCAGAGCGGCTACCATCAGAGGAGAAAGGGATGGAAGTGCCCAAGCAGCACAAGGAACCTGGTTCTGCCCAGGTTGTGCTGGAGGAGAGAAATTCTGCTCGGCAGAAGCTCTGGAGGGATGTTCTGCAAGTTGAGCAGATGTACTTGGGCAAAGGTATCCCTACTTATGAGGAGAGATTCCAGGCACATTGGGACTTGTGGTTACAGTTCCTCGGAGAGCAGCCCCAGCAAGAATGGCTGTTGGAGCTGGATGACCTGATCTGGGCAGAGATGGTACTGGATGACAGGTACCGGCCGATGGACTGGTATCCTGCCCAGATTTCTCCAATGCTAGCAAGGAACAATTCCACAGAGGGCTATCACTTAGGCAGCCCGGGATTGGTATTTGATGCTCTCCAGGGAGACCCCCATTTCGGCAGTGCAGCAGAGGTACTGGTCACCCCAGAATGGGAGCTGGAGCAGGACTACAAAAGACTCATGAAAAAAAAAAAGTTAATGAAAGCTCAACCGTCTGCTCCAGCTGCTATGGATGCCGCAGGGTCTGGATTTGCAGAGGATGAGTTGACAATATCCAGTCTCACCAAGGGCCTGCAGCTATTCCTGTGCACCAGGGAGAGGAGGCAGTTGGCCCCTCTCCCCAACCTACAGACTATGGAGCCTCGGCTGCTACCGAGGAGGCAAATCTTTTACAGCTGCAACACAGACGACGAGTTGAACCAGAGAAAGCGGCAGACGGGGCGATTGAAGTTTCTACAGAGCCTGAAGTGGAGCAAGATGCCACGGATTTTTGGCCACCTGCAGAGGAGATTTGCATTGCAACGATGGATGGGACTGCGGTTTCCGCCAGCGAGAGCCTTGGGGACATTGTGGCATTGCGTAAGGACTGCCTGGTGACGTGGGAGAGACTGAGATCCCCACTGGTGATTTACTGCGATGTGGGACAGCTGACCCAGAGGCCCCACAGTGTGCTCCAAACCAAGGATGGCTGACGGAGCTGGAAGGCCTGGATTTGTTTGGGCCAGAAATGGACTTTATGGTTGTGGAGGAGACTGCAGCCCTTCCTACTGTGCTTCCAGGATTCAGAGCGGTCAGCCTGGATCCCCAGCTTGGGGAGCCTGGACAGCTCTCAGAGGATTCAAGAGAACTGCTGGCAATGGGACACAGTGCAGCCGAGCTCTGTCCCCAACACGCTACCCCACAGGATGGTGAGTTAAAGGACTGTGGAGTTGGCGGGCTTGAGGCCTGTGGCAAGTGGCCAGAAAGTTCAGCAAGACTTCCTGGCCCTTGAAACATCTCTCCATGCCGTCCTGCAAACACGGTTACCCCTTTGTGGCTCCTGAAGGAATATAAGGAGGGGTGATGGCATCTGTGGGTGTGGAGCAGAGCACAGTGCCAATGGAAAGACGCACATGTTTTGGGACTCTGGTGCAGATTAACACAGGTCCAGACCAGTTTGTGATCTGGTACCTGGTTAGTCTACCGTTGGGGAGGGGAGAAATTTTATAGACTCGACTGTCTCTGGGGCAGTTGGAGAAGCCTCGGGCTAGCCTCCTACCTATTGACTATGGTGCTACCTGGGATTTGCCATTTACTGTATGTTGACTGTGTTTCTGTATATTGTACATTTCTGTATTAGCTGTCTTCTATCTGTATATTGTACTCTTCTGTAGCTACCCCCTCTCTGCATATTGTATACTTGCTACTGTAAGAACATTCCTTTGTTCTCCCTGCTTCCCTCATCTTCCCCCCACCCTCCTGCTAGGTCTATACCATTGTTCTGCACTGATCTAATCTGTAGTGTATTCTGGAAGGGAGGGGGTTGTCCCTCAACTGTGTTTTACCTGTGTTTTTTCAAATAGAGAGTCAGTCTTCTTATGCTGTTCCCAACGCTGGTTCTGCCTGGTGCTTTGGGGTACATCTTCATTATTTTAGGGCAGAAGTTTCTGGATTTCAGATGCCAGCTGGAGAAAGCTAGAGTTTGACAGAGCATACGGTCGGTGTGCAAGGTGGTCCATCGAAGCTTGTGGATAGGAGTCCCGGGAAGCTTGTGGATAGGAGTCCCGGGAAGCTTGTGGGTAGGAGTCCCGGGAAGCTTGTGGATAGGAGTCCCGGAAGCTTGTGGATAGGAGTCCCGGGAAGCTTGTGGATAGGAGTCCCGGGAAGCTTGTGGATAGGAGTCCCGGGAAGCTTGTGGATAGGAGTCCCGGGAAGCTTGTGGGTAGGAGTCCCGGAAAGCCTGTGGGTAGGAGTCCCGGAAAGCCTGTGGGTAGGAGTTCCGGGAAGCTTGTGAAAACAGGAGTTATGAAGAGCAGACCTCAGGTTGCTCACACTTGGTGAGTTGCAGTGTTATGCAATAAAGAAGCTCTGAGTGATGGGTGTGTCTCCATTAAATAGCACACAGACAATTACATATAACTCCTGAATTGCTGCAGAACTTGCAGGGAAAGTCAGGATTTAGGAGCAAGGTCTGAAAGGTGCTGCCGAGGTAGTGTTCATGGGGGAGGCAGCACGGCTTTTGTCCTTCTTGCGGCCACTTCGGATTTTACTCTGGCTGGGGATATGACAGAGAGGGACACAATGGAGTGAGGAGAGGAAAATATATAGAGAAACTACGAGAGGAAGATATGAATAAAGGATGATAAAGAGAGGAGTGAGGGCGGGGGCAAAAGAAAGCCATGAGCGTTAAAGAGGGGCATGTGGGGTTGAAAAAAGGCACGAGTGAATAAAGGCAGCCCTCGGGGTAGAGAAGCATGTGGAGGGGGGAGTTAAAGCGACACATGGCAGCTTGACAAGCTGTGACGTTGTTAAAGAGAGGCACAATACCATCTCACACACACACTCACTTTACTGGCAGACCTCTCAAAGACACTCCTATGCCACACAAATAATCCCACACCGGTCCCATTTCACACAATGCCACACTAATGCAGTATACTAGGTATAAGCATATAAAATGTAAACATTGGCCCCTCCTATATTTAAATTGGAGACTCCAGCAATTATTTATTATTATTTATATTCATTTTTTTAGCAAATTTGACCACTCTAGAGGAATCCAGTAAAACCTCAGCATAGACACGCTGTGGGACGATGCAGTGTGTAGTCAAGCTTGCATACTTTTATAGCGTGTTGCTTTATAGCAGTGTTTCCCGCATCTGTCCTCAGGACATACTAACAGGCCAGGTTTTCCGAATCTGAAGGTTATCTGAAGCACAGCACAGGTTACAGTTACAAGTATTTATAAAGTGCCAACAAGTTCCGTAGCGCTGTACAAAAGGGAGAGACAGAATAACAGATATACAGACACGTTACACACACAGAACAGTAGGAGAGAAGACCCTGCTCAAGAGCTGTCTCTCTGCAGCCAACGGCACGTGGGGAGGGGCCGAAGAGGCCCCTTAAAATCAGCAGGGCATACCAGTATGTCCCGTGGCGTTAATGGGTTAAAGCAGGGATCTCAAAGTACCAGCCCTCGGACCGGTTACAAATGGCCAGAAGACTGACCTGGTCCAGACTGGCCATGCATGGAGCGTCATAGGGATTCCCTCCCTAGCGCGCAGGACGCTCCATGCCTGTCCTGTTGGGCCTCTGCTTGGTGCTGATCTGGCACCGAGTAGGGGCTTCAGCCACAGTGGGCTAACATCAGCCCTTATTGTGGAACGACTCCCCGGGCCGCGGGAGTCATTGCACACACGCGTGATGACATCATCCGCTGAGATTCCCCCTGCCAGTAGTAAAGGAGATATTGGGGTCATTAGACCTCTGTATCTCCGGATCCATAAGGGCTACAGGGATAGTTGAGGTGTCATTGGAAAGGGCAGAAACAAATGCTATCCTTCATCAATATATAGTGTAAAAACAAAAAGATAAAATTAGTGTAGCGCTGTTTAAAACTGTATTGCTGTAATTACTGGGTTCTAGCCACCAGAGGGAGACAAAAGCCATATGGACAATGCAGGACTTAAACGAACTACAATATCCATCAGGCTTTGCGGCGGAGACAGCAAGTGGGTGGGACAGGGAGGAAGGATGTAAGCAGCCTCGTGCGGAGGAGCGCCAGAGTGAGCGGAGCGACGAAAGAGGACGCAAGTGAGACTGCCCGGGATCGAGACCAGGCCGGAGCGCAGACGCTACCTGTTGGGCGCTGGAGATCGGGACAGTAACTTGCAGAGGCATACCCGTCATCACCGGGAGGTGTACACAAGAACTTCCGTTCCAGTTGGACCCCCTGTAAGGAGACCACGACGATCCATAGGGAGTGCAGGCGGTAGGCCGTGGCTCTTGACTCGGAGATCGGGCGGGCCAGAGAGCGAATCCGGTGGCACAGAGTTCCAGAGGACCAGCGGAGAGACATCCTCGACCAGACAGAGGGACAGACTGTATAACGGATGGGTGAGAGGCCTTGCAGGCCGAAAGTCCAAGTAAAATCCAGCACGCTGCATTATTGTTTCAATTCTACAGGGCCCCAACTTGACTAGTCGAAGATTTGCTTATCACATTCATTGGCCAGTTGAATACAGTACCCAAATCAATACACGTACTCCTTTTTTGAGACCTTACACTCACAGGACTTACACTCCAGAACTGAGGGGGTTAATTCTTTCCTTTTTCCCGCGCGTGTTTTCCCGCCGCGTGATCCCGCATTATGAAAATCCTGTCGTTCCTATACCGAAATTGTATTATATCTGTCGCTTTATTGGGATCAGTAAAGTATATAATTTATAAAATCCACAACAGTGCTGGTGTATATTTATTCCCTAGTGCGGGGAGACTAACCCGAGGTTCATCGGCTCCTCCGGGAGTGAGCGCTACATTAGTAATATATAAAAGTAATTAAATACAGTTAAAATATATCTATTTTTTTTTAGTTCTAAAAACAGGGGAATTGTAATAAAAACACTTTTTACTGTAAACGAAAATAATAAACCGTTTAATAAAAAAAAACTATTTTCATGCAGCCCTGATGCAATATGAAAACTTGTCCAGTGGCCCTCGGGTAATTTGAGTTTGAGACCCCTGGGTTAAAGGAACAGTATATCCTATTGATTGGAGGTTTTTTCCTGATTGCAATAAAGGCAGTATATCCTCCAATTCCTGGGCCTGTCTGAGTGACCTTACCACAATAATTAAACCCACCCCTGTATCCATCCGAACCCGGATAGTAATGCTGTATAGATCACATTTACTTACTTGCAGGGTGTACACAGGTTATGACCAGCAAGAAGACAGAGAGAATCAGAACCTAAAAAGAAGAAAATGATATTAGAATTTCCAAAATGTTTGCTTTGAAGGAGTCTCAAGTAATAAAATGAAGTGTTGGAATTAGGGATGAGCCGAACAACCCCCGAGTTCGGTTCGCATTCGAACTCGAACTTTTCAAAAGTTCGAACTCAAACTCAATACAAGTCAATGGGACTCAAAGTTCGGTTTTTAGAGTGCCTCCAAGAGGGTATATATGCTAGATATTTGCAATAAAAGTAAGAAAAAAATCCGTTTTTAAAGGGACAGTGAGTTTTCATGAAATAAGGGTTAAAAATAAAAACGAAAAATTCCTTCAAATATCGTGCCTAGGAGGTCCCCATAACCTGCCCGTGAAGTGGCGGATTTCTAGGATGTATAGAAATATTTAAAAACAATGTCTGGATGGGGTTGTGTATAGAGATGCTGATGGGGTTGTGTAAAGAGATGCTGTGGGGTTGTGTATAGAGATGCTGTGAGGCTGTGTATAGAGAGGCTGATGGGGTTGTGTATAGAGATGCTGATGGGGTTGTGTATAGAGATGCTGTGTATAGAGATGCTGTGAGGCTGTGTATAGAGATGCTGATGGGGTTGTGTATAGAGATGCTGATGGGGTTGCGTATAGAGATGCTGTGAGGCTGTGTATAGAGATGCTGATGGGGTTGTGTATAGAGATGCTGATGGGGTTGTGTAAAGAGATGCTGTGTATAGAGATGCTGTGAGGCTGTGTATAGAGAGGCTGATGGGGTTGTGTATAGAGATGCTGATGGGGTGTGTATAGAGATGCTGTGTATAGAGATGCTGTGAGGTTATGTATAGAAATGCTGTGTATAGAGATGCTGTGAGGCTGTGTATAGAGAGGCTGATGGGGTTGTGTATAGAGATGCTGATGGGGTTGTGTATAGAGATGCTGTGTATAGAGATGCTGTGAGGTTGTGTATAGAGATGCTTTGACGCTGTGTATAGAGATGCTGATGGGGCTGTGTATAGAGATGCTGATGGGGCTGTGTATAGAGATGCTGATGGGGCTGTGTATAGAGATGCTGATGGGGCTGTGTATAGAGATGCTGTGAGGTTGTGCTGTGAGGCTGTGTATAGAGATGCTGTGAGGCTGTGTATAGAGATGCCTTGTGGCGCCGAAGTGCGGCCTAGCTCCGGTGGGGGCCGCCATCTTGGATGGCAGGTCCACGCCCGGGTCCCCCCCTCACTGCCTGACGTCCTCACGCATAGCGTGATGACGTCAGATAGCCGGGGAACCCCTAGCTGACCGGAATCCCCTGGAGGAGATAGGGGGTTCATTTGAACCCTGATATCTCCAGAACCGTGGCAGCTAGGGGGTCATGGAGGGTGTCAATCGAAAAGGCCTGAGCATGATACCCAACATGACCAGGTATAAAGTAAAAAAAATACATGTATTTTTTTTGTGTGTTATTTTTATTAATGCAGCAATATTGTTCACATTGCAATTATAACGTGGACAATGATGCTGCACTAATGATTTTTTCCTATGGGGTGCGTTTGCTATAAATCACATAATTCCCCCCACAAAATGTAACAAGTCCCCATTTCTAATTTTTGTACAAGCGCACCCCATAGAAAACATAACCGCAAACGCTCATGTGCTAAAATGTGTAAAAAAAAAAAAGTTTACACACTGCAGATGATTAAAAAATCTATTTTATTGCATTTTTGTGTCATAATATACAGGCAGGACATGACGTATACACATAAAAATTATATATTATGAATCTGCGGAGTCTGCCGGAAAGAACGATCTCTAATATGTCTGGGTCATTTAATAAAATGTGGCTTCATTTAAACATGATGAGCGAAAGCGGGAAAAATGAGCTGAGCACACAGCAGTGAAATGCAGGGTTAAGGGGTTAAACAGCATTTCAGAGGAACATTTAGTAGAGAAATGAACACTTCTCAGAAGCACAGGTGTTGTTTGATACATGTTCAGTTCAGGAGACACCACACCCTCAGTCACAGGCAATGTATCAAATTCATCAGTCCAGACTAATTAAAAGCACATGTTATTTCCAAACACTAGTTAACACCTGTTGTTTACGCTGTTTGAGAACACAGGTCATTTAGAGGTGAGAATCTTTGCACGTAGACAGTATTTTTTAATTCAATATCTAATAAACCGTTGCTTATAATATTCTGCAGTAAAGAGTCTCTTTATTTCTAGATTTTATTAGTATGTTTTAAGCATTTTTTATACTTTTTCAAAAAAAATAAAAAATTCGAACACGCCAAAATGTTTGAAGTTCGCGAACTTGCGAACAGCCAAAGTTCAAATCGAACTCCGAACTGATCGAACAGCTCATCCCTAGTTTCAATAGTGTATCGGCCTCCTGCTCCTCCGGCTGAGCTCCTCCGCTATTCACAGCTCCCACTGCTACAGCCAGTGATTTATAGTGGGTGAATAAAGACATTGATTAAAGCCTTTACCCCACACCCTGACTACATGTAGGGAGCAGATTAGAACTCCTTTATTGCACCAGGCAGGGGTATTTATACCAGACAGGGGACATTAACATACAATAACAGGAAATCCTTCTCACTCAGCCATAGCCCATTGTGGTGCTGCTGCCCCAGCCAGCCAGCCATAGCCCATTGTGATGCCGCTGCCCATCCAGCCATAGCCCATTGTGATGACGCTGCTTCACCCAGCCATAGCCCATTCTGGTTACTAATCACCCAGACAGCCATAACCCATTGTGGTACAAAGTATAGTTAATAATGGGAAACCACTAAATTGAAAAATAAAAATCAATTTGGATCTGGATATTATCAGTTGTATTTGTTTAGTATGGAATCAATATGTTTTACTAACAGGTTTTAACCTTATAGTGTCTTATTGCTGTGGGGTACTTTAGATTATGGTTCATACTGGGGCTAATCGCGATATTGTCTGTATTTTGTTTTTGTTTTTTATTTTCAGGTGTTAGCATTATATGGAGTCACTGACAGATTTTGTGCAGTATTTGAGACCGAATATAGCGCAAGATGGACTTTCAACGTTAAGGAGGGTAGCCGGAGAATCTCGGAATGGTGAAGGTCTTCGGGCACATGCGTCCTGGCAATTGGTTGGAGAAACACCGGAAGTTCCAGAGATGCGTTCCAAAGCTGGAACGCAGAAGAGACTTTGGTTCGACGTGAACTTTTTTCCGCGACAAGGTGGGGGGTATAAATAAGGGAGTATACAGAACGTATATACATCTCTGAGGAAGTGGGACAACACCATTGAAATGCTTCAGATGTATTTGATGGTTTTATTTTGATTATCAATAAATTTTAATTTCTCTACCGCTGAGTCTGGATAATCCATTAGGCTGTTTAACCTCGCTCCTGCAGCAGTGGACATCACGATTACCTGATGATCGATTCACCAAGCTATTTGCTGGGAAACACAGACTGAGAAAGGAGAGGATGCCATGAAACGACCGGAGAAGTAGATGAGTGAACCCTAATTCATATATTATGTGCCCTTATTTATTATCCATCTCGTGAGTGCATTTCTTCAAGGTGCCTGATTTGCTACCTTATCTCACAGTGGTGCGCTATGATTGTTCATTATTATTTTTCCATTTAGTGGTTTCCCATTATTATCTATACTTTGTACCATTTCTGATCACGTCAGATTGAGGAGATGTGGGGGAACCGCTAAAGATACGTATTGTATCACTATCAGGGTTATTCAGAGAATGGTGAAAAGCAGGAGAATGACTGCAGAAGTGAAAATTCTAGGTCAAAATAGCCAAACAAATTCTCCCATTTATCTCACTTTCCAAATTGGCTATTTTGACCTCGAATTTTCCATTCTCCACTCATTCTCCTGCTTTCACTGCTCTCTGAATAACCCTGTATATGTCAATCGGTGTTGGTTTGCACTTTTTTTGCTGTTGATGTATATAACCCATTGTGGTGCCGCTGCCCCAGCCAGTCATACAATATATAAACTTTTTATATTTTAAAATATAAAGCAATAAGGTGGATTATCACTGATTGGATAGCAGCATGTCTGGATGTGGTTTTGACAGTGAATGGGGATAATGTAATTACAAACACAAATAGACTGATAGAGGGCTAAGAATGGTCACTTAATAAAAAACATCAAGAAATGAAGGCCTGAAGCACCTAAGGCGTAGGGCCCTTAAGTTGCCTCTGATGCCAGGACACAGGGAGGATTTTTCTAGAAGGTTTTGTAGCGCGTGAGGAGATTGAGCGGGAGTGGTGTGGGAGGAGTTGCCAGGAGGGTACTTAAGGCGCGTGTGGAGAGGCTCTGCGCGCCTTTTTCTCCTGAGGTAGAGCGGTTAAAATCTGTGCTGCGTCAGATAGCGGTGTTTTTTTCTGCTTTTTTGCCTTAAATTTTTTTTTGGGGTGAATGGTGGAAGGCGGTGAACTGGAGTCGCTATTGGAGGAAGTGCGGGAGGCGGCTCGGCATCGTGGTGTGGAGTGGGCCAGAAGAAGCCTGTTAGAGGTGTTGGCGGCAGAATCGGAAGGGGGATCTCGGCCTGCCAGGATTTCGAGGCCTTCAGAGCGGTACAGTCCGGGAGGCGAATCCAGTGGAGTATCGGCGGCCGAGAGGTTGAGATTGGAGGCTGTGAGTGGCCGTGGACGGTTGGTTCAGCGGATGTTGCTGGTGGTGACGCAGTTGGGAATAAGGCTGGCGTGAGCGCTCCCAGACGTGGGGAAGGTAGGAGCTCGAGGCCGGTATCGGGGGCTAAGGATCCTTCTGGTCGGAGGGGTGGTGTGGTGAGCTCTACCAGGAGAGAAGGAGTGCGGAGGTCGGAGTTCCTCAGGGAGAAGAAGAGTTCGATGGTCCGCCAGGGGTCTCAGAGGAGGAGCAAGGGCTGTCTCAGGGACTGATATTGCGGCGGTAAGACAGTTGGTGGATAGGGATGTGGACGGTGGTGTGGCACAGGGTGTGCGGGATGAGGTCATTCAGGAGCTCGAAGTAAATTGGTGTTCAGTTGGTGGAGATGATGGGGCTCCGGTTGTTGGTGTGAAGGACCGAGTTAATGATTTTGGTACTTCGGGTTCTGGGGCTCAACGCACAAATGTTTTTTTCGTCACAGTTCCAATGGTTCGGGAGAGGAGTCCACAGCTGGTTGGTGGTTTCCAGGCTGCTGGAATTGGTGGAGTTGGTGCAGGAGGTTCAGAAACTGTGGCACAGGAGGTTCCAGGAAGTTCGGGTGGATCTCATGTGGCAACAGGTAACGGAAATGGTGGTGATGGGAGTTCTTTCATGTCTTTTTTGCAGGGGGCTTTTGAGGCTTGGTCGGTTTCACCAAGGGGTGTGAACCAGGGTGTGGATTTGGCTCAAGCATGGAAGGGTGCAGGTGGGCCAGTTGTGAGAGCTGGTGGGGCTCTTGGGGGTGAAGTTATGGCTCCAAGAGGGCCGAGTGGCGATGTGGGTTCACTAGGTGAGTTCGCAGGAGTGGCGGATGTGGCAAGGAGGAATGCTTAGTGTCATTTTCTGGCCTTTGGGGTTTCATTTGCAGCAAGAGGTTAAAGAAGGCATTTGGCGGGGGGGAGTATGTGGAACTTTTTTTCCCTGCATCTGTTGGATGAGGTGGCTGGGGTAAAAGATGATTCGTCTAAGGACGGTTTAAAGGAAGAGGAGGAAAGGAAAAAGAGGTTTTGGAGGATTCCTAAGTCATTCGGGAATTGGCTCCGGGCTTTTTGTATTTTGGCAAGTGTGGTTGGGGAGAAGAGCCCACAGCACTGTTCGGGTCTTTTTGTTATGTGGATGGGATTTGGGAGGTTTATCGGAATTATGGTGGTTGGGCGTGGTGGAAATACGATGAGCAGTTTAGGCAACGTTTGGCGGCTCACCCAGGCATGGGGTGGGATCAGATGGACATTACGCTGTGGTTGCGTTTGATGGGGGCACAAAAGGCGTTGCCCTTTCCAGGGGGAGCAGGTGGGGGAGGGGTCAGTTCCCCACCGGCAGGTGTTAAAAAGGGACTGGCAGTTTAACGCGGGTCAGTGCAAGTTTGGTGCGGGGTGCAGGTACAAGCACGAATGTTCAAATTGTGGAGGATTGCATTCATTGTCCAGATGTTTTAGGAGGGCAAGACAAGGAGGTTTTGGAGGGTCTGGAGAAGGGAGCTTCCCCAGTGAAACTTGACGCGATGTTATCGTGGCTAAGGTTTTACGGAAGACATAGGGATGCAGAGTTTCTGCAGGACGGTTTTGGTGTTTGATTCCGCGGTCAGTTTGGTCCGTGATGCAGGACAGGGGGCTTTAATGGCTAAGGTGGATATTGAGTCGGCTTTTCGGCTATTACCTTTTCATCCTTCGTGTCATCTTCTGGGATTTTGGTTTGAAGGCAAATTTTATGTGGATCTATGTTTGCCTATGGGTTCCATTTCCTGTTCCTTTTTTGAGTGTTTCAGTAGATTTTTGGAATGGGTGGGCCGTGAAGTGGCAGGTTCGAACAATCTGACTCATTATCTGGATGATTTTTTGTGCGTGGGAAGGGAAGGGACAGGAGAGTGTCTGCACATTCTTCGGTCTTTTCAGTGGGTGGCACACCGATTTGGTGTTCCTTTGGCTTCTGATAAAATGGAAGGTCCAGCATCGGTTATCACTTTCTTGGGAATTGATTCAGTAAAGGGTGAGCGTCATTTACCTGTGAAAAAAGTGGTGGAAGCTTTGAGGCAAGTAGAAGGGGCCCTGTCGGTTAAGAAATTAGAAACATAGAAAATGTCAGCAGATAAGAACCTTTCGGCCCATCTAGTCTACCCAATTACATGGATACTTAACCTGGATTTATCTTTTGTTTAGGATAGCCTTATGCCTATCCCATGCTTGCTTAAATTCAATTACTGTTTTGGCCTCTACCACTTCTACTGGAAGACTGTTCCATGTATCCACCACCCTCTCAGTAAAATGATGCTTCCTGATGTTACTTTTAAACCTTTGCCCCTCTAATCTAAGACTATGTCCTCTTGTTTTGCTATTTTGTTTCCTTTTAAATATACTCCTTCCCCTACCTTGTGGATTCCCTTTACATATTTAAATGTTTCTATCATATCTCCTCTGTCTCGTCTTTTTTCCAAGCTGTACATGTTAAGATCATTAAACCTTTCCTGGTAACTATTCTCCTTCAAGCCGTACACCATTTTAGTAGCCCTTCTCTGAACTCTCTCTAAGATGTCTATATCCTTCTGGAGATACGGTCTCCAGTACTGCACACAGTACTCCAAGTGAGGTCTCACCAGTGCTCTGTACAGTGGCATGAGCACTTCCCTTTTCCTACTGCTAATACCTCTCCCTACACAACCAAGCATTCTGCCAGCATTTCCAAGCATTCTGCCAGCATTTCCTGCTGCTCTATTACATTGACTACTTATCCTTAGATCCTCTGAAATAATAACCCCTAAATCCCAACCCTCAGATGTTGAGGTTAGGACTGTATCAAATATTCTATATTCAAATTACAGTTGAGAGAGCTGCAATCGCTGATTGAATTTTGTGTGCAGGGTTATTCCGGTTGGAAGAGTCTTTTTACGTGGATTTGGTCGGGAAGGTCATCACTTTGTTAGAATATCTGGTGCAATGAAGGAAGATTTGGAGGTGTGGAAATCCTTTTTGGTGGTGTTTAATGGGTGGCCGTATTCCCTTCGAAAGAGCTGGAATTTTTCATGGACGCATCGGGAGGTGTTGGTTTTGGGGTATATATTTTGGGGACGTTGGTGGGCTTCTCGTTGGCCTGATAGTTGGTTGGTATCTTCCTTGGTGCGGAATTTGGCACTTTTGGAGTTGTTTCCATTAGTAGTGGCCTTGGAGCTGTGGGGAGGTGCTCTGGAGGGGAGAAGGATTCTGTTCCGTTCTGACAACATGGCGGTGGTGTCGGCGTTAATTCTTTGTCGGCTTCATCCTAGCCAGTCATCAGATTGCTGAAGAGATTTGCATTGATGTGTCTTAAGTTTAATGTTTTATGCAGGGCAAGGCATGTTCCGGGTCGCCTTAACTCAGTGACGGATGCTTTGTCTCGTTTTCAGTGGGACAAGTTTCGTTCCCTGACTCCGTTGGCGGAGGAGGTGGGCACCCCTTGTCCGGAGGGCCTTTGGCAGCTAGGCTCAGAATTTTTGGAAGATGGGTGAGAGGTTCTTTGTCTGAGTCTTCTTGGAAGGCCTACTCGCGAGTATGGAGGGATTGGGACGCTTTGGCCGAGCAGTTCAGGTACATTTCAGTGGGTGGTTTGGATGAAGAAAGTCTGCTCAGGGCATACCTCATTCGGTTATTTGAGTCAAGGGCATCTCCTGGAGTGGTTCGGCAGTCTTTAGCTGCCTTGGCTTTCCTTTTTCAGGTATCGGGGAAAAGAGATGTCACCAAGGATTTTGTGATCAGATGTGCAGTTCGGGGTTATGTGAAGGGGAGAGCAGACGCTCGGCGTCCAGTTGCGAGACAATTATTGGAGGGTCTATGGATTTTTGTTGGGAGTTTTTGTTCTTCACCTTATGAGGTTCTGCTTATGAGGGCGGCTTTTTGTGTAGGGTTTTTTGGGGCATTTCGAGTGGGTGAGCTGGTGTGCAATTCTAGGAGAAGAGGTGGTGGTTTGGGAGCTGATGCGGTTTGGTTGGGAGTTAATGAACTGGTTATTTGGGTTGCTAACTCCAAGACTGATCAGTTGGGTAGGGGGCGTAGAGTTGGTTTATTCAGTGTGGATAACTGTGTGGTTTGTCCAGTGAAGAACGTTAAAGAATTTTTGGAGGTACGGGTGGAGTCTGGGGTGGCCTTTCTATGTCACGTGGACGAGTCGGCTTTAAAACGGTATCAGTTTGTTTCCATTTTTAAGAAGGGTCTGTTGAGTTTAGGGAGAAACCCGAAGGAATTTGGTTCTCATTCTTTTCGTATTGGGGCAGCAACGGAAGCTTCAAGGTTGGGTTTGTCGGCAACGGAAATTCAAGAATTGGGAGGATGGAACTCAAGGGCTTTTAAGTCTTACGTTCATCCTGGTTTGGTGTCATGAATTTTGAAAACACTTGTTAAAGCTGGGAGGTAATGTGGAGCACAGTTTGCTTTATGTTATGTGATGTTTTTTCAATTTAAAAAAAAAATAATTGAAATATGAAAAATATCAAACTTATACATGAAATATGAATAATACCTTTTATACGGCATATATATATTTATTCTATTTTATCTTTGTAAATTTGTTGGTTGTTTGGGGAGGAGTGTGGAGGTTTGGAGTATTTGGAGGCAAGTAGTTGGTGTTTGTTTATGATATGTTTTTTCTTTACAGGTATGGTCATGGTTTATTTGGGATGTGTGGTGGTTTGGTGGGGAGTTTTTTCTTTTAAAGTATTTTGTGTGGTGGAGAGGTTGGTAATTTGTTTTTGTTTTTTTGCAGATCCTTCGAGAGTTGTATGGATCGTTGGAGACTCGCTAATTTTTTAGGGCGTTGGTGCGGTCATCTGGAGTACAGATGGTTCTGCTTGGGTCGGCAACATGGGTACGGTGGTTCGGAATCAGTGGACTCCTATGGGAGGAGTTTAAGCCGACGGTTTTGGCTGCCCTGAGGCACGGTGAAGTTCCCCATGTGCTGGTGGTTCACATGGGAGGGAACGATTTGGGTTTGTTCCCTCTGTGTATGCTGCTGGAGCAGATGGAGGAAGATCTGCGGCAGTTGAGGGTGTGGTCACCATGGACAGTGGTGGTGTGGTCCGAGGTGATGCCAAGGATGGTGTGGGAGCAGGCTGAGAATGGGGAGGCGGTGCGGCTGGGCCGTATCAAGCTGAATCGCTGCATGGGAAGGTTTGTGAGGAGGATGGATGGTGTGGTGGTGCGACATCTACCTTTTGAAGAGGAGGAGGCAGAGTCTTATTTTATGGCGGATGGAGTTCACGTGACAGATGTGGGCAAGGATCTGTTCATCCTGGGAATCAAGGAGGGGATTGAACAAGCCCTGTTTTGTAAGGTGGGGGAGCTCTCCCATAAGGGGGTTATGTGAGGAGCTCATGGCGGGGGCTTGTAGGCAGTGCTGACTAGGGGTTCTTTTTTAGTTAGGAATACTTTGGTCAGATGGTTGGGAGTTGGGTAGATTTTTGGTGGTTGGTTGGTTTGGAGGTGTGTGGTGGTTGTGGGGAGTCCTCTCAGCACTGGATTATGGTTTTAATTTTGTTAAGGGAATAGTTATGTGATGGTGGTGGGTTATTGTGTGGAGTTTTTAGCTGTGGCCTATATATAATAAATATATATATTATTCCACAGTTATGTGTTTGTGTATTTTTTGAGCATTTATTGTCTCCCTGCGTCCGACCCAGTCATCAGTAGGTGACGTATAAGCAGCTAATGATCAAACCACTCAAAACAGTCTCAAAGCTTGGGTTTGGAACGGGCTCTCACTGAGGCTAGGGTCAGACTAACGCATTTTTCACGTTGTCCGTGAAAATGTGCGTTCGAGGAATGGACGTATTTTTTCACGGAATACGCAATAGCGGTCATACAATGCGCAGTTTCATCCGTGATTTTGTACGGATCATCAATAAAACACTTCTTGCATCTGGACGTTATGTTGGCCGGACATTAGCAGCGTCTGATGTCTCCAATTCACGCACACACGCCGCTAGCGGACGCAGCGCACTCTGTACGTCAGTACTAGTGGTTTAACGTTCTCGAAAAAATGCGTTCATTTTCCACTTGCGTTGCGCAGCCGGACTTTTGTGCGACCGTACTTCGTATATTGGCCGTCATTGCCCGGCATCTGCTGCTAGTGCGGCCGTGATTAAGTGCGCCAGAACGCGCGTTCGCACTGCCTCAGT
Source organism: Leptobrachium leishanense (assembly GCA_009667805.1). NCBI lineage: Eukaryota > Metazoa > Chordata > Amphibia > Anura > Megophryidae > Leptobrachium > Leptobrachium leishanense. The sequence goes on from CM019064.1 coordinate 1,293,817, forward strand.
CTGACCCTAGCCTCATACATACAATGATAATATCAATAATAAAGATTTTAAAGGGACATTTTACAGAAAAACTAACATTAACAAAATTGTATCAAACTAAAGAACAGCTAAAGAGCATCTTGTTACACTGTTGCTGTTCACACTTGAATATGAGGTCAACCTAAAAAATACATGCCATTTTTTTATTTTGATTGTATATTTGCAAACAAGGCTTCCAGGTTCAAAGTTTTTTAATAAGAAATAAAGATGGAAATAAAAGCATGAAGCGAAGTTAAAAAAATGACTTTGATAAATAAAAAGGTGCTTGTCATCCCACACTGCAAGTAAAATAAAATGCATAAGAGACAAATACATTTATCAGTTGTTATTATTATGACAATCGTCAATCAAAACTTCATAACAGCGATGGAAGCTGTTAGATATAATGGATCACTCGTAGAACATAAGGCTGCAATGTCTTTTACCAGACTCAGCTTATTAAACCAAACTTTAATAAAATGCTAATTTGAGTCTTTAGTCTGGCGTCAGACGAGCATCATTGGAGAGTGGAAGGAACGACCATGAGAGTGGACGTTCCTTCCACTCGACGTCTGTCTGACCACCTCGCTGAGCGCAGTTAGTGTGCGCAGCGCTGCAAGGCTCTATCCTCCTATGGAGAATCGTGCTTTGCAGGTACGTCAACGCGCGTCCTAGTGCTTTGACGGAAAGGGCTGCTGAACAGACGCAGCACGGCCGCTGTTGCACATGCAATTCATGCGCACACCTCAGCGTGTGGCTGGCCCCGTTGCAGCGTTTCAATGCTGTGACAGACGCCAGAAGGCACGTCCGCACCGGAGCACATAGTGCACTCGTCTGTCGCCAGCCTTTGTTTCTTAGAAGTCACTGTTTAACTTTTATCAGTCACCTACTCGCTTTACAAAAATGTATATAATCTACATAACCTCCAAGACAAAACAAACAAGAAGTGGTTTATGAAGCTTTCATTGTAACACTAGTCTAAACCCTAATGTTTTTAACAAGCGCTTCAGCTGTTCTTCATTTTGATACATGTTTGGTTACTGTCGTCTGTGTAAAATGTGCATTATGTGTTAATATTGATATTGTGTGTCAGTGGGATGTGATAAATAGGTTGTGGTCGGGACTTATCTAACAATACCACAGCAGTGCATCATCGTCTTGAACCGAAACTAGGAATTTGGCCAACTCTTGGTGGAAGTATGAGGGCGATGTCACAGCTGTGAGCACTTTTTTTTGCGTTTTGGTAAAGCGATAGGGGTTTAATCAGACACTTTGAGTCTCACCTGTAGAGAGTACAATGTAGGATTTAAGGCCCATGGGGCCAAAACGTCACACCTATAGTGGGGCTGGCGATGTATCCCTCCTTATTAAAGAGCACCTTTCAGCCACCTTGAGTCCTGCCTTTTTTTGTTGTTTCACCTGTAGAGAGGAGTCACTCTGCCCAGGAGGTGTGCTGTTTGCATGGACAGCATTTGAAGTCCTAGGATGTCTGAAATAGGACTCCCAGACGCAGCGGTGTAACTAGAAACCTCAGGGCCTCGGTGCAAGAATCCATGAAGGCCCCCCTCGTCAGCTGTGGGGAGGGGCTGAGGCGGGCCATTGAAGTCAGCGGGGCGTACCGGTACGCCCCGTATCTTCAAAGCCCACCCTCCACGCGGGCCACAGATACATGTATACCCATATATCAGACCCCCAGTAATTAGCCAGTATCAGTCCCCCAGTAATCAGCCAGTATCAGACCCCAGTAATTAGCCAGTATTAGACCCCCAGTAATTAGCCAGTATCAGAACCCCATTAGCCATTATTAGACCCCAGTAATTAGCCAGTATTAGACCCCAGTAATTAGCCAGTATTAGACCCCAGTAATTAGCCAGTATAAGACACCCCCAGTAATTAGCCAGTAACAGACCCCAGTAATTAGCCAGTATCAGACCCCAGTAATTAGCCAGTATCAGACACCCCCAGTAATTAGCCAGTATCAGACCCCAGTAATTAGCCAGTGTCAGAGACCCCAGTAATTAGCCAGTATCAGACCCCCAGTAATTAGCCAGTATCAGAACCCAGTAATTAGCCAGTATTAAGACCCCAGTAATTAGCCAGTATTAAGACCCCAGTAATTAGCCAGTATTAAGACCCCAGTAATTAGCCAGTATTAAGACCCCAGTAATTAGCCAGTATCAGACCCCAGTAATTAGCCAGTATCAGACCCCAGTAATTAGCCAGTATCAGACCACAGTTATTAGCCAGTATCAGACCCCAGTAATTAGCCAGTATCAGACCCCCAGTAATTAGCCAGTATCAGACCCCCAGTAATTAGCCAGTATCAGACCCCCAGTAATTAGCCAGAATCAGAACCCAGTAATTAGCCAGTATCAGACCCCAGTAATTAGCCAGTATTAAGACCCCAGTAATTAGCCAGTATTAAGACCCCAGTAATTAGCCAGTATCAGACCCCAGTAATTAGCCAGTATCAGACCCCAGTAATTAGCCAGTATCAGACCCCAGTAATTAGCCAGTATCAGACCCCCAGTAATTAGACAGAATCAGAACCCAGTAATTAGCCAGTATTAAGACCCCAGTAATTAGCCAGTATCAGACCCCAGTAATTAGCCAGTATCAGACCCCAGTAATTAGCCAGTATCAGACCCCCAGTAATTAGCCAGTATCAGACCCCCAGTAATTAGCCAGTATCAGACCCCCAGTAATTAGCCAGTATCAGACCCCAGTAATTAGACAGAATCAGAACCCAGTAATTAGCCAGTATAAGACACCCCCAGTAATTAGCCAGTATCAGAACCCAGTAATTAGCCAGTATCAGACCCCCAGTAATTAGCCAGTATCAGACCCCAGTAATTAGCCAGTATTAAGACCCCAGTCATTAGGCATTATCAGACCCCAGTAATTAGCCAGTATCAGACCCCAGTCATTAGGCATTGTCAGAGACCCCAGTAATTAGCCAGTATCAGACACCCCCAGTAATTAGCCAGTATAAGACACCCCCAGTAATTAGCCAGTATCAGACCCCAGTCATTAGGCATTGTCAGAGACCCCAGTAATTAGCCAGTATCAGGCCCCCAGTAATTAGCCAGTATCAGACCCCCAGTAATTAGTCAGTATCAGACCCCCAGTCATTAGCCAGTATCAGACCCCAGTAATTAGCCAGTAATCAGACCCCAGTAATTAGCCAGTATCAGACCCCAGTAATTAGCCAGTATCAGACCCCAGTAATTAGCCAGTATCAGACCCCAGTCATTAGCCAACATTAAGACCCCCCGTAATTAGCCAGCATCAGACCCCCAGTAATTAGCCGGTATCAGACCCCCAGTCATTAGCCAGTATCAGACCCCAGTAATTAGCCAGTATCAGACCCCAGTAATTAGTCAGTATCAGACCCCAGTCATTAGCCAGTATTAAGACCCCCCGTAATTAGCCAGCATCAGACCCCAGTAATTAGCCGGTATCAGACCCCCAGTAATAAGCCTGTATCAGACCCCCAGTCATTAGCCAGTATCAGACACCAGTAATTAGCCAGTGTCAGAACCCCCCAGTAATTAGCCAGTATCTGACACCCCCAGTAATTAGCCAGTATCTGACACCCCCAGTAATTAGCCAGTATTAAGACCCCCAGTAATTAGCCAGTATCAGACCCCAGTAATTAGCCAGTGTCAGAACTCAGTAATTAGCCAGTATCAGGCCCCCAGTAATTAGCCAGTATCAGACCCCAGTAATTAGCCAGTATCTGACACCCCCAGTAATTAGCCAGTATCTGACACCCCCAGTAATTAGCCAGTATTAAGACCCCCAGTAATTAGCCAGTATCAGACCCCAGTAATTAGCCAGTATCAGACCCCCAGTAATAAGCCAGTATCAGACACCAGTAATTAGCCAGTATCAGACCCCCCCAGTAATTAGCCAGTATCTGACACCCCTAGTAATTAGCCAGTATCAGACCCCAGTAATTAGCCAGTGTCAGAAATCAGTAATTAGCCAGTATCAGACCCCAGTAATTAGCCAGTATCAGACCCCCAGTAATTAGCCAGTATCAGACCCCCAGTAATTAGCCAGTATTAAGACCCCAGTAATTAGCCAGTATCAGACCCCCAGTAATTAGCCAGTATCAGACCACAGTAATTAGCCAGCATCGGACCACAGTAATTAGCCAGTATCAGACCCCCAGTAATTAGCCAGTATCAGACCCCAGTAATTAGCCAGTATCAGACCCCAGTAATTAGACAGAATCAGACCCCCAGTAATTAGCCAGTATTAAGACCCCAGTAATTAGCCAGTATCAGACCCCAGTAATTAGCCAGTATCAGACCCCCAGTAATTAGCCAGTATCAGACCCCAGTAATTAGCCAGTATCAGACCCCAGTAATTAGCCAGTATCAGACCCCAGTAATTAGACAGAATCAGAACCCCAGTAATTAGCCAGTATTAAGACCCCCAGTAATTAGCCAGTATTAAGACCCCAGTAATTAGCCAGTATCAGACCCCAGTAATTAGCCAGTATCAGACCCCCAGTAATTAGCCAGTATCAGACCCCAGTAATTAGCCAGTATCAGACCCCAGTAATTAGCCAGTATCAGACCCCCAGTAATTAGACAGAATCAGACCCCAGTAATTAGCCAGTATTAAGACCCCCAGTAATTAGCCAGTATCAGACCCCCAGTAATTAGCCAGTATCAGACCCCAGTAATTAGCCAGTATCAGACCCCCAGTAATTAGCCAGTATCAGACCCCAGTAATTAGCCAGTATCAGACCCCAGTAATTAGCCAGTATCAGACCCCCAGTAATTAGCCAGTATCAGACCCCCAGTAATTAGCCAGTATCAGACCCCAGTAATTAGCCAGTATCAGACCCCAGTAATTAGCCAGTATATAAAAAAAATGACATACACCACATTTGTTTTTGTTGTTCTTTTAGGCTGGGGTCAGAGGAGCGCAGTGTTAACGTCCGTGTTGCCGCACATAAGTACGTCCGTGATAGCATACAATTGTGTTAAATGGAGCCCCACACACGAAGTACGTCCACACAGAAGTGCGGGGGCTGACGGACGCTGCAAACGGACGCAGGTTAGGCAAGAACGTAATACGTCCACATAGCTTTGTGTGTGAGTGATGGAGCGTGGTCAGACGGACTGCATTTATACGTCCAGCATTTTTGACGGACAGAATGTTTTTTCATTGTAGTTTATTTTCCCTGCTACATCAGTCAAAAAATACGTCAGTGAAAAAAACCGACTGTTTGGCCACTACCTTGTCGTCAGTCAGAAAGTACGTCCGTACAAAATGCGCTCATCTGACCCTAGCCTAAAGTTCTGCGAGGTCAAAAGCAACTATTCTGTTTGCCGCCTGTAGGTAGCGCAGGGAAATAATGAAACGTTAAGTGGTACTCTTTCTAAAAATAGGCAATAAAGATCAGAAGATGCCAGAACCAGGCAGTTTTATAATTGCTGGTGCTCTTTATCTCTACAGGTATGTAAACTGTTTAGTTTAACTGAAATTGACATAAAATGAACTTCTAAGAGTCACCAGTGGTTTATGTGCTGTAAAAGCCTGGATTTAGCAGTGGAGGACAGGTTTAAGAGTGATAATGTGAATTGTAAATCTACACAGAGGTTAAAATAAGTGAAAGGTCTTGTGCTCTTTAAAATATGAGGGGTTAAAAACAATAGACGTACTATAGTTACATGCCTCTTGTGAACTTTTGTGTGGATGCTGATATTAATCCTGCTTTTATGTAATGGATTGAGGTATTTGACAAGGAGTTAAAATGGTGGTTAGCAGCCATGTGTACTACTGAAGGAGACTGGCCTAACAAAATGGCCACTTAATAGCATTTATTACTAAACCACTACTACCTTTTTAAGATGTTCTTGAATAAATTGCAGTGTCAGGCTTTTTGTAGCAACTAATTACAAACGTGCTTAGTTAAAGAAATCACAGGCACAAAAAACGGACTTGAACGCCAAGGCCGCATGATGGATTATTAGCCAAGTAGATAACATGGCCGAAACATAATTGTTTTGTTTATACATAGGTTTCCTTTCATCACTCTTGTAGCATATCTCTCCCTAAAGTTTATAGCTACCTCCTTTTTTGTCGTCCTTTAATTGTATATTAAGAAGGAATGTACCTAATGTTAATTAATATCTTTTAATTCCTTGTATCTTATGCACATATGACAGCTTCCCTTAGTTGACATGCCCCCCTTAGCTCAGTTTTATAAAAATGCTTCAATTGCCATTTCCTGAGGGGACGGTGAAATGTGAGTGCGCCGTTAGAGAGGGGCCACCCTTCTAGTTTCATGGATTTGACTATGGTAATTATTTATGTTGTTGAAACAAGCTTACTGGTTATAAATGTGTCCGAGTTTTAATAAAAGAGCTGGCTGGACAAAGACACGTCAGATACTTGAAGTACAAAATCTGTGTGATTGTCTTCACATTATCTTGCTATAGCGTAGCACTGATTTGCGTCTTCCTTGCTTATATGAGAAAATACAGAAGTCTTTTTGGGATGCTTATTTGGTAAATATGAATAGGAATATTGATTTTGTTTATTTAGCACCTAAGGCAGGACATGAGGGGAATTAAGAGGGATGAGACCTCTGTGAAACTGAAATGTATAAAGTCTTTCGCAAAACTGTATATCGTCACTCAGGCTTTTAGGCTAGGCTCAGATGTACAGAATGTGCGTCCGCACTAAACGGACGTACTTTCTGACCGACAACAAGGTAGTAACCACACTGTCTGTTTTGTTTTGTTTTTTTTGTAATCAAAATTTTTATTAGCAGAAATAAACATAAAAACATAAATCACATTAGCATGTCCAACATGGTATCACAAGTCTTGCGATGCATATAGCTTCATTCATGACAGAATAAGGTTAGCACCTTACTAAGTTGCAATTGGTACAAAGCAAAATCCTACCCCGGTCAAAATCAAGGTGCTATATGCAACATCTATAATCGTATGCTGTACCACTGCTGACCAGCCTCTGAGAAAAATGTCCAATGTCTTTAAGTGTGTCTGCCGGGTCTTGAGAAAACAGACATACTTAGAACAGACATAACAAAACAGCAGACAGGACAAACCAACAAAACAGACAGGACAACGATAAAAACAAGAGAAAGACAATACAGCAAGAGGCAGAGTTCAGTGAAGTAAAATAGTTCAGAGAGGGGGGAAGAGGAGGGAGAAAGGAAGAAGAGAAAATAATGAGAGGAGAGGGGAAAGAGAAAAAAAAAAAAAAGAAAAAAGAAAAGGGGGGGGGCGGGGAGGGATCAGTGTCTTCCTGGGGGAAGAGGGCACTGCTGTACCAACTGGTGGTCCCCACGTTTGGGCAAGCGCATTTCCTAAACTCTCCAATCTCCATCGGGGTCTCTAGCGTCCTCACGCAACCTCCAGCAATCAGCCCGCCTGCTCATGTATCAGTCACTTCCAGGCGTCTCTCAGGTGCCGAGCTCACATAGTTGTCCCAATGAAACCAGTTCATAACAAATTGTTCGACTTGGTCTAGTTCCTTCGCTATCGGGGATTTTTTACATATTTGGTGGGACTGTCCTGAGATTCAGGTTTTTTGGAAGATGGTTCACACGGCAGTTCGTGCAATTTCAGATGAGGAATTTGAGTTCACTCCGTCTAATTATATCCTGTTGCAGTTCCCGGCGCCCGTAAAAGTCTTGAAGCGGTCGGTAGTATTGAGATTGGTGACTGCGGCCAAATTGCTGATACCATTGCATTGGAGCAAGCAGACATTACCCTCTTGGCGAGAATGGGTGGCTAAGGTAGAATTCTTACGCAGGATGGATAACTGTCTGTTTTTATGACTGACATTATTTTTGACTAATGTATGAGGGAAAATAAATTTAATATGAAAAACATTTTGTCCTTCAAAAATGCTGGATGCATAAATGCAGTTCATCTGACACCCTTCCATCACTCACACACAAAGCTATGCGGACGTTGTGGACGTGGGGCACTCCGCACGTACGTTCTAGCAGTTTTACGTTCTTGCCTAACTTACATCTGTTTGCCACGTCCGTTGTGCGTCCGCACTTCGTGTGTGGGTCTCTATTGATCATAATTGTATGCTCCCATGGACGTTAAAATGTGCAGCAATATGGACGTGAACACTGCGCTCATCTGACCCCAGCCCTAGACACCCAAGTGTCCCTGAGTCAGTGGTCGACTGCAAAAAACACTATTCCTGCGTCTGACTGGCTTTCTCAGCGATTGCAACGATTTCTTGTGCCACATTCTGCTACACTACAGGGTTAAATACATTTAAGATGGTGGTCAGCAGCTTGTGCCACTGCAGGATTAAAAACAGATTTTACTGCAAGAAGTAATGCAAAGTTAGCAGCCAAGCCTGCTTGTCACTTAGAGTATTTATGTATTAAGAGTTTAAATTGGTGTAAGTGAAAACTAGAAAACACTCACACATGCTCTCTATCTCGGAACAACTAATTGATGATAATTTATTTGCAAATTTTAGAAGCATGTTAATGTTAGAATTATTATTAAGGGATATACTCTTTCTAAAAAAAAAAAAAAATTCAAAATGAAAGGCAATAAAGAATAGAAGATTCCAGTACAAGGCAGTTTTATAATTTCTGTTCCTCTCTTTATTCCTGCAGCAGCTGCTCAATCTGCTACGTTGAGGCTGTTAAATTGTACGTCATAAGTTGCTGCCTCTCATTCTCCCACGTATGAGACTGGTAACAATCACTCTAAAAGAACTCTTTAAGAAGCTTCTCTGAGCAAACAGTGCTGCAATTCTGCATTCAGTGAATAGAGCAGTGTTTCCCAAACCTGTCCTCAAGACCCACTAACAGGCCAGGTTTGCAGGATATGTGAAGCACAGCACAGGTTATGATTTGCTGCTCAGTGATTGCAGGATTTAGTCTGCTTTTCCCCAAGATGAGTGTGGCGGAATGGGGTATCCGCCTGCGGTCCTGCTCTATCTGACCCCCTCTTTGGTGTTGCCAAACCCGACTACCGAGTGGCACGGCACCCGGCGTCTCGAGCGGCTTGGGTAGAAGACCACGTGGTGGTGGAGATCTGGAGAGTAGATGGGGCACCCACGGTGGAAATCCGCCCGACTACCGAGTGGCACGGCACTCGGCGTCTCGAGCAGCGGATATACTGACCATTGAAAGGCTGGAGACGGTCTGCGTGGCGAACCGCGGTTCGGTAGAGTTTCCTTGAAGATGCAGGCACGGCGCTGCGTCGAGGTCCCGATTCGGGGTGGTTGCGGTATCCCGAGGTACCGATCCAAGGTGGCGCAACGGCGCGGCAAATCGATGTGCTGCTGCGGAGTTGAAGTGACCCGTTCCTGGGTGGTGGTGATATATAGCCGGCGTAAAATGACAACACCAGGCAGAGCTGTATGTATCAAACACTCAGATGATCTGACTTTTAATGGGTTTCCACAGGGTCATTTATACAACTTCACACAAACAGATTACCAACTCCCCCACCCACACAACCAGCACTGATTGGCTCCTTTCCCAGCCTCCTGTTCCCTCTCAGGTCCCTTTCAGCCTCCCCATTGTCCAGGGATTAGGCAAATGAGGTCTTGGAAAAGCCTCCAAGCAGCTGGCTTGCTGTGTCCTCTATCTTGCCCTTTCAGGTTTCCATTGTCCAGGGATTAGGCAGATGAGGTCTGGGAAAAGCCTCCAATCAGCTGGCCCGCTGCATCCTCCATCTTGGGGCCAGGAGATCCTTTGTCTGGTGTAACCATGCTGGAATGGGCAAAATGGCGATGGGGAAAAACACATACAAACGTTTTCTTACACTTACAATCACACAAGGTACATCTTAATACAGCACATCAAGTAAAACCACATCTAGCAAGGAAAATAAAACTGTTCATACATTGAAACGCACACTGCAAACGTTCAAAGGAAAACAAGGTCCTTTTAAAAATGTCTTGGGTTTGAGTCCTGGGCTCGCAGCGCCGAGCCTCTTGGGTCATTCCGTGACAATGATCTTTAAAATCTGGCCTGGTTGAGGGTCTCGAGGAGAGGCGCGGGAAACACTGGAATATAAGAATCGTTAGTTGTCTGTGGGACAATATTGGTGTCGCTGAATTGAACTATCAGGGTTATTCAAAGAGATCCGAATTGCTGGCGAAAGGTAACCTGTGGCGGAATGGCGTATCCGCCTGCGGTCCTGCTCTATCTGACCCCCTTCTTTGGTGTTGCCAAGCCCGACTACCGAGTGGCACGGCACCCGGCGTCTCGAGCGGCTTGGGTAGAAGACTACGTGGTGGTGGAGATCTGGAGAGTAGATGGGGCACCCACGGTGGAAATCCACCCGACTACCGAGTGGCACGGCACTCGGTGTCTCGAGCAGCGGATCTACTGACCATTGAAGGGCTGGAGACGGTCTGTGTGGCGAACCGCGGTTCGGTAGAGTCTCCTTGCAGATGCAGGCACGGCGCTCAGCCGAGGTCCCGATTCGGGGTGGTTGCGGTATACCGATTCAAGGTTGCGCAACGGCGCGGCGAATCGATGTTCTGCTGCGGAGTTAGAGTGACCCGTTCCTGGGTGGTGGTGATATGTAGCCGACGTGAAATGACAACACCAGGCAGAGCTGTATGTTTCAAACACTCAGATGAACTGGCTCTTTTAATGAACAACGCCACTATTTATGCTGAAGTACAACAGTCACAATTTGCATACCCATACTAATTAGTTATGTCAGTTATTTACAATCAACATTCTTCACATTCTCTTAGCCTTCAACTCACACAACGTTTGTACATCCATTGTTCCAGCACATCAGATTAAACACACACTATCAGAGATCCCTTAAATTAAACATGTAGCTAGATAATGGGGAAAATCCCTGACGCATAAATTACACAGCAGCAAAACTTGTTTACTGGCTACAGAAAACACATTTATCTACAGGAATATAAGTATGTTTTAAAACCAAAGCTATGTCATTTCACTAAACTAAATTAAACTAAAACCAAACGATGTAAAGTATATTTAAAATCACACAGGGTACATCTTAATACAGCACATCAAGTAAAACCACATCTAGCAAGGAAAATAAACTGTTCATACATTGAAACGCACACTGCAAACGTTCAAAGGAAAACAAGGTCCTTTTAAAAATGTCTTGGGTTTGAGTCCTGGGTCTCGCTGCGCCGAGCCCCTATGTCCCTTCCGTGACACTCCTCCCCCTTTCCAAAGTCCGACGAGCCCGGTTGGACCCACACGGGTCGTATAGGGGGAGTCGGTGCAGTCTCTGCGGCCCATAGTCCGTGGGCAAGAGGCGAGCCGCCAGGCTTCTCCAGTGGTGCTCGCGGCCGTGCCTGGCAGGTTGTAAGTCCTTCGGGGTACCCCCTCCGGAATAAGTGTCCCGTGGTTGGGGAGAGGTACCACCTGTGCCATCTCCAGTGGTCTCGGGTACTCGGGGAAAAAGGGGGCTAAAGGCATGCGCCCCAAGTGCCTTGGTCAGCCGTTGATAAGCCGGTGGCGGCCGAGGGCCTCCGGCCAAAGGGTTGCAAGGAGGGGCAGGTTGGCAACCGGCTCTGCTCCGCCACCAGTGCGTCGGCTGGGGTGGTGAATGCTGGAGAAGACTCACCCGGCAGGAGAAGGACGTCCTCCATCTCAGGTGGAGTTGGTGGCTGCAAATCAACCCGCTCAGGGGAATCCTCCTTCTGCTCCTCGGTGCCGATAAGGGGGAGTGGGCAGAGGCCAGATGCACTCTGCCCCGTTGCCAGCGCTTCTGCGGGACAGGCGGGTGCGGGAGCAACGTCCAGCGGGGAAGATGGGGTCAAGGGCTGCACAACAATCAGCCCGGGGAAATCCTCCTTCTGCCCTTCGGGACAGACGTCGGAGGGTGGACAGAGGCCAGGTGCACTCTGCCCGTTGCCAGCTCTTCTGCTGGGGAGGTGGGTACCGGAACAAAGTTCAGGGGGTCAGACGAGGTAAGCGGCTGTGCGGGAGGCAGCCCCGGGTATCCCCCTCCTGCTCCTCGGGACAGCTGGGAATAGGTGGGCAGAGGCCAGCGGCGCTCTGCCTGTGGCCAGCTCTTCGGCTGGGTGGGGGTCTCCTTGCGGGAGGATGGGGTCTTCCATCCCCAGGGCGATCAGTGGCTGCGAGCAACCCAGCCCGGGGGAACCATCTGTCTGCTCCTCCTGGCAGACTGTGGGAAGTGGGCAGAGGCCAGCGGCGCTCTGCCCCGTGGCCAGCTCTTCAGCTGGGTGAGGATCTCCTTGCGGGAGGATGGTTTCTTCAACCCCGGGGCAATCAATGGCTGTGCACAACCCAGCCCGGGGGAACCATCTGTCTGCTCCTCCTGGCAGACTGTGGGAAGTGGGCAGAGGCCAGCGGCACTCTGCCCCGTGGCCAGCTCTTCTGCTGGACCCGCGGACTCGGCCACCGTGTCTTCCTGCGGGTTTGAAGGAATCACTTCTTCTGCTGGGGCCCCAACGGGGACCCATGGGAGCATCTCGGCCTCCCATACTTCCAGGTTCCTTGGACTGTCGGTTCCTTCCGCCGGACAGTCCCAGTACATGGGACTTAGACCCGACTGCGGAACTCTGTCCAACAGTCTCCTGTAGGCCTTCTCGAGCTCCCATTCCCGCTCTGCTAGGAACTCCAGTTCCTCGAACTCAGAGTCCCTGCTCTCGTACGGGAGCTCCTTTTCCAGTCGCTCCAGAATCTCCTCCGACCGCTCTTCTGTCTCTTCTCCTAACCCAGGGTCCTTGGCCATGCTCTCGTAGAGCAGCCCTGTGCCGCCGTAGTGGGGGCCTGCGGTGGAGGCGCCGTCAATGGTGCGGGGTATCAGGGGGCCGGTCAGCCACCGGAGAGCACGGTACGCAGCGTCCAGTGAAATCTCCTGCTGCACCAGGTGTTGGAGCTCTGCCTCCCACTCCTCCGGGGGTCGATCTTGCAGGAACGCTGCTCGGGGCGTGTACTGCACCTGGTGGATGACAGCGTCGGAGGAACATGGACGTCATGGTAGTCCCTTTCATGGTACAGGCCTCGTACCAGAGTTCTTGGCGGATCTCGTCCCGCCACTCAACCGGTGGGCTCCACTGTGGACCCGTGGTACCGATCCAGGCCCTCCTGTAGCCTTCTCGGAAATTCTGCCCTCGAGTCCGCGAGGGTGCTGAGACAGTGGCACTGCCACTTGCTGGGGGGTGTGGCGTCCTTGGATGCAGCTCCAGACGAGCTGTAAGTCCCCATCCAAGGGTCGCTGGGATGTGCGATTTCCCCAATACAGACTCCAGGCGAGCTGTAAGTCCCGTAAAGGGGTATCACTGGGGGGTGCAGATTCCCGGGGTGGAGCTCCAGTCGGGCTGTAAACCTCGACCCAGGGTTCTACGGGTTTGGGGACGGGGTTAGAAAGTTCACCACTCCTCATACAGAGCGCCGCCATCCGCAACTCGTGCGCTTGGAGGTCCACCATTAGCCGGCTCACCATGTCCTCGGAGGGGGTGAGGCCGCATCCCATGATCAATGACCGAGTGCTCTGCCGAAGGCGCTCGTTAGGGTCCTGGGCCAGGGTTGGGGCCTTCACTCTTTGCTGGTCCATCCAGGTCAGCTCCTTCACTAGAGTTTTCTTCTTTTTGTTGCCAGGGTCCCTTCCCGATTCTCCAACATGCCCCGCAGGACGTCCCGCTGGTAAACGCTGTACCCGGTCATGGTATGGGTCTTCCTGGGGGGTTGCAGAGAGCTATCCCACCGCTGCCACCAGTGTGGCAGAATGGCGTATCCGCCTGCGGTCCTGCTCTATCTGACCCCCTTCTTTGGTGTTGCCAAGCCCGACTACCGAGTGGCACGGCACCCGGCGTCTCGAGCGGCTTGGGTAGAAGACTACGTGGCGGTGGAGATCTGGAGAGTAGATGGGGCACCCACGATGGAAATCCGCCCGACTACCGAGTGGCACGGCACTCGGCGTCTCGAGCAGCGGATCTACTGACCATTGAAGGGCTGGAGACGGTCTGCGTGGCGAACCGCGGTTCGGTAGAGTCTCCTTGCAGATGCAGGCACGGCGCTCAGCCGAGGTCCCGATTCGGGGTGGTTGCGGTATCCCAAGATACCGATTCAAGGTGGCGCAACGGCGCGGCGAATCGATGTTCTGCTGCGGAGTTAGAGTGACCCGTTCCTGGGTGGTGGTGATATGTAGCCGACGTTAAATGACAACACCAGGCAGAGCTGTATGTTTCAAACACTCAGATGAACTGGCTCTTTTAATGAACAACGCCACTATTTATGCTGAAGTACAACAGTCACAATTTGCATACCCATACTAATTAGTTATGTCAGTTATTTACAATCAACATTCTTCACATTCTCTTAGCCTTCAACTCACACAACGTTTGTACATCCATTGTTCCAGCACATCAGATTAAACACACACTATCAGAGATCCCTTAAATTAAACATGTAGCTAGATAATGGGGAAAATCCCTGACGCATAAATTACACAGCAGCAAAACTTGTTTACTGGCTACAGAAAACACATTTATCTACAGGAATATAAGTATGTTTTAAAACCAAAGCTATGTCATTTCACCATAGGCGACTCTACAGGGGGGAAGGGGAGCAATTGCCCCCTAGGGTAATTCCTTGCCCCCCATGTGCCCCCTTTCAAACATCAGCATCCAGCTTCCACACTTCTTCGGACCAACATATCTCCGTTGCTATGCATCGTATATGGAAGAACTAGGTGTCATTCGAAGGGCAGATTCTGGCCTTTCCAATGATACCCAACATGACCATATTCAGTGTGAAGTATAAGTCGTAAAACATTAAATAAAAACGTGTACTTAAACTTAAACATTTTCACAGGGTTGAAATGGCTCAGCAGTGAAATGGTTAATGTGAAGGAAGGGTGGGGTAATCCTGGATGGGCGCTGCACTTTATAGTTTCCCTATCTGGGGAAATGGAATTATATGTGCTTGAGTGTTTTTAAGTACTCTAGCTAGGTAAAAAAACTGAGATATTGTATGCTGCACTTGCCGCTTTGGATACACTGTCAAAGTAAGTGTTCTGAGTATGCTTATTCAGAGTAAATGCAATTTTTATAACACGTATTTTTCATGCAGGGTACATAGACTGTGCATCAAATCGAAATTAATAGGTGCGTTAACGTTCTCACACTGGATTTGGTGTGATAAACATGGAAAAAAATGCGGAAAATAATACGGAAAGAAACATGGGATATATCTTCTTTAGGATATCTGTGGGAATAAAGTCGTTTTTTAAAAGTTCTCAATCTATGTTGTGCCCCCTACTGGTAAAGAGAAGCACTGTTTTCAAGGTTTTGTGTTAAGCCCAGCGTCTAGAAGAAGTATATTCATTCTTTATCTTCTGCTGCCACCTTGTGGTCAAAAGGTGGTATCCGGATAGGATAATGGAAATGAATGGGGGGGAGTTTAACTCTCTTCTTTCTTCTGCTTGAGCGGAACCTTAGGGGAAAGGGGTAGAGACACCGGATGGTGTTTTACCGTTGGAGAAATATGGTATAGAATAAAAACGTGGTACACTCACATGGTCCTGAGCCGGTATAATAACCACGCTCACTCGGTATTGCCCTTCTACCCCTTAAAGGCGGCCAGATTCCCTTCTTTCCTGCTGCTGTTCAGTTTCTTGCCTCGGGTTCCTTATTACCTCTGTTGGGCTGGAGTCCTTGCAGGTGTTATAGCTGGATCCTGCCTGGTGGAGGAATAAAACCGGGCTTCCAAAGAATCAGGATGCAGGGTGAAGGGAATAAAGGTTTTAATGAACAAATAAAATAACAGTATAATAAAAAGTTTAACAACTTAGTAAAAAAAGGGTCTAATAGGGGGGTCCAGGACGCGTTTCGCCAATATAGTGTGGCCTCTTCAGCTGGAGACCTGCATGAAAAATACGTGTTATAAAAATTGCATTTACTCTGAATAAGCGTACTCAGAACACTTACTTTGACAGTGTATCCAAAGCGGCAAGTGCAGCATACAATATCTCAGTTTTTTTACCTAGCTAGAGTACTTAAAAACACTCAAGCACATATAATTCCATTTCCCCAGATAGGGAAACTATAAAGTGCAGCGCCCATCCAGGATTACCCCACCCTTCCTTCACATATATTCAGGTAGACCTAGGCACTACCATTTTATCCTAGGAAGGCAGCAGCACAACACCCCATCCATTTTAATCCTAGAGACAGGCGCCGACTGTAGAACACCCAAGTTTCTATATATGTTCAGTGAAATGGTTAATGTTCAGATTATACACTACATTGTGTATTACGTTAGTTTTTGCCTTGGTTTTAATTGTATATTAAGGGTTAATGGGCAGGCTTCATTCCTTACAGTATACATTTCTTTTTTCCTTGATTAATGGCATTTTACAGGTTGATGGGTAAAGTACATGCCTCAGTGTATTCATTTCATGTTTTCCCTTGATGAATGGCATTTTAGGGGTTAAGGGGTAGCTAAATGCCACATTGTTTATTATTTTTATTGCATTTCTCTGGGTTTAAGATATTTTAGGGGTTATTATGGAAGTTAGAATCTAAAGGGTCTAATGATCTGTAGATCCTCTGCTTTTCGTCACATTTCGGGGAATTTATTTTGCAGAAAATAAGGTGAATTCCCTATTTAGTGAATGGTCACTGTAATTTGCTAAAAGTGGAGTCGCTGAAGCAGTTATCAGACATTCAGCGGAAACTGCCGAATTGCGGCAAATAAAATATTGAATTTAAGTATCAGGTTAGTACAACAAAAAAAGGCATCATTGCATCACATTACTCTGGGGTTTTGGAATCTTATTTATATATACTTATTTAGGGCACTATTACCTGGTGTGAGTTAACCCTTGCGTCGGCGTGATTTTGCGTTAGCGCCAGGTTAATTGAGTCTAGCGCCTGACCAAGAGATCGTTTGCCTCCCGCTACAAATGGGAAAAATCACTTAGTGTGTTGCTATTAGCGATTTGTACCGCGAGCTTAATGTACTTTCCGCGTCCTATACTTAACACAGGGAGTGCTAGAGATCTCTAGCGCTTTTGCAGCTAACAGATCACTTGGTGCCAGCGCTAAATTTTTTGAGGTGCACTAACTGCAACATTTTACCTACTGCTCAACCCTGGTGCTAACTCCAGAAAAACCAGGTCCTCGTCCAAAATTAATAGGCAATTGAAAGGAAAGAAAATTTAGCTTAAAGCATAGGAAGGGTTATTTTACGGTGAGAACAATAAAGCTGTGGAATTCTCTGCCTGTTGAGGTGGTTGGGTCAGAGTCTGTACAGACTTTTAAAAAACGACTGGATGACTTCCTGCAGACACAGAATATTAAGGGTTATAATATTTAATATGTGGGTAAAAGCTTCTTGATCCAAGGAGAAATCTGACGCCATTCTGGGGTCAAGAAGGAATTTTTTCCCAGTATGTTGCATATTGGCAAGCATTTCAGACTGGGTTTTTTGCCTTCTTTTCGATCAACAGCAGTAGGTTATGTGGGAGAGGCTGAACCCGATGGACGCATGTCTTTTTTCAGCCTATATAACTATGTAACTATGTAACTATGTAAAGGAATGCAGCACAGGTGTTCTCTTGGCCCCATACACCATGGTAATGGATATGGTCAGCAATGTCGCTGCTGTTGCAGTAAGCTCTATAATAAATGTATCCTTTATGCACATATATCCTAATTCTAATATATTGCCACATTTTATGCTGGGGGTTATTCATAGTATGTAAGCAGTTGATTATTAGGGTGACTGTGTGGACCATGTTTAAAGGGACATGTGAATAAGTCTTGCCTTGAAACATGTATTATTGCTATGCTGCAGCAGGGAATTTTTTGTCGCTCACCTGGCCTTCCTTTTGGATCTATTAAATGCAGTGTAATGATTCTACATGCTGTTGGGTGGCATTTATCATGCAATGCCCATCAGCCTTAATATATGTGTGCATCAAAACATGGATGATACGGCCACCGTGGAGGATTTTAATAATGCAGGGGTGTGAGGTTATTCACTGGATGTGTTCATATTCAAGCTTGTGAGGGCGGGGGGTAGGTATGGAAAAGAAAAACAGTTCTATCCTGTACACAACCGCATTAGCGCTGAGTCTCAACCCGGGTCTTAAAATTTCCCTAGCGTGCGCCAAACGACCTTGTTCATGGACTACTGCAGACAAGGTGATCTGTTAGTAGGTCGTCAGGCACTAACAGGGTTATTCAGAAAGCAGTGAAAAGCAGGAGAATGACTGGAGAATGGAAAATTCTAGGTCAAAATAGCCGATTTGGAAAGTGAGTTGACTGGTAGAATTTTTCTGGTTTGGCTATTTTGACCAAGAATTTTCCATTCTCCAGTCATTCTCCTGCTTTTCACGCTTTCTGAATAACCCTGTAAGTTTTAGCGACTCGCACAAAATTTTTCCTTTAGTGATGGTGTTTTAGCTCACACCAGGTGATATAGGGCCCTTAGATTTATTCAGTGATATGATTTAGTGGTGAAAATTATTAGTGCCCCCCCAGTTTTGACTGCGGTATCTTTTGTGCCCCCCCTAAATATTGTTCCTAGAGTCGCCACTGCATTTCACTAAACTAAATTAAACTAAAACCAAACGATGTAAAGTATATTTAAAATCACACAGGGTACATCTTAATACAGCACATCAAGTAAAACCACATCTAGCAAGGAAAATAAACTGTTCATACATTGAAACGCACACTGCAAACGTTCAAAGGAACACAAGGTCCTTTTAAAAATGTCTTGGGTTTGAGTCCTGGGTCTCGCTGCGCAGAGCCCCTATGTCCCTTCCGTGACATAACCGAACAGTGAAATTCAGCGTTCGGTTACCTTTCCTGGCCATTCGGCTATTCAGAGAGCAGGAAGTTCCCCAAATGTTGGCGAATTGCCTGCACGTACGGTGCCTGTTCGAGGGCAGTGAAATCAACCATCAATGGTTATTTTTGTATTATCACCAATAAAATCCCCTTTTTTTTAAATCCTGCAAGCATCCACCTTTTTTATATTGTGAGGCCTTGATATCTACAGCAAACCTAGACAAATCCAGCACACCGCACCAGGAGACCTACCCAGGAGACAGACAAGTTGAGTGAGAGGTTAAGGTGCCCACCGCTAAGAGGTACTATCTGCTGAACAGTTGAGCCTGGACATTCAAGGCTCCATAATTAGTGAGTGTGACCAACTCCTTTATTTTTCCACTTCTCTATTTGGCTATGTTAAGCTATGAGAGCGTTGCTTCTATGTAATCTTCTCGTTTGAGGTGATCATGGTGACATAACGAAGGGTAGTGGCCACCCTCTATTTGGCCCAAGGTGCTTCAACCCAGAGTCTGGATGTATTAGGCTCTGGAAAGTGTAAGTGTGCTTTTTTCCACATAAATTGCACTACTTATTTAGGCGTTATTGCACTATATATTTTCCCTTCTCTCCATTGAAGCATTTTGGCCACATTAGGACTAAAGGAAGAATCGTGATCCGGCACCCAAGGGGTTCAAGGCAGGCACGGTTTGGAAGGGCAGGCTGTGCCCTTCCAAACCGTGCCTGCCTTAACCCTGTGACCCCCAGTGATCAGGAGGGAGAGAGGTCCGAAGGACCTCCCCCCTCCCTTTCAGGCACCTCCTCCGCACACGCGGGGGGGCCTGAATTAGATGTCATCGCGCCGCTGCGATAACATCTAAATGGTGCCGGCGGCGGTCGAGGATGTCAGCCCGCACCGGGGGGGCACAGCGATCGGCCGGAATCCGGTCGATCGCTGGCCGCAAAGGGAGGACGCGCTCAGCGCGTCCTCCGCAGGCAACACTACCTGCAGGTGGACGCGTTGAGCGCGTCCTCTGCAGCGAAAGGGTTAAAAAAAAAATCTGAAAAATGCTTAAAATATCCTAAAAAAAATCTATAAAGAGACTCTTTACTGCAGAATTTTATAATGAACGGTTTATTAGATATTGAATTAAAACGGGAATATTTTTAACATTGAAACCTATGGGATTCTCCTGAATAAACTTGCCGAATTAAACCACCGAATGGCAGGGCATTAGGGGAACCTTTCACTGCTGGTTTTGTTCTCTGAATAGCAGAAGCATTGCTTCTCTATGGGGATTTCACTGCCCTCGAACAGGGACCGAACAGGCACCGTATGTGCAGGCAATTCGCCAGGATTTGGGAACTCCCTGCTCTCTGGATAGCCGAATGGTCAGGAAAGGGAACCGTACCCTGAATTTCACTGTTCCATTACCTTTCTCCAGCAATTCGGATCTCTTTGAATAACCCTGATAATATCTGGAATCAATGGGTTTTTTGTTAAATAATTTTAAATTAATTATACAGGAATAAATATTTGGGCATTTTTCCATTTTATTTCTTACTGTAATAACCTTTTTAGCCAGTAGATAACGCCATCTGCTGCCAAACCAAGTTACAGCTGCAGCTAGTGGTCCCTGCATCGGCTGCTGAATGTCTGACGTCTGTACATTCTCCTACAGATCTTGCACCATTTTAGCAACTCGGCCATTATGTCCACAGGGCTAAAGGTTTGGGGGCACCTTCTGCAGCACAAAAGCAAACGAAATTCATTTGCAGCAAAAAAAATCATTTGCTTTTGTGCTGCAGACAGGGCCGGATTTATAACTAGGCAGGTGCTTACAGATACCTGCCACAAGGAGGCACTTTGCTCTGTAAAAGTATATATATTTTTTTTAATCATTTGGAGCCCTAAGGGCTAGAGGGACATATGAGGTATCATAGGTTTGGTCAGATTATGGTCTTTCCAGTGACACTAAGGTTAGCTTTATGTACAAATAAAATATCTTTCTCTTTTTGTTTCTAATGCAGCTTAAGGCTAATGTCAGACGAGCGCAGTCTGAGCGCACTCTGCGTGCACAACGGACAGACGTACTGACGCAAGATACTGTAGACACCACACGGTCTGTGTTTTTTTGATGGACGTACAAAAAAAGGGAATTATGGGAAATAAAATTAATATGAAAAATGATAAAAATTTGATACATGATATGAAAAGCCATAGTGTGCGTCAAGGTGCTGGACATCGCAAATGCGCTGCGTCTGACAGGTCCTCATCACTCACACAGAACGCTACGCGGACGTGGCGCACTCGTCTAACGGTTTTACGTTCTTGCCTAACTTGCGTCCGTTTGCCACGTGTGTTGTGCTGCGCAGTTCGGTGCGGACGTACTTAGTGTGTGGGTCTATTGATCATGATTCTATGCTACGACGGACGTTAAAATGTGCGGCGACACGGACGTGATCACTGCGTTCGTCTGACACCGGCCTTATCATTCAGTTTATAATTATAAAGTGCACAGTGATGCTGCGCTAACTCACCTTCTCATTTCCCGCACTGCCAGCAAGTGCCGAGCTCCTGATGCAACGCATTTGTTTCATCGGAAACCTAGACCAGTGTTTCCCAAATTGATTTGCTGCTCAGTGATTGCGGGATTCAGTCTGTATTTCCCCACGGTGATCCATAAAACCTGGCCTGGTTGAGGGTCCCAAGAACATGTTTGGGAAACACTGACCTAGACCGTGGCGCTGCAGTGAGGAGAGACAGCAGGGCTTTGGAAGCTGCATCACTGAATTGTACAGCGCACAGGGTTAAGTGAGCGTCATTTGGAAGGTCAGAGTCTGGTCTAATGATACAAACATGACCATGTAATGCGTAAAAATAAAAAACTGAAAAAAGGAAATGGAAAAATGTATTATGTTCTGTTTTATGGACGAGGCAAAATATGCTTTTACATATAAACACACACAATGCCGCTGCATTAACTCAACCAAAGCAACAGATTCTGCTCCTTCATCTCATGTGACGCAGAGAAACGGACGCAGTTTTTTAAAATGTTTAAATTTTTAGTTAGTCATTTTGGCATATTTGTTTGTTTGGGGGGGGGGGGCTCCAATGTCTGTGTCTACCGGCTCCCGAGATGCAAATCCGGCCCTGCAGCCTGTAGAGCGAGGGAACTCGATATCGGTCATGTGATGTTGTCTTTGAAGCCTATAAGATATCTCAGTAATGATGGGGTTAAGGAACAATGTATTAAAATAAAGTTCCTTTATTTACTCTAAAATAATTGGGTAGAACCTGCTGACAGCCTGAACAATTACTTTTTATTCTTAGTGATTTTATACACCCCCCCCCTTGCCACACACTGCTCCTCCTCTTCAGCTCACGGTCTCCCAATCCCGGAGGTCCCTGAAGCTTTTCTGAGCAGGTTGTGCTTCTACACAAATTGCGCAGCGCTACAGGACTCACACACTCTACTTACACACGTTTGGTAGCGCTACAGGACTCACACACTCTACTTACACACGTTTGGTAGCGCTACAGGACTCACACACTCTACTTACACACGTTTGGTAGCGCTACAGGACTCACACACTCTACTTACACACGTTTGGTAGCACTACAGGACTCACACACGTTTTGTAGCGCTACAGGACTCACACACATTTGGTAGCGCTACAGGACTCACACACGTTACACAGACGTTTGGTAGCACTACAGGACTCACACACACTTACACACGTTTGTTAGCGCCTGCAGAGCGATGGGTCGGAGCTGCACACACATGCACAGTTCTGATCCATCGCTGCCTCCCTGAGAACGGTACAGTGATTGGTTTCACGCCCGCTCTCTGCGTGTGACATCCCTAGTGACCAATCTGGTGACCAGCAGCCACCCATCCTGACAACTCTATACTTGTAAAGGGTCCCTTTACGTCCAGCAGGTGAGTTTGCTGCAGGCAAGACCCGGATTGGAACACACCCCCTGGACGTCTCCATCACGTGTACAACATGGAGTGAATTCTTATCTTCCATAAAACACGATTCCCCGAGCTCTGATAATACAAACATGTATCTATAGCTTGACGGTTCTGCTGACCATTCATAGTTTAGTGGAAATGTAACCTTGTCGGGTGCGTTGCGGTTCCTCAGGCTAGGGTCAGACTAACGCATTTTTCACGTTGTCCGTGAAAATGTGCGTTCGAAGAATGGACGTATTTTTTCACGGAATACGCAATAGCGGTCATACGATGCGCAGTTTCATCCGACGGATCATCAATAAAACACTTTTTGTGTCTGGACGTTATGTTGGCCGGACATTAGCAGGGTCTGACGTCTCCAAATCACGCACACACGCCGCTAGCGGACGCAGCGCACTCTGTACGTCAGTACTAGTGGTTTAACGTTCTCGAAAAAATGCGTTCATTTTCCACTTGCGTTGCGCGGCCGGACTTTCATGCGACCGTACTTCGTATATTGGCTGTCATTGCCCGGCATCTGCTGCTAGTGCGGCCGTGATTAAGTGCGCCAGAACGTGCGTTCGCACTGCCTCAGTCTGACCCTAGCCTTATCTGGACGTCTGAAGGACCTTCACAAGCGGTCGCTCCGCATGAAGTAAGGAGCCAATGGCGGAGCGATGAATCACCGTCAAAAGATGTGAAAGTCGTCCGACACCTCCAGGTTCAGCCTCTGGCATTGGAGGCAAAGCTGCTCAGTGCAACATATTTTTCTGGAAACTACTATTTCATGCAGAGGGGAGCACAGGGAAAAGTGCTGCCCCTCAACATGTATAATTCATATGCTGCAGGAGGGAAATCAAGACAGGTCACCTGGGATTACTCTTACCTGTGGCATATGGATTATACATGCTGCAGGGTGGCATTTTTCATGCACTGCCCATCAGCATAACTACTTTATGCGTCCAGAAAAAGATGGCCGATCTGGCAGCCCCAGATGTCACACACTGTCACACACTGTCACACACACACACACTTTCAGCAGAGCCCCACAATACTGCAGGTAAAATAATGGGGGGGGTATCAGAATTAGAGCTGCAACTGTTATCCTCATAATCGATTACCGGATTACCGTAGAGATACTCGTGTATACCGCAAGCTTTTTGAGCAATAAATCAAGTTTAAAACTGTAGGGGTCGCGTTATACACGGGACAGCTGCGACGGAGTGAAGATCTGATGGCTTCCTGACACTTGTCTGACATGTGCGCGCTCTGGAATCCCAATTTAACCCTGCAGCCCTGACTTTAACCATTAACCCTTAATGACTGCAGCCCTCAAGTACCCCTGTACAAAACCTCTCCAATACTATTCAGCCCTCAATTAACCCTTCAATACAAAAACCTACATTAACCACTTGGCTGCTATGGACACGCTCAGCGCGTCCAGCCAAGTGGTTCTCCTGTGCTACGGACGCGCTCAGCGCGTCCGAGCACAGGAGGCAGCAATCCGCCGTATTCCGGCGGATTGCTGCGCCCCCGGTGCGGGCTGACATCTTGGATGTCAGCCCAGCACTCGGGAGCCCGGCGGGAACATTAGATGTCATCGCGGCGACATCTAATTCAGGCGCCCCCCCCCCCGCGCATGTGCGGAGGAGGCGCCTGAAAGGGAGGGGGGGAGGTCCTTCGGACCTCTCTCCCTCCCGATCGCCGGGGAGCAGGGGGTTAAGACAGGCACCGCTTGGAAGGGCACAGCCTGCCCTTCCAAACGGTGGCTGTCATTAACCCCTGGGGAGCCGGATCACGAATCGGCGCTGAAAAGCGTCGGTTCGTGTTCCTTTCCCGAGCTGGCCGACATCTTGGGAACTCCCCCTGAGGACTGGCGTCATCGTGCATAGCACGATGACGCCAGTCCTGGAGTTAACCCCTAGCTGCCACCAACGGTGGAGATAGGGGGTTCCAATGAACCCCCTATCTCCTGATCCGTGGCAGCTAGGGGTTAATGTTTGGTACTGTTGGATCGGCCAGAGCATGGCCGTTCCAACGATACCAAACACGACTGTGAAAAAAGTTTTTTTAAAAAAATATTAAAATAAAAATAAAAAATTATTTAAAAAAAATTATAAAAAAAAATTAGTTTTTTTTTTTTTTGTTCGTTAATGCAGCAATATTGTTCCCATTTCAATTATAATGTGAACAATGATGCTGCACTAACGATTTTTGTATGCGGTGCGTTTGTTAAAATCGCGTAATTTCCCCCAAAAAAAAATTTAACGAGACCCCATCTCTAATTTTTTTAACAAGCGCACCCCATACAAAATATAACCGCAAACGCTCGCATATAAAATGTGAAAAAAAATAACTTTACACGTTGTAAATTATTGAAAATTCATATTTTATTGCATTTTTTTGTTATAATATACAGACAGGACATGACGTATACATATAATAATGACATATTATGAATCTGCAGAGTCTGCCGGAAAGAACGATATATAATATGTCTGGGTCATATACTAAAATAAGCCTTCAAAACGCATTTAAACATGATGAGCAAAACCGGTAAATATGACCTCAGCACAGAGGCGTGAAACGCCTCAGCAGAGAAAGGGTTAACCTTTGCAATAAAAAACAGTAACATTAATACATAATTTCTGTGTCACAATTTATCGAACTTATCATATACACAATATAAATTTTTCAAGGTAAAGCAAGCTTTTATCAATTTCAAAATGTGTCTTTTTGTAGTGCATGAGTATATGCATAGGTTCCTAACAAATTATATATATAATCTTATTAAATGCAATTGCAATAATTAAATTTAAAAATTGTGCCCTTATGCCATACCTGCGCTTCCGGATTTTATTTATTTAGTTTCATGTGCAGAACTTTATCATAAAAGAATTATATTCCAAGCAATCAAAACGCTCCGTTACATCTATCACCATTCTAAAATAGCCACGATAAAGCATTACCGCTCACTCTGCCCCCCTGCTCTCTAACAACCATTGGAGGAACGAGGGTGAGAGTGGGGTGGAATGAACATGAAATGAAAACATGGAACAGTAACTTAACAGACTTTTGTCGTGTTTTGGAAAATTTATACTTTCATAATTTTGCTCCTAGTGTTATATTCGAGTCTTGAGTAATATTCTTATTTCCATAATGAATCTCTACCCATCGCGTTATACTCGGGTCGCGTTATACTCGGGTCGCGTTATACTCGAGTATCTACGGTAGTTGGCCGATTTATTATTTTGATTGACCCTAGCCTTAAACCCGGCCCTGCGTGTTTGCATATCCGGAGGGGGCCGGTCCAGGGCTGATTTTTTTCTTCGTCCCAGTCCAGCCCTGGCTCTACGGAATTTGTTGGCACTTTATAAGTACTAGTATCTGTAAGCAGTGTAATGCCAAAGGCGGGTACACCGGGTACACCCTGCCCCAACACACCAAACACAACTAAAGAGGAGCATATAAGGGGCACAAAAAAATAGTTTATGAAACTCTGCCATATTTGAAGTGGCCCTGTGTGGCGACCGACCATGTGGCCGCTTGCAGAGGATTGTGTGCGCCTTTACATGTACTTGGGGGGGCATAGTGGCACAGCATAAACATCACTTTGCACGCGGGATAAGGATAGAGCACAATGCCTGGCGTTATTATTGAATAAAATAACATTACAGAATATAATGATTTAACATAAAACTGAGAAAAGTGGAGCAAATGGTGAGGGATAAGAGGCCGATATACGGAGTGAAAAATACAGAGGGTGGGGCAGAAAATAACAGAATATTAAAGGGGCCTGAAGAATGTGTCATTTATCTTGCTCATAGTTATATATATATACTTTTTAAGGTATGATGTGATACGAACGTGTGGTTTAGTTTAAGAAACAGCTCTCGGTGTACAGAATAAACAGAATAAACGGTATCAGGTAGAGCCGACGTGTTCAAATACTATTGGGCGACTTGCATGGACAGCGATTTCATCATACACAGATACTGCGCCCCTCCCCCATCTCTCTGTACCAGCATTTTCAATCTGAACAGATTTATATAGTATATGTTACTTTGTATCAAGAAATACACATTGTTTTTAGAAATCAGATGTGTGTTATATTTGGTGACACGTTAGTATATACAGTCAAGGCCAATAACCCCCCCCCCCAATGGCTTCCTGTAACCATCAATGAGTTTCTTATACCTCAAAGCATGTACTGGCCATAGGGACTATCGAGAGGATCTCAATGGGTCGATGGCTCAGCTGGCCAGTTGTCTGAGCCTCAGGCTCGGCTAGACCAGGCGGCAGTCTGAAGCTCTCCTTGGCCAGGCGGCGGCCTGTTCCTGCCAGCTGCTCACCTATGCCAGCCGCTCACCTATGCCAGCCGCCCACCTGGGGCTCATCCCAGATTTCTTTGCTAGTCTTCAGATTTCATAATTCTGTGCACACAGTCAGGACATCCAGTGCCTGAAACAGCAAAACATGTGCTGCGTCTGACGTTGCGTCATCACACACACAGGCCGCTGCGCACTCTGGGCGTCCGTCATAGCGCTTTTACGTCGAGGCCTAAATGGCGTCCATTGCCACCTGTGTGGTGTGTGTGCACTTCATGTGTGGGTCTCTATTGATCACAAATCAATGCTACGACGGACGCGATGACTGCGTTCGTCTGATGATGGCCTAAGGCTAGGGTCAGACTAACGCAATATTAACGTGCGTTTAGCCGCACTAAATCACGGCCGTGCTAGCAGCAAATAGCGTCCAATGCCGGGCAGCATATGAAGAACGGCCGCACGAAAGTCCGGCTGCGCAACGCAAGTGGCAAACGAACGCATTTTTTCGAGAACGTGAAACCGCTAGTACTGACGTACAGAGTGCGCTGCGTCCGCTAGAGGCGTGTGTGCGTGATTAGGAGACGTCAGACGCTGCTAATGTCCGGCCTACATAACGTCCAGACACAAAAAGGGTTTTATTGATGATCCGTACAAAATCACGGACGAAAATGTGCATAGTATGACCGCTATCGCGTATTCCGTGAAAAAATACGTCCATTCGTTCGAACGCACTTTTTAACAGACAGCGCGAAAAATGTGTTAGTCTGACCCTAGCCTAAGAAATAGACATGAGAAGCCGAAACGTTTGTAATTGCAACAATTTTCTGGGTGAAATGGTGCATTATCTGACAGTAATACAGGGGATATATATATATACGCACTGTGTGCAAAGTATGTCAGACGCTACCCTGGCCCAGACAGAGCCGCAGACGGACAGAAGATAATACTTTTCCTCCAGGGAACATAAAATGAAATGGACACAAAGAGACATTAATCACATTTCTATGGGGAACAAAGTTTAGGATCGCAGAGAAAGCGCCTGACACACCCGCAGCGAGAGCCGGTCATAAAGTGCTGGAGAAAATCTTCTGTATTACATATTAATTAATCCAGTGTTTACAGGTTAATGTTTCATGTCACAGCAGTGACACCGCGACACCGCGACACGTGCTTCTGGAGAGGAGACTATTACTCAAACCAGGGGTTTTAAAGCGGGGATCACTAAATCTGCCCCCCCCCCAGGGTTATTGCCAACGGTTCACAGAATTCTTCGAATGCATTAAATGGCCAGAGGATCATAGGAATTGTAGTTCAGAATGATCTGGGGGGGGGTGGCAGAGCTTGAGACCCCCTGCTTTAAAGCAGTTATAGCCCAGACTGAGACCCCTTAGTGTTACTCACCGTACACCTGCGAGACATCGCACCCACAGAATCAACCTCAGGAATAACCGAGAGGCTGCGAGACCGTCGACCCGGGTGCAGAGAATGTTCTCAAACGTGCGCGAAGACTAAAGCCACATCACTAAAAGGAAGTAAAAATAGTATATACCTTGTAACCTGCGTGCGCACACGATAAAATATTGCTTTTAACCCTATCCTAACTAAGGTCCCATCCTCACATTAAACTGCTATTAACCCTATCCTAACTAAGGTCCCATCGTCACATTAAATTGCTTTTAACCCTATCCTAACTAAGGCTGGGGTCAGACGAGCGTAGTGTTCACGTCCGTGATTGCGCCTAAAAGTACGTCTGTGATAGCATGAAAGAAAGTCCATTGGAGCCCGACACACGAAGTACGTCCGCACTGAACTGCGGACGCACAACAGCCGCGGCAAACGGACGCAAGGCAGGCAAGAACGTACAACCACTAGAACGGCCACACAAAGTGCGCTGCGTCCGCAACGTCCGCATAGGTTTATGTGTGAGTGATGGAACGTGGTCAGACGGACTGTATTTATACGTCCAGCATTTTTCACGGACAAAATGGTTTTGCTTTTTTATTTATTTTCCCTCCTACATCCGTCAATATATACGTCAGTGAATAAACGGACTGTGAGACCACTACTGTGTCTTCCGTACTGACGTACGTCCGTACTGCACGGACGCACAGTCCGTAGAAATCACGCTCGTCTGACCCTAGCCTAAGGTCTCACACCCCCATTAAACTGCTATTAACCCTATCCTAACTATGGTCCCATCCCCACATTAAACTGTTATTAACCCTATCCTAACTAAGGTCCCAGCCCCACATTAAACTTTTATTAACCCTATCCTAACTAAGGTCCCATCCTCACATTAACCCTTTCACTGCTGAGGACGTGTGGGGAACTTCCTCATTTACTCCTAAGGAAAGATAGGGGTTCCTTTGAACCTCAATATCTCCCAACTGTTTTCAGCTAGCAGGGGGACAGGAAACAAGGACAAAAAGTTTTTTAGAAAACTTTTTAAAGGGACAGTGAGTTTAACATGAAATAAAGGTTAAAAATAAAAACGAAAAATTCCTTCAAATATCGTGCCTAGGAGGTCCCCATAACCTGCCCGTGAAGTGGCGGATTTCTAGGATGTATAGAAACACTCAAAAACAAAAAAATGACATTTCAAATGACGGTAAATGGTTGTCCTTTAATCTATTCATAAACAACTGCTTGGGGCGGCAGCCTGTATGAAAAGAGGAGACGTTTTAGGACACGCAGAACAAATTTAGTGATTTTTTTGGGCAAAATTATGGTGAAACTTATGCAGGCTTTGGATGAAAGTAACAATAGGTGCTTTAAAATTGGGCCTTTAGTGTCGGCAACAGTGCCGTCACACCGTAACCCCTCTGTAGTATTGTAGAAGAGTGCAGGGGTGGACCCTGCCATCAAATATTAAAATGATATGAATCTGGTACACGCGTCAGTGGCAGTGCACCCAAATATTACTGCGCTATAGTGTATGGCAGGATGGAAGCGCACCAGCAGTAACAAGCAGCGGAATACACCAGACAGGGGCACAAAGCGAGAGTAGTTGTTATAACAAAATCAGCTCAACAACGTTTAGGCACTAGTACTGCGCTACTGTATATGGTGAGAATTGGTGCACACCAGTCCCGGCGGCTCTGCGTCATCACACCGCACCCTGCCCCCACTCACAGCTGCGCCGGGTGCTGCCGGAGCTCCTGGCATTTGGCCAGCTGGCGGCACCATGCGTCCATCCCCTCCCCCCCCCCGATCGCCACCCGGGGCCCTGGATGTCACAATATTACAATCCAAACGTAAACGGGTTAAGTAACCAAATTTGTAATAAGAAGAATTAATGCAGCATATGAATCCTCACACTGCCGGGCAGCACCTTAAGGCCCGGTTTACACCAGCGTGTTCCTGCAAGCTGTAAAACGCATAAACAGGGAAATCCCATTATTTGCTATGGGACCCGTTCATACCTGGGCGTTTTACAGCGCGCAGGAACGCGCTGTAAAACGTCCTACACCCAAAGAAGTAC
The DNA here is from genome assembly GCA_009667805.1 of Leptobrachium leishanense. Lineage (NCBI taxonomy): Eukaryota > Metazoa > Chordata > Amphibia > Anura > Megophryidae > Leptobrachium > Leptobrachium leishanense. Next base: position 1,324,389 of record CM019064.1, read on the forward strand.
AGCAGCTTCTTTGGGGCGTATTGCAGCACGTTCACTCTGCAGTCTATGGCCTTGAACGCGCTGCAATGCGCGTTCGCATGTTTTTTACGTTGCGCGATACGCGTGTTAAAAAACATGCGTATTGCGCACGTAAAAAAAACGCAGGTGTGAACCCAGCCTTACAGTATAATTAATGCAGCATGTGATTCCGCACACTGCTGGGCAGCACCTCTACAGTTTGTGGATCCAGGAATCAGGTGAGTATTAGAAAGAAAAAAAAAATAATATTTTATGTTGCTGGGGACATTTAAAAATGTCCTCGGATTTTATTTTTTTTAAAAATGTGTCGCCTTACCTTAGCCTGGTGGTCAGTGGGGGCTCCCTGGATCCTGGCTGTGGGGGAAGGGGGGTCTGCCTTGGCTCCCTCCCTGGTGTCCCTGCGCCACCTCTCTGCCACAAGCACCCGGCTGGCCAGCCCACACAGTCGCAGCTCTGTCATCCTGCAGCCGCATGCTCCTCAAGGGGTCCTTGGGAGGGAGGCTCAAGGTGGGCTGCCCTCTACAGTGCCTGATTAGAGGGTCTCATCTGCCTGAACTTTTAGCAACAAGAATGTTTTATCCTATATTCTTCAATGTTAAAATTATTCCCGTTTTAATTCAATATCTAATAAACCATTGCTTATAATATTCTGCAGTAAAGAGTCACCCCACATTAAAATGCTTTTAACCCTATCCTAACTAAGGTCCCATTCCCCCCCCCCATTAAACTGCTTTTAACCCTATTCTAAGGTCCTATCCCCACATTAAACTGCTATTAACCTTATCCTAATTAAGGTCCCATCCCCACATTAAACTGCTATTAACCCTGTCACGAAAAAACATGCGCCGCGACGAAGGAAGCAGGGTTAAGCAAATCAATATCTGTCTATCCTAGACCCAAATAATGACTACGCGGCCAACAATCCCCCGCACACGCCTTCGCTCGCGACACGCACTCAAACGTGATGAAATGATCACAGGATTGCAACGCAGTATCCATCTTCTCTCGACCCGGAGAACTAGGGCCATAGGGAGGGTGAGGCGAGTGAGGCACTCGCCTCAGGCACAGACACAAGGGGGCGCAGGCAGGGGTGATCACTCGCTCTTAGTAATAATGCAAATGGCGATGATCACCTCTCTCTCTCTGACTGCCGGAGCGGAGGTCCCCTCCTAGCTGCACTGAACAGCTCAAAGTGCGGAGGTGCAGCCACACGTGATGTCGTCGCGTTACAGTCACATGACTGCAACCACGTGGGGAGCGCCGCCTGCACGTGTCACAGCCTGCTTAATGAGCATTAATCACTAGAGTAGACTTTAGGGGCAGAGCCGCGACACGAGGGGACAGACTGAGTAGCGCCAGAAAGCCCAGCACACTCAGCCACTGCCTGGCCTGAAGCCAGCCTGGCCTTTCTTAATATTTGGGTTGCTGGGCTGCGTGTGGGCTGTGGCTTTTTCAATGCTCACTTGCACGCAGGCGAGCGATTGAGAGACTCTCCGCTGACAGTGTGGAAGTGGATCCCTGGTGACCTCTCTTCCTTCCACTTGTCTCCGCCTCCTCCTCCAATCAGCCACCTGCTCCTGCTTACAGGAAGTTCGGGGTCACAAACACACTCATTGGGAGAGGCAGCAGCAGGGAGACTCCTAGGTGAGTTGTGAGAGCAGCTGCTCTCAATCCATTCCTCCCTTTGCCCCTCTCTCCCTTTTCCCCCTCTGCCCCCTTGTCCCCTCTGTCCCCGTTTCTCTCCCCCTTTTCCCCTCTCACCTTTTCACTTGCTCCCTCTGTCCCCTTTGCCCCTCTCTCTCCCTTTCCCCCTCTGTCCCCTTTTCTCTCTTCCCCTTCTGTCCCATTTTCTCCCTCTCCCTTTGCCCCTTCTCCCTCTGTCCCCTTTTCTCCCTCTCCCCTTTGCCCCTCTCCCCTTTTCTCCCTTTTCCCCTGTCCCCTTTTCCTCTCTCCCCTTTGCACTTGCTCCCTCTGTCCCCTTTTTTCCTCTGAAAGAAAGAAACAGTGAAGCGCCTTCAGGAAGAAGGATTAAACGTACACGCTACACATTGAATGTGGGGGTTCTCCTAAAAACCTGGAAACATATATTGTGGATAGTCAATGGAGCGCCAGCGAACTGGATGTACGGTCAATCATTACACATGTCCAATAAACGTCTTCTAATCCGTTCAGAAGAAACTCCTATTCCAGATAAGAAGAAATTGCTGCAAAGAAGAGGAGGCAAGATAGCGCAGTATGTCAATTCACCATAAAAGGAAAGCAAAGCGGTTGTAGTCCTACTCACATTCTGTTGAGCCCAACCTTGGCTCTAGGATGGATAACGATTATGGTCTTCAAAGGATATTCAGGTGCCCATATACCCGCAACAAGGTTCTTCAATCGCTTTCCCCTGCAGTGGATCAAAAAAATACAAACGCACTACCTAGTGCAATATCGTTTAAATGTAATGGTAAAGTTGGTACTTATATATGGTTACACTCACATGTTAATGAGCCGCATTGGCTCCAAGATGTCGCATGGGAATATTAAGGTAATTCCAAAACCTTCTCTAAATCACGTTACAGGAAGCAGCAGTGGTTAAAATAAAAACAAATTTATTAATACATAAATTATATTACCAGAACGCGTTTCGCTCCTCAGAGCTTCTTCAGCTGGTATGCACGATGACGCCAGTCCTCAGGGGGAGTTCCCGGAAGCTTGGCCGACATCCAAGATGTCGGCCAGCTCCGGGAAAGGATCACGAACCGGCGCTTTTCAGCGCCGATTCGTGATCCGGCTCCCCAGGGGTTAATGCCAGGTACCATTTGGAAGGGCAGGCTGTGCCCTTCCAAATGGTGCCTGGGTTAACCCCTGCAACGCCGCCGATCGGGAGGAGAGAGGTTCGAAGGACCTCCCCCCTCCCTTTCAGGCGCCTCCTCCGCACATGCGGGGGGCGCCTGAATTAGGTGTCATCGCGATGACACCTAATTTCACCAGCGGCGGTTACGGATCCTGGGCTGACATCGAGGATGTCAGCCCGCACCGGGGGGCCAGCGATTGGCCGGAACTCGGCCGAACGCTGACCCCAAAGTGTGGACGCTCTCAGCGCGTCTGCCGCATGGAAGGTGACATGCGGTTGGACGCGCTGAGCGCGTCCATAGCAGGGAAGTGGTTAAACCCAGTCCGGCCCTGCCTGAAGCCCCACCACAGACATCAGCCAAACTTCTCTGGAGCCCAGCACACTCAGCCACACTGCCCTGGAGCCAACCACCACCACATGCCTACAATACAAATGCTAGCAAGAGACGCCAGCAAGAGTAGCAGGCACGGTGAGCCACACCAGTGTCTAGCCAGAACAGGGGGGGGGGCACACGTTTCTATTCTTGCCTCGGGTGCAAAAGGAGCTAGCTACGGCTCTCTGGAGTACCGACTACGTTTCCCACAATCCCTGTACCCACTTTTCTTATTCTATTCGTTACACTGCCACCACAAACCGACCTTTTTATTCAAGAGGCTTACTGCTGGACCCAGAGACGGATTGAAACTCTGGTCTGACACCCCACCACAACCAACAGTTTAGTAAATAGACTTGAGTTTAAAACTAAAAGTAAATCTCTATGATAATCCAGTCCTTCAGTTAGCGTGGATCGAATATCCGTCAGAAGCAGAGCTTAATAAATTGTATATTTATTTATGATATAAAAAGTTATATATATATATCACTGTGCATTTAGGGTTACAGAAAAATGGATATGATAGTTTAACACTTTACACACATAAAGAGCAAGAAAATAAAAAGTGTAAAACACAGACCCTACTCACATGTCGGTAAGCTAACATATGTGACTCCTGGGGCTGGAGCTTGGAAGAACACCGGCAAAAATCCTCACTTCTGTGAACCCCAAGTGGACCAAGGCCCAGTCACATGGCGCATTCCAGAATATATAGGGTTTTCAGTTCATTCAAAATTAATGTATCAATGAGCTCCACACAGTAATAAAACTCGCACTCATACACACGGCACATTACTGTGAGTTTTATTACTGTGGAGCTCAGAGATACAGTAATGTGCAGTGTGTATGAGTGTATCTCTGAGCTCCACAGTAATAAAACTCACAGTAATGTGCCGTGTGTATTGAGCGTAAGTTTTATTGCTGTGGATTCAGTGATACGCTCATTACACATGGCACATTACTGTGAGTTTTATTACTGTGGAGCTCAGTGATTCAGAAAAGTGCAGTGTGTAGGAGCATATCACAGTGCTCCACAGTAATAAAACTCACAGTAATGTGCAGTGTGTATGAGCATAATGTGTAGTGTGTATGAGTGTATCAAAGCACGCAATAAAACTCACAGTAATGTGTCGTGTGTGAGCATATCACAGAGCTCCATAGTAATAAAACTCATGCTCATACACAACACACCGCACATTACTGTGAGTTATATTGCTGTGGAGCTCAGTGATACACTCCTAAGCACTGTACATTACTGTGAGTTTTATTGCTCTGGTGCTCTGTAATACACTCCTAAGCACTGCACATTACTGTATCACTGAGCTCCACAGCAATATAACTCTCACTCCTACACACTGCTCATTGCTGTGAGGTATACTGCTGTGGTGCTCTGATACGAGCATAATGCGTAGTGTGCATGAGTGTATCAGAGCACCACAGCAATAAAACTCAGTAATATGCGGTGTGTTTGATTGTATCACAGAACTTCACAGCAATAAAACTCACAATAATGTGCGGTGTGTATGAACGTATCAAAGAGCTGCACGGCAATAAAACTCATGGATGCATGCGGTGTTGAGCATAGAAGAAAAGAAAAAAAAAAAGTGGACTGATCAATCCAAAATGCCCAGGCCTATTTTTTGACCCAGTCCGGGCCTGGGCTAATTCAGAAATAACCGGTTAGTTGATTTACCCCATATTCGTATAGGCAGTGTACCCTCCTGGATGCCTGTATCTGTGCTTAAACGTGCCTCTCATTACACGATCTTGGGGCGCAGCTGAGAGCATGAGAGACACGTTCAAGCACAGATGCAGCGGGTAAGCGGCCCATGCGAATATGGGGTACATCAATTAAGGAGATATTTCCCTTTTTAGGGAAATAGTCCACGCAAGCCAGGATGTGGAAACAATTCATAGAATTAGTGAGGTGGAAAAAATAGAATTAGGGGTATGTGCGGAAATAAAAAAAATTGGATGTGGTTATAAAAAAAATGGATAAGGAAATAATTACCTGGCCTGGCTGCCTGCTTCCTGCTCTGGTCCAGACGTGTGGATGGAGAGTGCTCATGCAAACGTGACACAGACCACCCGGAAGCTGAGTGCAGATGCTGGGAAGATGTGAAAGCACATTCCCTCCCAGTGCTCGGGTCAGTCCATCCCTGCTTGCAGTGCCCCCTCTGACAGGCACCCGGGGGCACGTGCCCCCTCTCCCCTCTCTCTACGCCAGGGGATCACACTTGTAACCTTTCCAGGGATACCTCTCCTTAACCCCTTAGTTTCTGACCCGCGATCCAATCGGCGCTGGATCGCCGACTGCACCTGGAGGTTGCTGACATTTATTTATTTTATTTATTTATAAACGATTTTACCAGAAAAGATACATTGAGATTTCTCTAATTTTCAAGTATGTCCTGGGTTCAAGAACATTGAATTGTTAGTCGTTACAGAAATACAAAGTAACAAAATGCAAGATATTAAAAAAACAGCACAAATATACATATTAACAGAAAATAAATATATTCACTATGTTACATGTTTACAGGCACATTCTGTATAGAGTCACTGTGTTACATGTTTACAGGCACATTCTGTATATAGACACTGTGTTACATGTTTACAGGTGCATTCTGTATATAGTCACTGTTACATGTTTACAGGCGCATTCTGTATATAGTCACTGTGTTACATGTTTACAGGTGCATTCTGTATTGAGGTATGTTAATAGAGATCTCTTGAGTGACTTAAGACTGGGGGAAGATATGATGGCGTCTGGAAGGTTATTCGATAATTGCGGTGCTCTGTAGGAAAATGAGGATCAAGACACTTTCTTTTTGTATTGTGGTATTGTAAGTAAGGTGCAGGTCCTGGATTGGAGGTTATAGGATGAGGGAGCTGCAGGGGGAAGCAGTCTATTCAGGTAGGGTGGCAGCTTACCAGAAAAGCTCTTAAACACAAGGTTGGAAAGGTGAAGGGTGCGTCTGGATTCCAGCGACGGCCAGTTGATGTTCCCAGCAGTGTGTGGATTCCTATGTTGCTTTAATTATAACTCCTAAAAATCCAAATAAATGAATCGATCTGCAGAGAGGTTCTGCCCCGCAGTGTTCAGATTCATATGCTGCATTAATTATACTGCAGAGAGGTGCTTCCCCGCAGTGTGTGGATTCATATGCTGCATTAATTATACTGCAGAGAGGTGCTTCCCAGCAGTGTGTGGATTCATATGCTGCATTAATTATACCGCAGAGAGGAGCTTCCCAGCAGTGTGTGGATTCATATGCTGCATTAATTATACCGCAGAGAGGCGCTTCCCAGCAGTGTGTGGATTCATATGCTGCATTAATTATACGCAGAGAGGAGCTTCCCAGCAGTGTGTGGATTCATATGCTGCATTAATTATACTGCAGAGAGGCGCTTCCCAGCAGTGTGTGGATTCATATGCTGCATTAATTCTACTGCAGAGAGGCGCTTCCCAGCAGTGTGTGGATTCCTATGCTGCATTAATTATACTGCAGAGAGGTGCTTCCCAGCAGTGTGTGGATTCATATGCTACATTAATTATACTGCAGAGAGGTGCTTCCCAGCAGTGTGTGGATTCATATGCTGCATTAATTATACCGCAGAGAGGAGCTTCCCAGCAGTGTGTGGATTCATATGCTGCATTAATTATACTGCAGAGAGGCGCTTCCCAGCAGTGTGTGGATTCATATGCTGCATTAATTATACCGCAGAGAGGCGCTTCCCAGCAGTGTGTGGATTCATATGCTGCATTAATTATACCGCAGAGAGGAGCTTCCCAGCAGTGTGTAGATTCATATGCTGCATTAATTATACTGCAGAGAGGCGCTTCCCAGCAGTGTGTGGATTCATATGCTGCATTAATTCTACTGCAGAGAGGCGCTTCCCAGCAGTGTGTGGATTCCTATGCTGCATTAATTATACTGCAGAGAGGCGCTTCCAGCAGTGTGTGGATTCATATGCTGCATAATTATACTGCAGAGAGGCGCTTCCAGCAGTGTGTGGATTCATATGCTGCATTAATTATACTGCAGAGAGGCGCTTCCCAGCAGTGTGTGGATTCATATGCTGCATTAATTATACTGCAGAGAGGTGCTTCCCGGCAGTGTGTGGATTCATATGCTGCATTAATTATACTACAGAGAGGCGCTTCCCAGCAGTGTGTGGATTCATATGCTGCATTAATTATACCGCAGAAAGGTGCTTCCCAGCAGTGTGTGGATTCATATGCTGCATTAATTATACTGCAGAGAGGCGCTTCCCAGCAGTGTGTGGATTCATATGCTGCATTAATTATACTGCAGAGAGGCGGTTTCCAGCAGTGTGTGGATTCATATGCTGCATTAATTATACTGCAGAGAGGCGGTTTCCAGCAGTGTGTGGATTCATATGCTGCATTAATTATACTACAGAGAGGTGCTTCCCAGCAGTGTGTGGATTCATATGCTGCATTAATTATACTGCAGAGAGGCGCTTCCCAGCAGTGTGTGGATTCATATGCTGCATTAATTATACTGCAGAGAGGCGGTTTCCAGCAGTGTGTGGATTCATATGCTGCATTAATTATACTGCAGAAAGGTGCTTCCCAGCAGTGTGTGGATTCATATGCTGCATTAATTATACTGCAGAGAGGTGCTTCCCAGTAGTGTGCGGATTCATATGCTGCATTAATTATACCGCAGAGAGGTGCTTCCCAGCAGTGTGGATTCATATGCTGGATTGAAACCTATGGGTTAAAAAGCCTTGTTTCTTTAAAAAATGCTAGGAAACCTAAACTTTCACCCAAAAAATGCCTAAAAAATATTAAACAAATAAATAAGTAAATAAACTTTCATCTATTGATAGTAATATACTTCCTATTCTTAAATATCCAATTAAAAAAACCTAATTAATAAAAAATGAAAAACCAACTGATCCGAATCACCTGAAATGATCCAAATCGCCGAAATGATCTGAATAGTAGACATGTGCATTCGTTTTAGTACTAAAACGATTTAGTCCGAATTTTGGGATAATTTAGTTTTCATATGACTCAAGAGAAACGAAACTGCTCAGTACAAAAAACGAAAGAAACTAAAATAAAATGCACTACATTTTAGTTTCAGTCCTTTTTGTGATATTACATTGATGAGTGAAGGAGACCAGCAATGAAGAGCGCAACATCGCAACATCCGAAGTTCTGCACCCTCCACATGCCAATGCAGTAGGATGTTCTATACATTATACAGAGAAAGGTATAAATTGAGGAGGATGTTCTATACAGAGAGGGACATTAATTAATTCAGGAGGATGTTCTATATATTATACAGAGAGGGGTATTAATTAATGCAGGTGGATGTTGTATACATTATACAGAGAGGGGTATTAATTAATGCAGGAGGATGTTCTAAACATTATACAGAGAGGAGCCTTTTTTTTTTAGCCCTTTAAATCCAGTGGCTGTGAGCGCTGAGATCGGCTGCTTCTTAAATTATCTCTCAGTACAATCAGGGTTATTCAGAGAGCGTGAAAAGCAGGAGAATGACTGGAGAATGAAAAATTCTAGGTCAAAATAGCCAAACCAGAAGAATTCACCCTTTCATCTCACTTTCCAAGTCGGCTATTTTCTATCTGAGTAACCGTGAATGTATCAGGCTCAGCTGTTACAGTAACTGACTGTAACAGCGCTCAGAGTTTCAGTAAAACAAGGAAATAATATTGTTCTAACCTCTTATATATAAAAATATTATTTACTCGTTTTACTGAAACTCTGAGCACTGTGATGAGCAGCAGTCAGTTACTGCAACAGCTTTGCCTGACACGGGGCAGTATTACAATGTTGGTGCTAACTTAACCAGAGCTGTTGTAAACTGAAAACCTCCATAGGCTATAATGGCTCTGGGAAGTTTACAACAGCTCTGGTTAAGTTGGCACCAACTATGTAATATGGCCCACATTGTGCTGAGAGTGAGAGATACTGTAACAAGCAGCGATCTCAGCCCTCTGAGGAACCACTACAATAGTAATTGTATCCACTGGTTTTCGGATGAATGAAATTAGTTTTCATACTAAAGAACTGAAAACGAATTTCTTTAGCAACTAAATAAATTGCATTTTAGGACTAATCCATTAGTTCAAAACGAAATTTTGTGCTGTGCACATGTCTACTGAATAGTGCCGAAATTTTGGATGGTCAATATCTAGTTTTCGGAAATGCTCCCAAAATACGAAAATGGTGAATTTCGTCCGAATTTCGATTCAGAACAAAAAAATTGCACATCTCTAGCACACAAGCGTGATGACTAGGGATGAGCCGAACACCCCGGTGTTTGGTTCGAATTAGAACTCGAACAATTTCAAAAGTTCGAGTTCGAACTCGAACACGAACCGAACTCAGTGCAAGTCAATGGGACTCGAAAGATCGAATTTTAGAGTGCCCTCCAAGAGGGCATATATGCAAGATATTTACCATAAATGGTGTATGGGGGTCCAGGTAGTACCCTGGGGGACAGGAAACAAGGACAAAAAGTTTTTAAAAAAAACGTTTTTAAAGGAACAGTGAGTTTTCCATGAACTAAAGGTTAAGAATAAACCCGCTTGGGGCGGCAGCCTGTATGAAAGGAAGAGACATTTTAGGACACGCGGAACAAGTTTAATGATTTTTTGGCTAAATTATGGTGAAACTTATGCAGGCTTTGGATGAAAGTAACAATAGGTGCTTTAAAATTGGGCCTTTAGTGTCAGCAACAGTGCCGTCACACCGTAACCCCTCTGTGGTATTGTGGAAGAGTGCAAGGTTGGACCCTGCGGTCCAATATTAAAATGATATGAATCTGGTATAGGCGTCAGTGGTAGTGCACCCAAATATTGTGCCTTTGGTGTGTTGTGGAAATATTATTATGTGGACATTATATTCTAGGATGTGTGTGTTTTATAGGTTGTCATCTGTCTCCCTGTGTCGGATTTAACCGAGAAACGCTCTAGCAGAGGGTACTTGGGTTAATCAGAACCAGCGACAAAACCATCAGTATGAAAACCTTCTCTTGGGTTTAGAGATGTGTTCTCTGTGTGTGGGGGCATTTGGCGATTTGTGAGCACTAAGTGCGATGTGCTGGGCTTCTTACCTCCCAATGTCTATGCACATTGGAGAAGTGAAGTCTGCATAACAAGAGATACGTATTATATCTCTGTTGCGGCTATGTTATCCCTTTCTGGATACATACCTGCTTTTAAGACATGCCTGCCTTGTCTGTACACTCGTACCGTGTGCTGACAATAGCTGAAATATCTCTGCAGATATGTCTCAAATCTATAAGAACAAGTAGACTGATCTTCACTAGATACAGATCAAATCTGAGCAGTGTTGAATGGGGTCCATACTGACAGTGATGGGGGATGGTCGGCCACACATGGCTGACGGGACAATGGACAGGACTCATCCTTACAGGGATGAGGTGTGTACAGTGGACTAGTTTGCCATCCTAGTGCATCCCCTGTCCTTTTGATATGTAAATGTAGTTACTGGGCTGACTGGTTTATGTTGTAAAGCCATCACCCACTGGGTGTTGTCCTATTGGTCTAATAAATTAAGGAGTCCAGAGGCAAAGAGCTCTCTTGGTAGATGGACTCCAGCATGAAGCAGCATTGTGTCTGACTCTTTCTGGGATAGAGAAGTACTTCACCCCTTAAACAGAATGAACTGAATATAGTGTGTTTTTTATAGCGACGGATTTGTTTGTTGTGGGCGCACTTTAATACTGAAGTGTACCTTTTAGTGCACCGGGACTTTGTGAGCAAAGTCCAAAATTTCCATATCAGGTAGCAGCAAGTGCCTTCACACCGTAACTAGGGATGAGCTGTTCAGATCGATATGTTCGGAGTTCGCAGTTTGCGAACTTCGAACATTTCCGCGTGTTCGAAACCTTTTTTTTTCCGAAAAAAGTATAAAAAATGCTTAAAAAAATACAAAAAAATCTATAAATAAAGAGACATTTTACTGCAGAATATTATAAGCAACGGTTTATTAGATATTTAATTAAAACGGGAATATTTTTAACATTGAAGCCTATGGGATAAAACATTCTTGTTACTAAAACATCAGGCAGACACGGCCCTCTAATCAGGCACTGTAGAGGACAGCCTGCAGGGGCCTCCCAAGGATCCCCTTGAGGAGCATGCGGCCGCCGGATGACAGAGCTGCGACTCTGCGGGCTAGCCGCCCGGGTGCATGTGGCAGAGACAGGCAGCGCAGGGAGGGAGCCACTGCGGCCACGGCAGACCCCCCCCCAGCCCCCACAACTAGGATCCAGGGAGCCCCCACTGACCACCAGGCTAAGGTAAGGCGACACATTCCTAAAAAAATAAAATCCGAGGACATTTTTAAATGTCCCAGGACCATATAACTTTTTTTTTCTTTCTCTACCTGGCTGAATGTACTTAATTATACATATTAGATACATTCAGCCAGGTAGAGGGGGGTGGCATGTGGGCTGCGCGGGGTCTCAGGCAGTGTTTTTTTTTTTTTGTTCGTGTGTAATATTTTTAGCAAATTTATAGGGGAAGGTAAGGGCAGGTATGATATATATATTATCTATATATATATATATATATATATATATATATATATATATTCTTATAAATATATATATCCAGACTTGTATTACACACACATTTTGGCAACTAATTGCCCCCCCTCCCCATTTGGCTGATCCCTCCAGAAGAAATGTTGAACCCAAAAGAGCAGAGAATAATATATACAGGGGGGCGCATTTAGTTGAGATTGTTTAAAATGCCACCCCCATGTGCGTGTGTGTATATATGGTCTGAGGTCTGTGGGTGGGTGTATATATATATATATTATATATATATCTGCGTGTTGATATATACATATATATAGGTCTGCGTGTTGATATATACGTATATGTCTGTGTGTGGTATCCAGGGCCCGTGCAAGCATTTTTGTTTACTCAGGTGAAGTTGCGTTTTGGTGCCCCCCTCCACCCAATCCATGCCATGCCAATCGGGAGTGTTTGGTGTCCTCACGCATTGCCAATCTATGCTGTGCCTGGTGCCCTATTTGTGCCACAGGGCCAATCTACAGAGTGTGCGGTCCGCTCCTTTGGCAATGTGGCATAGGAGGGGCACCAGGCACTGCACAAATTTGCAATGTGGCCTGGTGGTGCCCCTTGGTCTTGCTGTGTCAATATACCCACATATTTCAAACTGCCTGCCACTCCCAGTGTTTCCCTGTGATCCTGCTACCTACCACTCTCACTCTGGTGCTGTGGTCCCCTGTCTGACTCCAGGTCTCCAGAAACAGACTGGCAGCAGGGTCCTCGTCCTCTAATTCAATTCACTCCTCCTTAATTCATTTCTCCCCTTTAATTACTTTCACCCCCTCCCCCCTTAAATTCATTTCATATAGCGTATGACAGAGCTCCACAGCAATAAAACTCACAGTAATGTGCGGGGTGTATGAGCGTATGACAGAGCTCCACAGCAATAAAACTCACAGTAATGTAATGATATCAGTTTACTCAGACCCCCCAGCAGAACATTACAAACACACACACACACACCCAGCATAACATTACACACACCCCAGCAGCACATTACACACATACCTCCCCAGCAGAACATTACACCCCCCCGAGCAGAGCATTAAACCCCCAGCAGAACATTACACCTCCCAGCAAAACATTACACCCCCCCAGGGAAGTAGGAAGGGCGAGGTGAGTGAGGCGCCTGCCTCGGGCACAGCTGTGAAGGGGCGCAGCCATGGCTCGAGTCCTGCGGGAACGCAGGTTGCGGGAACCTGCGTTCTCGCAGGTCTCGAGCCATGGCTGCACCCAGTGGCGTTGCTACGTGGGGCGGGGGTGCGGCCCGCACCAGGTGACACCCGCCTTTAGGGTGACACCGTCACCCTAAGGGCGGGTGTCTCACCCTCCACCGCGTTTTTCGCTCCCTGCGAGCGTCCGAAGCATGCAGCTTCGGCGCTTGCCTGGAGGAAACACGTCACCAGCCAATCGCGGCTAGTCACGTGGCTCCCCCAGGCGAGCGCCCAAGCTGCGCGCCGCCGGACGCTCTGAGGGAGCGAAAAAGGTTGGCGGAGGTGAGCTGGGGCCATTATCCATGAGATGTTGGGGCATTCCATGTGCTGGGGCATTCCAGAAATCCATGAGGAGCTGGGGCAAATCCATGAGGAGCTGGGGCAAATCCATGAGGAGCTGGGTCAAATCCATGAGCTGCTGGGGCAATATCCATGTGCTGGGGCATATCCATGAGGAGCTGGGGCAAATCCATGAGGTGCTGGGGCATATCCATGAGGTGCTGGGGCATATCCATGAGGAGCTGGGGCATATCCATGATGAGCTGGGGCATATCCATGATGAGCTGGCGCATATCCATGAGGAGCTGGGGCAAATCCATGATGAGCTGGGGCAAATCCATGATGAGCTGGGGCATATCCATGATGAGCTGGGACAAATCCATGATGAGCTGGGGCAAATCCATGATGAGCTGGGGCATATCCATGAGGAGCTGGGGCATATCCATGAGGAGCTGGGGCATATCCATGAGGAGCTGGGGCATATCCATGAGCTGCTGGGGCATATCCATGAGCTGCTGGGGCAGTATATCCATGAGCTGGGGCATTATATCCATGTGCTGGGGCAGTATATCCATGTGCTGGGGCAGTATATCCATGTGCTGGGGCAGTATATCCATGAGCTGGGGCAGTATATCCATGAGCTGGGGCAGTATCCATGAGCTGGGGCATATCCATGAGCTGGGGCAATATCCATGAGCTGGGGCAAAATCCATGAGAGCAGCTGGGGCATTATCAATGAGAGCAGCTGGCGCAGTATATGCATGAGAGCAGCTGGGGCAGTATATCCATGAGAGGAGCTGGGGCAGTATATCCATGAGAGGAGCTGGGGCATATCCATGTGTGCTGGGGGCAGTATCCATGAGAGCTGGGGCAATATCCATATGTGAGCTGGTCTGGGGCAATATATCCATGTGTGAGCTGGTCTGGGCAATATATCCATGTGTGAGCTGAGGCGCAATATATCCATGTGTGAGCTGAGGTGCAATATATCCATATGTGAGCTGGGGCAATATATATCCATGGGTGAGCTGCTGGGGGCAATATATAACTGTGAACTGGGGCAATATATATCCATATGTGAGCTGGGGGCAATATATATCCATGGGTGAGCTGCTGGGGGCACTATATATCCAGAGCTGCTGGGGGCAATATATATCTGTAACGTTGGGGGCTTCCAGCCCTACCTGTGTGCTTGAGGACAGCAAGTCTGATGCTGCTCGCTGACCACTGCCCGGTTTAAATGGAGACAGGCAAGGAGGTGATTGCATGAGGTGTGGCTTGAGTGGGGGGCGTGGTCTGGTGAAGGTCTTTAAAAACCCTCAGTATAGTTTCAGAAGTTGCCAGATCGTGGTTATCCATACCTGAGCTCCTTGTACCTGACTGCTATATTGATTTAACCTGTTATTGACCTCTGCTTGTGTTCTGACCATTCTGCCTTCTGTTGCCCTAGACTATTTTCTTGTACTACGCTACTGCTCTGATACTGACCCGGCTATTCCATTTGACCATTCTGAACTCTGTATTCCTGATTCTGGCTCGGCTGACTCCTCTCCGTATTGTTAACCCTTTTCTGTCTAGCTAGTTTACCTGGCCAATTCTAAGGACCAGACAGATAGGTATCATTCACAGCTACACTGTTGGTAGCTTCTGGGTTTTGTGGAGTGTTGGGGGTTAAGTACTGCGTGGTGGGATCCGGGAACCGTGACAATATCCATGTGTGCTTTCACTGCCTTCGAACAGGCAACGTACTTGCTGGCAGTTGGCAAAAAGTTGTGTGAGCATATGAGAGAGCTCCACAGCAATAAACCTCACAGTAATGTGTGCTGTGTGTATGAGCATTCAGTGTTATATGGGAGTACTGATTTAGGAGTAAGAGTAGTTAAAAAAAAAATCTGTAAAACTCGGGGGGGGGGGGGTGACACCATAAGTTACCGCACCGGGTGACACCAACCCTAGTGACGCCACTGGCTGCACCCCTTCACAGCTGTGAAGCGCCCAGCCCAAAATGATTGCCGGCGGCCGCTTGCTTCCTGCTTGAACGGCCACTGACAGGAAGTGCGAGCGGCTGCACTTCCTGTCAGCGGCCGTTCAAGCAGGAAGCAAGCGTCTGCCGGCAAGGAGAGGTGAGCTGGGGCAATATCCATGAGACCTGGGGGGCGATATCCATGAGACCTGGGGGGCAATATCCATGAGACCTGGGGGGCATTATCCATGAGACCTGGGGGCACTATCTGGGGACACTATCCATGAGACCTGGGGGGCACTATCCATGAGACCTGGGGGGCACTATCCATGAGACCTGGGGGGCACTATCCATGAGACCTGGGGGGGCATATCCATGAGACCTGGGGGGGCATATCCATGAGACCTGGGGGGGGCATATCCATGAGACCTGGGGGGGGCATATCCATGAGACCTGGGGGGGGCATATCCATGAGACCTGGGGGGGGCATATCCATGAGAGCTGGGGGCATTATCCATGAGAGCTGGGGGCATTATACAGGAGAGCTGGGGCGCATTATCCAGGAGAGCTGGGGCATTATCCATGAGAGCTGGGGGCATTATCCATGAGAGCTAGGGGCAATATCCATGAGAGCTTGGGGCAATATCCATGAGAGCTGGGGGGCAATATCCATGAGAGCTGGGGGCAATATCCATGCGAGCTGGGGGCAATATCCATGAGACCTGGGGCATTATCCATGAGAGCTGGGGGACATTATCCATGAGCTGGGCCATATCCATGTGAACTGGGGCAATATATACCCATATGAGCTGGGGTCAATAATATCCATGTGAACTGGGGAAAATAGTCTGGGGGCTCAGTGCTGTGTATATTATTCTGGGGGGGTGTATAGTATGCTATATGTTCTTTTGCTATACATGCATGTATTCTGTGTGTACTGTATTTGTACATGTACTAAGTGTGCACTATATATGTAGGGTTCAAAGGGTGGTCCGATCCACTGCTTCTGGTAGCGGGGAGCATCCAGGGGCTTAGCACTGCGCCACTGGTCGGGGACTCTGATTTTTAAAATTATGTTGGGGGGGCACAATTTTCTGTTGTTGCCTCAGGTGCAAAAGGAGCTCGCTACTGCTCTGCACCCCCTGAGCAGAACATTACACACACACCCCCCCAGCAGAACATTACACCCCAGAAGAACATTACCCCTCCCAGCAAAACATTACACCCCCGAGCAGAACATTACACACACCCCCCTCCCCTCCCTCATTTTATTCAAACCTTTTATAAATCTTCTTTCGGCCTCTCTGCCCAGTCCTCCTTCACATTACAGTGGAAGCGCGCAGGCTGACTCTGCTGCAGGGCCGCACCCTAAGCTTTGGGGTTTGTCCTCCAGGCTTTTCTGCTGCTGCGTGCCCTGGCTATGCGTGTCACGTGAGGGGGGCGGGGCCAAATTATGCAGTGTGCCTGCTCATGTTTAGAATGTGGGGCTGAGGCAGACACACTGCATCGCTTTGAGAGTGCGCGGCTGGGCCCCTGGTTGATATCTGAAGATCATTCATGCTCCGCTTCCGCTATTTTAAAAAACAGATTTTTTCAGCACCTCACACTGACAGCAAACCAGGACAGTAAGGCAGCCGCCTGTGCCGCCTTACACTAGCGCCAGCCCTGGTGGTATCAATGCATCCCTTCTCTATACACAGAGCGCCATGTCCCTAGAATATATATGATCAGGGGTTACTTTATTTTATATTTTTATACTATTCCTATTAAATTAACAGTAATTTTTGATGTCTTTTATTAAGTAGAAACTTTTTTTGCCTATATAACATGTGTTTGTGACAATAAAACGGTTTTGTGTACATTTTAATTTAGTTAGTGGATTCCTGTCCAGTGTGGTGAGAAGCAAACGTAATGCAGTGTAGACACGCTGCGAGGCAGAGCGGAGTGAAGTCAAGCCTGCAAAATGTTTGCTTCGCTACGCTGTGCATCGCTACACGCTCAGTGTGTCTCATCCTTTATTCCCGCATCGCTAGTTTACCGAATCAGTTTGTATACTTGTTACTGACCCTGCTTGTTCTGAGGACCCGATCTGTTGCCGACTTTGCCTGCCATTTGACTATTCTCTGTGTGTATTCCCTGCCTGTTCTGTTTGCTTCCTGTTGCTACTGGTGTGCGCCGATTCTCACCACATACAGTAGCGCAGTACAAGTGCCTAAACATTGCTGACCCGGTTTTGTTATAGCTGCTGATGCAACTGAATAAATCGGGGATCTCTTCTGCATTACCAAAACCTCCACCACTGCACTCTTCCACAATACCACAGAGGGGTTACGGTGTGAAGGCACTTGCTGCCACCAAAAGCTAAATATTTGGGTGCACTGACGCCTATATCAGATTCATATCATTTTAATATTTGACCACAGGGTCCACCACAGCACTCTTCCACAATATCACAGAGGGGTTACGGTGTGACGGCACTGTTGCCGACACTAAAGGCCCAATTTTAAAGCACCTATTGTTACTTTCATCCAAAACCTGCATAAGTTTCACAATAATTTAGCCCAAAAAAAATCACTAAACTTGTTCTGCGTGTCCTAAAACGTCTCTTTTCATACAGGCTGCCGCCCCAAGCAGTTGTTTATGAATAAATTAAAGGAAAAGCATTTACCGTCATTTTAAACGTTATTTCTTTGTTTTTAAATGTTTCTATACATCCTACAAATCCGCCACTTCACGGGCAGGTTATGGGGACCTCCTAGGCACGATATTTGAAGGAATTTTTCGTTTTTATTCTTAACCTTTATTTCATGGAAAACTCACTGTTCCTTTAAAAACGTTTTGTTTTAACCCTTTCGCTGCTGAGGCTTTTCCCGCCCCTGTGCTGAGGTCATTTTTACCTGTTTTGCGCATCATGTTTAAACGTGTTTTTAAGGCTTATTTTAGTATATGACCAGACATATTATATATCGTTCTTTCCGTCAGACTCAGTAGATTCATAATATGTCATTATTATATGTATACGTCATGACCTGTCTCTATATTATAACAAAAAATGCAATAAAATATGATTTTTCAATAATTTACAATGTGTAAAGTGGTTTTTTTCACATTTTAACATGCGAGCAATTGCGGTTGTATTTTGTATGGGGTGCGCTTGTTAAAAAAATTAGAGATGGGGTCTCATTACATTTTTTTTTGGGGAAAATTACACGATTTTTAACAAACGCACCGCATACAAAAATCGTTAGTGCAGCATCATTGTTCACATTATAATTGAAATGGGAACAATATTGCTGCATTAACAAACCAAAAGAAAGAAAAAGAAATATTTTTTTTTTTTTTATAATTTGTTTTTAAAATATATTTTTTTATTTATTTTTTATTTTTAATTTTTTTTACAATTTTTTTTCACATTCATGTTTGGTATCGTTGGAACGGCCATGCTCTGGCCGATCCAACGATACCAAACTTTAACCCCTAGCTGCCACGGATCGGGAGATAGGGGGTTTCAATAAACCCCCTATCTCCCGATCCGTGGCAGCTAGGGGTTAACTCCAGGACTGGCGTCATCGTGCTATGCACAATGACGCCAGTCCTCAGGGGGAGTTCCCGGAAGCTTGGCCGACATCCAAGATGTCGGCCAGCTCCGGGAAAGGATCACGAACCGGCGCTTTTCAGCACCGATTCGTGATCCGGCTCCCCAGGGGTTAATGCCAGGTACCATTTGGAAGGGCAGGCTGTGCCCTTCCAAATGGTGCCTGGGTTAACGCCCGCAACGCCGCCGATCGGGAGGGAGAGAGGTCCGAAGGACCTCGCCCCCTCCCTTTCAGGCGCCTCCTCCGCACATGCGGGGGGGCGCCTGAATTAGGTGTCATCGCGCCGCCACGATGACACCTAATTTCACCGGCGGCGGTTACGGATGCTGGGCTGACATCGAGGATGTCAGTCTGCACCGGGGGGGCCAGCGATCGGTCGGAACTCGGCCGAACGCTGACCCCAAAGTGTGGACATGTGTGGAAGGTGACATGCGGTTGGACGCGCTGAGCGCGTCCACCGCAGCGAAAGGGTTAAAATGATATGAATCTGGTAATATAGGCGCCAGTGGCAGTGCACCCAAATATTGTGCCTTTGGTGGCAGCAAGCGCCTTCACACCGTAAACCCTCTGTGGTATTGTGGAAGAGTGCTCGGTTGGACCCTGCGGTCCAATATTAAAATGATGTGAATCTGGTACAGGCGTCAGTGCACCCAAATATTGTGCCTTTGGTGGCAGCAAGTGCCTTCACACCGTAAGTAACCCCTTTGTGGTATTGTGGAAGAGTGCAGTGGTGGAGGTTTTGGGAATGCAGAAGAGATTCCTGATCTATTCAGTTACATCAGCATCAGGGGATTGATGGCTGCTGATCCAGGACTGATTCATTGTTATAAATGTCAGCCGGTCTACAGAGTCGGTTCACAGATGCACTCTTTCTTGTCTGTGAAAAAACCTCCAGCGGCACTGAACGTCCTTTCAGAAAGCATGCTGGATGAAGGGCAAACTAGTAGCTGCATAGCATATTGGCTAAGTTCTGGCCAGTGATCTGATCTCAACACTCACCCAGTAAGCCAGTGGATCATCTGCTGTAAAGGTATCCAGGTCTGCCCTTGCCCCTAGGTAGTCCTGCACCATATGGTGAAGACGCTGGCAATGGGTGCCTACATTTGACTTCCCAGGGCGTCGTGGACTAAAAAAATTAAAAAGGCATCAGTCAAGTGGCCCCGGTCATCACTGCTCTTCCTCTGAGCATCCGCAGCCTCAGAAGCACCTGTGTTATCACTTGGTAACCTACCAGTGCCTGGAAAGGTGTTACACAAGTGTCGCTTTAGAGCGTCCTCAAGTTGTTTCATCTTGTGCTCCCTCTGTGCAGGCAGGATGAGCTCTGCAACTTTACCCTTGTATCGTGAATCAAGAAGGGTTGCCAACCAGTAATGATCCCTCTCCTTGATAGCACGAATCCTGGGGTCCTTTAGCAGGCTTTGCAGGATAAGGGAGCCCATGCAGCGTAGGTTGGAGGTGGCATTAGCTTCCGAGTCTTCCTGGTCAATGAGGATGACACCATCGTGCACTTCCTCCTCCCAGCCACGTACTAGTCCTTGTGTTTCTGGGCACACAAAACCCTCCCTTGAGGAATCCCCACCTTCAATGCCCCACTGCTTAAATATTCCTCCTCCTCCTCATCCTCTTCATCCTCCTCCTGTCTGATCTGAGGACCAGCAGGAATGATGTCTGCGTAAAGACTGGGGCCTTGAGAGCTAGGGAAGGCCTCCTCTTCCTCCTGCTGCTCTGCCTCTAAAGCCACATCTATAATTCCCCGCAGAGTGCTCTCCAGCAGGAACACTAAAGGAATTGTGTCACTGATGCATGCACTGTCCCTGCTCACCATCCTTGTTGCTGTGACGGTGAGCCCCCTATAGGGTGATGGGGAGCCTTTAATCTGCAGAGGTTGAAGCCTTTAGGGCAGGTATATAGAATAGCTGACACTAACAGGATCAAGCACAATATTTCACAATATTCCAAATCCAGGGAGTATTACAGGACAATTGAACTGCTACTAAGCTCCAAAGGTTTTGAGATCAATGGACAACTTAGAGCACCCAACAATACAGAGGATAGCAAGACTAAATCTTCAGAACTAAGGTACTTGGTAAGACAGACAATGAATTGTGCAAGCTGCAGGGCAGCATTAAATACAAACAGATACAGACTGATGATCCAGACACTCCCAGCCAGGAAGTACAGATAAAGCCCTGAGAACCACTCAACAGCAAATTGGCCTCATGGGCAAATGCCTGCTGAGTGAAACAGCTAAATAATACACAAACACAATAATACCTGAAACAGACGAGGTTAATACTAGAGAGGTCCAAAAATCCAAGCCAGAAGGTCATACACAGAATATCAAAATAACTTCAGGGGTCAGACAAGAGAGAGATCCAAACAGAAGAGCCAGAGGTCATACACGGAATATCAGAATAGCTTCAGGGGTCAGACAAGAGAGAGATCCAAACACAAGAGCCAGAGGTCATACACGGAATATCAGAACAATAATACAGCACGCAGGAAATAGGTCTATCCCGATCCAAGGATCAAGGGAAATCCTGGCCCTACATATAGGGCTGAACAGGTCATGTGACCGCAGACCAATTAGCCCAACAGATGGTCTGTAGCCTGAAAACAAAAATAAACAGGAATCCCTGCTACCACCAGCAGGGGGCAAGGCCGAGATGTGACAGTTGCCTCCTCAAATGATGACAGTACAGTGCATACATCCTTGATCATCAGCCACTGTGGGGGGGGGAAATAAGTTGACCTGAACCTGTCCTTCTGCCATACTCACACAGGTACTCATTGATGGCCCTCTGCTGCTTGTGCAGACGCTGCAGCATTGCTAATGTCGAGTTCCACCTGGTGGGCATGTCACAGATCAGACGGATTGTGGGAAGGTGGACTTCTCTTTGAATTTCTGCCAGGAGAACACTTGCTGCGAATGACCGTCTGAAGTGGCTGCACACTTTTCTGGCCTGCCTGAGAAGCTCTGCCAGCCCTGGGTACCTGGTTAGGAAACGCTGTACCACCAGATTTAGGACATGTGCTAAGCATGGTACATGTGTCAACTCACCCTGGCATAGGGTGGAGAGAAGGTTGCTGACATTATCACAGATGATCATTCCCAGCTGAAGCTGGCTTGGTGTTAACCATCTCTGCGCCTGCCCCTGCAGAGCGGATAGAATTTCTGGCCCGGTGTGGCTCCTGTCCCCTAAACAAACCAGCTCAAGCACAGTATGGCATCTTTTTGCTTGAGCCACTGGGTAGCCCCTGCCATGCGTCGGTTTAACTGCCACTTCGCCAGAGACAGAGAAGGAGGAGGAGGAGGAGGAAGAGGTGCTGGTGGAGCAGACAGACCTCATACAAGCAGCTTTCTGGAGGCTTTCTGGTGGATGAACAAGCTCCAGCACAGAGCCCCGTCCTGGATCCCTCCCAGCTGCAATCAGAGTTACCCCGTGTGCCGTGAAAGAAATGTAATGACCCTGTCCATGCTTGCTGGACCACGTGTCTAAAGTCATGTGCACCTTTCTGCTGACTGCCTTTCCCAATGACTCCATAACATTGTGTTCCACGTGCTGGTATAGTGCTGGAATGGCCTTCCGTGAAAAGAAATGGTGTTTTGGAACCTGCCACTGTGGTATAGCACATTCAGCAAATTAATGGAAGGAAGAAGAGTCCACCAGCTGGAAAGGCAGCAGCTGTAATGCGAGTAGTTTTGCTAAACTGGCATTTAGACGCTGTTCTTGGGGATGGTTGGGACTATGTTTTTTCTTATACTGCAGCAGCTGGGGCAACGTAATCTGACTGCGTAAATCTTCAGCTGATGGGATGCTGTCACATTCTGTAGAAGGACCTGGTACACCCATTACTGTAGCATCATCCCTGTCAGTGGAGGTTGTAGGCAATGACATGGCAGGACATATAGTGGGGGTAGAGACAGATGAGGAGGAGGAGGAGGACCTATGCAAAGTGTTGTGCCATATGTCTCCTCAAGCACGTGGTACCCAAGCGTATGATGTCTTTCCCAGGCTTGATCCTCTTCTGACATAGATTACAAATAGCAATGGTGCGGTCTGCTGCACATTTCTTAAAGAACTCCCAGACAGCAGAGATCCTGGACGTGCGCTGCGAGACAACAGCGCTCTGCACCTGAGCAGCTCTGACATCTGATGCCTTGGACTGGCTACGGTTGGTCATAGAGGACGTTGTGCCTCGTGTTTGTTGTGCCTCCTCCTCACTTGACTCCTCTGTTCGATCAGGCACCCAGGTAGAGTCAGTGACCTCATCATCCTTATCCCCCCTATCTCCTTGTCACTGGTGCCAACTTGGCAGTATGCTGCAGCTGCTGGGGCAACATGAGTGCCAGTTATTTGTGTGTCACTGGCGCCCCCATCCTCTAGATTGATTATACTCCCTTCCTCAACCTCAGAGATTGAATCAGAGCACTGTAGTTGCTGCGCATCCTCAAGCAGCATGTCACTGTCGTTGTAGTCAAACAATTCAGATGACTCCTCCGTGTGTGATAGTGAGGCTACGGCAGGAGTAGCTGTGGACATGGAGGCTGAATTAGATGTTTTGGCAGCTGAGGTGGACTGTAAACCACTACAAGCCTGGCTGGCAGAGGACTCGGAGGATGAGGATGGCCTGGTTAGCCAATCCTGCAAATCCTCTGTATGTTGCTGCTGCTTAAGACGGCCAGCACCAGTTAGAAAGGACAAGCGTGCCCCTGCAGAGGATGCACCACGTCCACGACGACCAAAGGCACAGCCTCCGGATACAGAGGCTGCTTGCCTGCTTATCTGTGTCTGGGAGCATCTGCCTGTCCTTTTTGGTCTTTCTGTCATGGTGAGTGATATATACAATTGTGTTCAAAATTATTCAACCCCCACTGAAATTGAATGTTTTGACCAGTTTGACATTGATTTTGATCATTCAGTCATCTTGCTTACAATTAAATCAAAGAGGCACGTGTAGGTCAGACAAATATAACATAACATTTATAATGAAATAACCACAAATGTCTTTTCTGTGCTCACATTATTATCAGTTTTATTCAACCCCCAAGTGACATTCAATCTTAGTACTTAGTACAACATCCTTTTACAGTTATAACAGCTTTTAAACGTGAAGCATAGCTTGACACAAGTGTCTTGCAGCGATCTACGGGTATCTTCGTCCATTCGTCATGGGCAAAAGCCTCCAGTTCAGTCACATTCTTAGGCTTGCACACTGCAACTGCTCTCTTTAAGTCCCACCAGAGGTTCTCAATCGGATTTAAGTCAGGTGACTGTGATGGCCACTCCAAAATGTTCCAGCCTTTAATCTGCAACCATGCTCTAGTGGACTTGGAGGTATGCTTGGGATCATTGTCCTGTTGAAAGGTCCAACGTCTCCCAAGCCTCAGGTTTGTGACGGACTGCATCACATTGTCATCCAATATCTCCTGGTACTGAAGAGAATTCATGGTACCTTGCACACGCTGAAGCTTCCCTGTACTTGCAGAAGCACAACAGCCTCAAAGCATGATTGACCCCCCGCCATGCTTCACAGTAGGCAAGGTGTTCTTTTCTTCATAGGCCTTGTTCTTCCTCCTCCAAACATAGCGTTGATCCATGGGCCCAAACAGTTCTAATTTTGTTTCATCAGTCCACAGATCACTATCCCAAAACTTCTGTGGTTTGTCCACATGACTTTTGGCATACTGCAGTCGACTCTTCTTATTCTTTGGAGACAGCAAGGGGGTGCGCCTGGGAGTTTTGGCATGGAGGCCTTCATTATGCAGTGTGCGCTGTATTGTCTGAGCTGAAACCTCAGTACCCACATCTGACAAATCTTTTCTCAGTTCCTCAGCAGTCACACGGGGACTTTTCTCCACTCTACGCTTCAGGTAGCGCACAGCGGTCGAAGTCAGCATCTTCTTTCTGCCACGACCAGGTAGCGTTTCAACAGTGCCCTTTGCCTTGAATTTGCGAATGATGCTTCCTATGGTCTCCCTTGGTATGTTTAACATCTTTGCAATCTTCTTATAGCCATTGCCCTTCCTGTGAAGAGTAATCACCTCTTCTCTTGTCTTCCTGGACCCTTCTCTTGACTTCACCATGTTTGTAACCACACCAGTAAATGTCTAGAAGGAGCTGAGTATCACAGTCATTATAAAGCTGCCTAATTGGTGCTTATTATGCTTTATTGCTGCTCCGTGACATCCACAGGTGTTTTCAATACCTGATTGAAAACACTTGAATGAACCTCTGTTCTTCAGAGTGGTAGTCTTTAAGGGGTTGAATAATTGTGTCAATGAAGAATTCACAAAAGAAACATTTACTACTGTATTACAAAACCAATTGATGTCATTTTAGTTGCATATGGTTCTTTAAAAAGTCCTTGTAGGATTTCATTCTGAATACAATTACAAATGTCACTAAATTCCCTAAAACTCTTTACAGCATTGGGGGTTGAATAATTTTGAACACAACTGTAGATTAAAGATATGCAGAACTCTGATTCAACTGTGTTATCTAGATTAAAGATTTCCAGAACTCTGGTATAACTCGGTGAGACACCCTGATAGCTGGCAGCCAGTGACAAGACACAGATTAAAATTCCCAGAAACCACCTATAAATCAGTGAGACCCCCTGATAGGACCCCCTGATAGCTGGCAACAGTGACAAGACACCGATTACAATTCCCAGATATCTGCTAGAAGTATGTGGGACTCCCTAATAGCTGGCAGTGAGAAGACACAGATTACAATTCCCAGAAACCTCCTATAAATCAGTGAGACCCCCTGACGGGTGGCAGTGACAAGACTCAAATTACAATTCCCAGGAACCTCCTATAATTCAGTGAGACCCTCTGATGGGTGGAAGTGACAAGACACAGATTACAATTTCCAGGTATCTGCTAGAAGTGAGACCCCCCCAATAGCTGCTGGCAGTGAGAGCACACACTAAGAGACCAATCTCCTCTCAAAAACCATGTGCTGGGGCTGTGTGAAGCCTTATATAGTGTGCTGCGGGACTTAGCTCTGTGAGCCCATGATTGGGCAAAATTTGTCCAATCAGGACTCTGAGCCGTGAATGGCATAGTCTTGCACCTGTCTTGCACCTGACCAGAGCCGGCACTACCTATAAGGCAGGACAGACGCCTGCCTAGGGGTGCCTGTCCAGCAGAGGGCGCTAATATCTGGATTTCTCTCACTGAACGCTGGAATCCTCGCAGCCTGTCAGCGCTGTCTCTCTCTGTAGGGAGAGATCAGCGCCGTGTTTGGGAGAGGCCCGCCCCCTCCATGACACTGCCCGGGGGCGGGGAGAGGAGAGAAAGCAGCCCTCCCACCATCAGGGCTCCCCCCTGCTTCCCCTGACTCTGTATGCCTGGAGAGAGCCAATGGGAGCCTCTTGAAAAATGACCCGCCCACTTCCTCACACATGATCACCATCAGCACGTGGCTGCAGCTGTGTGGAGGAGGAGAGGAGCCAGCAGTCCTGACACCCTGACATGCTGTGATCTGCACAGATGCAGGTAACAGGGGGAGAGAGAGGCAGGGTATCAGGGGCAGATAGGCAGGGTAACAGGGGCAGAGAGACAGGGTAACAAGACATCCCAGCTCACACATGTCACAGCTCCTCCACTTACATGGATCCATGATGGCTTATAGTCTCCAGCAGCATCACGTCCTGCACACACTGCACAGGGAGGAAGGGGAGAGAGCTGGCGGCATATACTCTATACTGGTCCCTGCTCTCCCCCCTCTGCAGGTGAAAGTCTTCTTGGCCCTTCTGCACATGTTTAGAAATTCTCCCCAAGTAGCCCAGAGGCAGCAGCAGCAGCAAGACATGGCAGATTCTCCTCGCTCTCTCTGCCCCCTCCTTCCTCTCCCATAGACGGGGTTAATACTGTTCAGATCATCCAGGACATTGTGCAAAGAGAATACGCACATCAGTTTTGCTGAGGACACGAGTGCTAAAATAACTTCCATAGATAACGGCCCTGGCTCTGCAGCGTTTCGGCATGTGGGGGGGGGCTGACACTGAGGCCTGGTGCAAACTACCTGTAAATGTCAAATATCTGCTACTATTCTCTGGAAGCTCAATATATTAAAGTTAATGCACATTTATTCAAGTTTTACAATGTATAGAATCCCCTGGACCTATCAGGAAGGGTGACATGACTGATGGCCGGTGCCTGTCAATCAAGTAAAGATCTGGATAGGCATTGGTGGAGGTTGGCAACAATGTTTCTCTTATCTGGCTTTATATTCCTGTGTTGGGGGAGTGTTCTGTCTCTTGTTTCCTGACAGCGTGAGAGGTGCAGTAAAAAGATTAGGGCTACCTGGTGAGAGAGAGAGAAAGGGGACAGTAATTTAAATATGGCGTCTACTTCTTTGGAGCGTTTGATGGGGCAGTTAAGAGAACATGCTGCAGCCCGTGGTGCTTCCTTGCAAGACCTGATGGTGGAGGCCATGGCGCCGTCCCGTGAGAGGTCCCCTGAGGAGAGAGTTGAGACGCGCCAGTGGAGGATGGAGAGGCGTTCGAAACCCCCGGCGCGATTGAGCCCAAGTCCCCCGAGGATTCGTGGGAGGAGAAGAAAGGGAGAAGTTTTGGCCGAAAATGATCCTGGTTCCCCTTCCTCTGACGGTTCCATTGTTCTGGATACCCCGCAGAGGGCCCCCCGTACAGGGTTGAGACGGCGGTGAGTGCGGTGCAGCGTGCGTTGGCTTCCCCTGTCGTTGCAGGTCATCAGGACGAGGGTGAGAGGGAAGAAGAGGTGCGCACCCAACAATATGGCCACCGGCTCCAGAGATCCAGGAGCCCACGTGCGCAGCAGGTGCCTCCGGTGGAGACAGAAGGAAGAGCATCCACTTCTGCTCCCAGGCCTCCTCCTGCTCGGCGCAGACCGGCCAAGTCATGGCCGGCGGGTCAGGCATGCCCACAAAATGGCGGCGCCCGCCGGAGGAGCGCTGAAACGCAACTGGGAGCCAATTCTGATCGGAGGGGAGGCGAGAATTTGGCGGCAGTGGCTGGGAGGAGGTCAGCACTGCTATCCATGCCCTCTGGAGAAAATGCTGTGAGGCTGGGGAGTCCTGATCGGCACTCTCAGGCGGGGAGTGGCTTGATTCCTGGTGCTGGTGGGAGACAAGAGGTGCTGGAAGAGGTGGAGCGGTTAACTCATCGCTGGAGCCTGAGGTCCCGGTGGTTGCTGAGGGTCCATCTCTCCTATTGGCTGCACAGGAGTCTGACCTGGGGACGGTTGCGAGTACGCTGAGCTCTGCGGGCGGCAGGGAGGCCACCTATGCTGGCTCATTACCGACGGGGTTAATAGAGACCCTGGTCGCGGCTGTTCAGCGCTGGCAGGACGAGTCAGTGGCTGGTGCTAGTGTGATTACACCCGAGTCGGATTTGGGGATTTCTGCTTCGTTTAGGGTGGTACCGGGGCGTGGTATATCACAAGGAGTGGGGCAGCTGGGGATGCCTGGATCCAGTGGGGCGCATGTGCCTGTCTCGGTGGGACCGCTAGGCTCGGTGGTCAGTAGGGATGAGCTGTTCGGTTCGGACGGTTCGGAGTTCGGACCGAACTTAGCCTGTTCGGTCTGCTCGTGAACTACTAACATTTCCGGGTGTTCGCCGCATGTTCGACCACAATGCACCACAATGGCCCACAATACACTTTTACACTGGCCTGAAGCTCGTAATTACTTACAGCCTTGCACCTGACCACAGGTCTGGTGCAAGACAGGTTCAACAGTATGACAATCACGGCTCAGAGTCCTGATTGGGCAAATTTTGCCCTATTATGGGCTCACAGAGCTAAGTCCCACACCACACTCTATTTAAGGTTTCCACGCACCACTTCAGCATGCATTTGAGAGGAGATTTCATAGGAGATTGTTGTTGTGTGTTCTTACTGCCGGTCTGCCACGCTCCTGGGGGGGGGGGTCTCATTTCAAACCAAATATCTGGGAATTGAGGTGATGTGTGTCTTGTCACTGCCAGCAAGTATTTTGGGGATCACAAATTTCTACAAAACATTTGGGAATTGAGGTGATCTTCTGTGTCTTGTCACTGCCAGCAAGTATTTTGGGGGTCACTAATTTCTACAAAACATTTGGGAATTGAGGTGATCTGTGTCTTGTCACACAGCCAGTGCCACGCAGTATTTTGGGGGTCACAAATTTCTACAAAATATTTGGGAATTGTTATAATCCGTGTGTTCTCACTGGCTGCCACCCATCACAGGGTCTCACTGATTTATAGGAGGTTTCTGATATTTGAAATCTGTGGCTTCTCACTGCCACCCATCAAGGGGTTTCACTGATTTATAGGAGATTTCAGAGATTTGTAATATGTGGCTTCTCACTGCCACCCATCAAGGGGTCTCACTGATTTATAGGAGGTTTCTGAGATTTGTAATCTGTGGCTTCTCACTGCCACCCATCAAGGGGTCTCACTGATTTATAGGAGGTTTCTGAGACTTGTAATCTGTGACTTCTCACTGCCACCCACCAAGAGGTCACACTGATTTAAAGGAGGTTTCTGAGATTTGTAATCTGTTGCTTCTCACTGCCACCCATCAAGGGGTCACACTGATTTAAAGGAGGTTTCTGAGACTTGTAATCTGTGGCTTCTCACTGCAACCCATCAGGGGGTCCCACATACTTCTAGCAGATTTATGCGAATTGTAATCTGTGGCTTCTCACTGCCACCCATAAAGGGGTCACACTGATTTATAGGAGGTTTCTGAGATTTGTAATCTGTGGCTTCTCACTGCCACCCATCAAGGGGTCTCACTGATTTTATAGGAGGTTTCTTAGACTTGTAATCTGTGGCTTCTCAGTGCCACCCATCAGGGGGTCCCACATACTTCTATCAGATTTATGCGAATTGTAATCTGTGGCTTCTCACTGCCACCCATCAGGGGGTCACACTGATTTATGGGAGGTTTCTGAGACTTGTAATCTGTGGCTTCTCACTGCCACCCGTCAGGGGGTCACACTGATTTATAGGAGGGAATTGTAATCTGTGTCTTGAAACTGCCTGCCAGCTATCAGGGTGTCTCACTGAGTTATACCAGAGTTCTGTAAATCTTTAATCTTTATACGAGAGTTGAATCAGAGTTCGTTATATATTTAATCTATATATCACTCACCATGTCTGAAAGGACAGGCAGACGCTCCCAGACACAGATCAGAGGGCAAGCAGCCCCTGTGTCGGGAGGCTGTGCCTCTGGTCGTGGTGGACATGGTGCATCCTGTGCAGGGGCATGCTTGTCCTTTCTAACTGGTGCTGGCCGTCTTAAGCAGCAGCAACATACAGAGGACTTGGTGGATTGGCTAACCAGGCCATCCTCATCCTCCGAGTCCTCTGCCAGCCAGGCTGTAGTACTTTACAGTCCACCTCAGCTGCCAAAACATCTAATGCAGCCTCCATATCCACAGCTACTCCTGCCGTAGCCTCACTATCACACACGGAGGAGTCAGTTGAATTGTTTGACTACAATGACAGTGACATGCTGCTTGAGGATGCGCAGCAACTACAGTGCTCTGATTCAATCTCTGAGGTTGATGAAGGGAGTATAATAACCTAGAGGAAGGGGGTGCCAGTGATGACACACAAATAACTGGCACTCATGTTGCCCCAGCAGCTGTAGCCTACTGCCAAGTTGGCTCCAGTGACAAGGAGATAGGGGTGAAGATGACATTGATGATGAGGTCACTGACTCCACCTGGGTGCCAGATCGAACAGAGGAATCAAGTGAGGAGAAGGGGGAGGAGGAGGAGGCACAGCAAACACAAGGCACAACATCCTCTATGACCAACCGTAGCACTAGCCAGTCCAAGGCATCAGATGTCAGAGCTGCTCTGGTGCAGAGCGCTGTTGTCTCAAAGCACACATGCAGGAACTCTGCTGTCTGGGAGTTCTTAAAGAAATGTGCAGCAGAGCGCACCGTTGCTATTTGTAATCTATGTCAGATGAGGCTGAAGCGTGGGAAAGACACTGGACGCTTGGATACCACGTGCTTGAGGTGACATATGAACACCTGCCACACGTCCCATTGGCGCAAAACTTTGCGTAGGTCCTCCACCTCCTCATCTGTCTCTACCCCCACTGTATGTACTGCCATGTCATTGCTACAACCTCCACTGACAGGGATGATCCTACAGTAATGATGTACCAGGTCCTTCCTCACATTGTGACATCATCCCATCAGTTGAAGATTTATGCAGTCAGATTACGTTGCCGCAGCTGCTGCAGCGTAAGTAAAAAATATAGTCCCAACCATCCCCAAGCACAGCGTCTAAATGCCAGTTTAGCAAAATTATTTGCATTGCAGCTGCTGCCTTTCCAGCTGCTGGACTCTGCTCCCTTCCGTGAATGTGCTGTACCACAGTGGCAGGTTCCAAAACGCCATTACTTTTCACACAAGGCCATTCCAGCACTATACCAGCATGTGGAAGACAATGTTATCCAGTCATTGGGAAGCAAGCATGGACAGGGTCGTTACCCAGTGTGCCGTGAAGGGAATGTAACTCTGATTGCAGCTGGGAGAGATCCAAGACGGGGCTCTGTGATGGAGCTTGTTCATACACCATGCCTCCAGAAAGCTGCTTGCATGAGGTCTGTCTGCTCCACCACCACCACCACCTCTTCCTCCTCCTCCTCCTCCTTCTCTGTCTCTGGCGAAGTTGCAGTTAAACCGACGCCTGACAGGGTCTATGCAATGGCTGAAGCAAAAAGAAGCCATACTGTGCTTGAGCTGGTTTGTTTAGGGGACAGGAGCCACACCGGGCCAGATATTCTGTCAGCTCTGCAGGGCCAGGTGCAGAGATGATTAACAGCACGCCAGCTTCAGCTGGGAATGATCGTCTGTGATAATGGCAGCAACCTTCTCTCCTCCCTACGCAGGGTAAATTGATGCATGTACCATGCCTAGCACACGTCCTAATTCTAGTGGTACAGCGTTTCCTAACCAAGTACCCAGGGCTGGCAGAGCTTCTCAGCCAGGCCAGAAAAGTCTGCAGCCACTTCAGACGGTCATTCCCAGCAAGCGTTCGAATGAAGAAATTCAAAGAGCATTCCACCTTCCCACAAACCGTCTGATCTGTGACATGCCACACAGGTGGAACTTGACATTAGCAATGCTGCAGCGTCTGCACAAGCAGCAGAGGGAAATCAACGAGTACCTGTGTGAGTATGGCACAAGGACAGGTTCAGGTCAATTTTGTGTTCCCCCCCCCCCCGCAGTGGCTGATGATCAAGGA
>CM019064.1:1356623-1621788 GCA_009667805.1 Leptobrachium leishanense
CATTGCTGGGATTTGATCAGGTCCAGACTGGTATTTCATTTTTTGGTTACGGAGAAGTTTAGTGATGGCACTGACAGTCACTGGTCTAAAACTGAATTTCTCTGCGTTACAGGGTCTCTGCACTGTTGGTGGGTCCTGACCTGTGTGCGGCCTTTCTGATTGCGTGTCATTTCCTAGCTTAGCAATCAGGGTGGTGGCACATCCAACAAAATAATTATTAAAAGCATTTGCTACATCTAGAGGGTGTTGTACAGTTTGGTTGTTTACTTTGACAGCAGCCGGTTGGGAGTGGACAGGGGGTGCTTGTATGTTACTTATTATTTTCCAAAAATTTCTGGGGTTTGATATGTTATTGTTTAAATTTTCATTGAAGTATTGGGCTTTAGCCATTTTTGTTTGTTTTGTGCATGCATTCCGGCATTTTCGGTATTGACAGTGATAGTTAAGGGATCAAGTACTTTTAAAATTTGACCACAGGGAGTCTCTAATCAGGTACATATGCGTGAGGTCAGCTGTAACCCAGGGGAGGTGGGCCCCTTTTACTCGCACTTTGCACAGTGGGGTATGGGTGTTCCAGACTTTCAGGAGCTCGGCTTGAAAGTATTCAATTGCACAGTCCAGGTCTGGGATTAGGTTTAGTCTGTGCCATGGGAGCTGTTTGAGATCATTTAGGAAGGATTCAAGATTAAATTTCTTGAAAGACCTGGTGATTATTACCTTTGGACATTTTATGGCCCTTATTTTGTGCACACAGTACACTAGGCAGTGAACACTGAAACTGTTAGCGAGAATGCCTGCCTCCTGTATTCGATCAGGACATGAGGAGAGAATCCAGTCCAGCAAGGTGTGTTTAGGGCTTTTCATATTAATGCGAGTGGGGGACGAGATTAATTGTGTTAGCTGCAAAGCCTTAAACAGTGAGCAGTGTTTATTGTTTTTAGGATTCAGCCAATCAACATTAAAGTCGCCGAGGACCAGCAGTTCACTTTTTTGGTTTTGAGCAACTAATTTACTAAGAATTTGGGTTATGTCAGAAAGGGAATGCACTGGGGAACTCGGTGGCGGTAGAATCCAGCAACAATAATTGTTTTACTGAACAGGTTCTCAATCATACCAGAAAGGAAATCAAATGTGGCCGGGGAGCTAGGATTCTGCAATGGGGTGAACTTTATGGAGTTGTCAACGTAGATAACAATTCCCCCTCCTCTCTTAGTTCTGTCCTTTCTAGAGCATGAATACCCTTGTATTGCTATGGCAGAGTCTGGCACTTTAGGGGTTAACCAAGATTCTGTCAGAAGCACCAAGCTTTAAGCTCATCCAGTTTAGGGAGTAAACTGCAGATGTTGCAATGCACAAAGGAGAGGCCTTTTTTAGTGGGGAGATTAAATATGGTGTCAGCTATTGGACCAGGGTTGGATTCAACATCATTTGCCAGAGCAAGCAGCAGAATAAAAAGGAATTTGGACATAATTTTCTTTTTGTAAAATAGTGATTGGAGAGTTTTAAAGCTCTGTTGTGTGGGGGGGGGAGGGCTGGATTTTGACACTCTCCACCAGCTCTCAGCTGATAAATTAAAGGAGCTGAGCAGGCTATGGTGTATTTGGGTTTCTTTTCCAGGTTGCTGTAATTTGTAGGGTGTATAGGGAGGGAGGGTAGATTTAGAGAGAAGGGAGAGAGTGGAAATAAGCAGCAAGAGGGGGAAGAGAGGGAAAAACATTTCTAGAGAAAGGTGGTGTGGGAGAAAGGAGGGAAAAAAGGAAAAGTAGAAGACAGGTAGGGAATTGATAAGGAAAGCAGAAGATGGAAGGGAGTCTAGTAGGTAAAGTTCCAGAGTGGTGTAGTTTGGTAGCTGAAAATATCACATTACCAAATTAGTTTGGTATAAATGAAATGAGAACTGTGGGGTGGGAGCTACATCCAGGTGGGAGCTAGGAGGACACCGTGATAGAGGTTGGCCCTGGAAGCTGTATGGAGTTGAGTATGCTGAAGAAACAGAAATCCAGGATTACATTGCATCTTTGGGGGATGTTGGGAAAATAAATTTTCTAATGCAGTGAATCATGACAGGGGGGGGCACAGGCTAGCAGGCCCAGGGCTGAGTGGAAATAAATTAATATAACTGGTAAAAGATGGCAATTTTGGAGTGCAAACAGGACTGGTAAAGATATGGCAATTAATGATAGCAAACAGGACTAGGTAAAATATCTTAACAACAGTTACGCTATATGGGATTTTACTTTAACATAAACATACAAATTAACATGGACAGTGCTATGAAAGCATACATACTAAACATTGAAAGTTAAGGTATTAGGCGTTGCGAAGCGTAGATTCAAATCACCTTGCAGGAGTCTTGGATAGATGTGTCCAGGTGGGAGCTAGGAGAACACCGTGATAGAGGTTGGCCCTGTAAGCTGTATGGAGTTGAGTATGCTTGCAGGAGCCTTGGACAGATGTGACCAGGTGGGAGCTAGGAGGACACCGTGATAGAGGCTGACCCTGGAAGCTGTATGGAGTTGAGTATGCTTGCAGGAGCCTTGGATAGATGTGTCCAGGTGATTTGAGAGGAGATTGGTCTTGTGTTAGTGTGTGTTCTCACTGCCAGTCTGCCACCAGCTACTGGGGGGGGGGGGGTCATTTCTACCAAATATCTGGGAATTGTTCTAATCTTTGTGTTCTCACTCCCATCAACTATTTTGGGGGCTCAGTAATTTCTACAAAATATTTGTGAATTGAGGTAATCTGAGGTAATATGTGTCTTGTCACTGCCACCCAGAATTTTGGGGGTTCAGTAATTTCTACAAAATATTTGTGAATTGAGGTAATCTGTGTCTTGTCACTGCCACCCAGAATTTTGGGGGCTCAGTAATTTCTACAAAATATTTGGGAATTGTTCTAATCTGTGTGTTCTCACTGCCACCCAGTATTTTGGGGGGTCAGTAATTTCTACAAAATATTTGGGAATTGAGGTAATCTGTGTCTTGTCAGTGCCACCCATCAGGGGGTCTCACTGATTTATAGGAGGTTTCTGGGAATTGTAATCTATGTCTTCTCACTGCCAGCTATCAGGGGGTCCCACTGAGTTATACCCGAGTTCTGGAAATCTTTATAACAGAGTTGAATCAGAGTTCTGTATATCTTTAATCTATATATCACTCACCATGTCAGAAAGACCAAAAAGTACAGGCAGACGCTCCCAGACACAGATAAGAGAGCAAGCAGCCTCTGTGTCGGGAGGCTGTGCCTCTGGTCGTGGTGGACGTGGTGCATCCTCTGCAGGGGCACGCTTGTCCTTTCTAACTGGTACTGGCCATCTTAAGCAGCAACATACAGAGGATTTGGTGGATTGGCTAACCAGGCCATCCTCATCCTCCGAGTCCTCTGCCAGCCAGGCTTGTAGTGCTTTACAGTCCACCTCAGCTGCCAAAACATCTAATGCAGCCTCTGTGTCCACAGCTACTCCTGCCGTAGCCTCACTATCACACACGGATGAGTCAGCTGAATTGTTTGACTACAATGACAGCGACATGCTGCTTGAGGATGCGCAGCAAGTACAGTGCTCTGATTCAATCTCTGAGGTTGAGGAAGGGAGTATAATCAACCTAGAGGAAGGTGGTGCCAGTGATGACTCACAAAAAACTGGCACTCATGTTGCCCCAGCAGCTGCAGCATACTGCCAAGTTGGCTCCAGTGATGAGGAGATAGGGGGGGATGATGATGATGAGGTCACTGACTCCACCTGGGTGCCTGATCAAACAGAGGAGTCAAGTGAGGAGGAGGCACAACAAACACGAGGCACAACGTCCTCTATGACCAACGATAGCACTAGCCAGTCCAAGGCATCAGATGTCAGTGCTGCTCAGGTGCAGAGAGCTGTTGTCTCAAAGCACACATCCAGGAACTCTGCTGTCTGGGAGTTCTTTAAGAAATGTACAGCAGACCCCACCATTGCTATTTGTAATCTATGTCAGATGAGGCTCAAGCGTGGGAAAGACACTAGACGCTTGGGTACCACGTGCTTGAGGCGACATGACCACCTGCCACACATCCCTTTGGCGCAAAACTTTGCATAGGTCCTCCTCCTCCTCATCTGTCTCTACCCCCCTGTATGTCCTGCCATGTCATTGCCTACAACCTCCACTGACAGGGATGATGCTACAGTAATGGATGTACCAGCTCCTTCCTCACAATGTGACAGCATCCCATCAGCTGAAGATTTACGCAGTCAGATTACGTTGCCCCAGCTGCTGCAGCATAAGAAAAAATATAGTCCCAACCATCCCCAAGCATAGCGTCTAAATGCCAGTTTAGCAAAATTACTCGCATTGCAGCTGCTGCCTTTCCAGCTGGGGGACTCTGCTCCCTTCCGCGAATTTGCTGAATGTGCTGTACCACAGTGGCAGGTTCCAAAACGCCATTACTTTTCACGCAAGGCCATTCCAGCACTATACCAGCACGTGGAAGACAATGTTATCGAGTCATTGGGAAAGGCAGTCAGCAGCAAGGTGCATGTAACTTTAGACACGTGGTCCAGCAAGCATGGACAGGGCTGTTACATTTCCTTCACGGCACACTGGGTAACTGATTGCAGCTGAGAGGGATCCAAGACGGGGCTCTGTGCTGGAGCTTGTTCATCCACCACGCCTCCAGAAAGCTGCTTGTATGAGGAGGTCTGTCTGCTCCACCACCACCTCTCCCTCTTCCTCCTCCTCCTTCTCTTTCTCTGGCGAAGTGGCAGTTAAACCAAAGCGTGACAGGGTCTTCATAATGGCTCAAGCAAAAAGATGCCATACTGTGCTTGAGCTGGTTTGTTTAGGGGACAGGAGCCACACCGGGCCAGAAATTCTGTCAGCTCTGCAGGGGCAGGTGCAGAGATGGTTAACACCACACCAGCGTCAGCTGGGAATGGTCGTCTGTGATAATGGCAGCAACCTTCTCTCCACCCTACGCCAGGGTAAGTTGACGCATGTACCATGCCTAGCACACGTCCTAAATCTGGTGGTACAGAGTTTCCTAACCACGTACCCAGGGCTGACAGAGCTTCTCAGCCAGGCCAGAAAAGTCTGCAGCCACTTCAGACGGTCATTCCCAGCAAGTGTTCGCCTGGCAGAAATTCAAAGAGAATTCCACATTCCCAAACCGTCTGATCTGTGACATGCCCACCAGGTGGAACTTGACATTATCTATGCTGCAGCATCTGCACAAGCAGCAGAGGGCCATCAATGAGTACCTGTGTGAGTATGGCACAAGGACAGGTTCAGGTCAATTTGTTCCCCCCCCCCGCAATGGCTGATGATCAAGGATGCATGCACTGTACTGTCACCATTCGAGGAGGCAATGAGGATGGTGAGCAGGGACAGTGCATGCATCAGTGACACAATTCCTTTAGTGTTCCTGCTGGAGCACACTCTGCGGGGAATTATAGATATGGCTCTAGAGGCAGAGCAGCAGGAAGAAGAGGAGGCCTTCCCTAGCTCTGAAGGCCCCAGTCTTTCCGGAGACTGCATTCCAGCGGGTCCTCCTCAGATCAGAAAGAAGGAGGATGAGGAGGAGGTGGAATATTTAAGTAATGGAGGCATTGAAGGTGGGGATTCCTCAAGGGAGGGTTTTGTGTGCCCAGAAACACAAGGACTAGTACGTGGCTGGGAGGAGGAAGTGCACGATGGGGGTCATCCTCCTCATTGACCAGGAAGACTCGGAAGCTAATGCCACCTCTAACCTACGCTGCATGGGCTCCCTTATCCTGCAAAGCCTGGTAAAGGACCCCAGGATTCGTGCTATCAAGGAGAGGGATCATTACTGGTTGGCAAGCCTTCTTGATCCACGATACAAGGGTAAAGTGGCAGAGCTCAACCTGCCCGCACAGAGGGAGTACAGGATGAAAAACTTGAGGATGCTCTAAAGCGACACTTGTGTAACACCTTTCCAGGCACTGGTAGGTTACCAATGATGACACAGGTGCTTCTGAGGCTGCGGGTGGTCAGATGAATAGTGGTGAAGGCTGGGGCCGCTTGACTGACGCCTTTTTAAATTTTTTTAGTCCACGACGCCCAGGGACGTCAAATGTAGGCACCCATTGCCAGCGTCTTGCCTAGGACTACCTAGGGGCAAGGGCAGACCTGGATACCTGTCCAGCAGATGATCCACTGGCTTACTGGGTGTTGAGATTGGATCACTGGCCAGAACTTAGCCAATATGCTATGCAGCTACTAGGTTGCCCTTCATCTAGCGTGCTTTCTGAAAGGACGTTCAGTGCCTCTGGAGGTTTTGTCACAGACAAAAGAGTGCGTCTGTCCACCGACTCTGTAGGCCGGCTGACATTTATAAAAATGAATCAGTCCTGGATCAGCAGCTATCAATCCCCTGATGCTGATGTAACGGAATAGATTGGGGATGTCTTCTGCATTCACAAAACCTCCACAACTGAACTCTTCCACAATACCACAAAAGGGTTATGGTGTGAACACACTTGCTGCCATGAAAGGCACAATATTTGGCTGCACAGACGCCTTTACCAGATTCATATCTTTTTAATATAGGACCGCATGGTCCACCCCTGCTCTCTTCCTCAATACCACAGAGGGGTTACGGTGTGAAGGCACTTGCTGGCCTGGCACCAAAAGCACAATATCTGGGTGCACTGACGTCTTTACCAGATGCATATCTATTTAATATAGGACCACATGGTCCACCCCTTGCACTCTTCCACAATACCACAGAAGGGTTACGGTGTGACTGCACTGTTGCCGACGCTAAAGGCCCAATTTTAAAGCACCTATTGTTACTTTCATCTAAAACCTGCATAAATTTCACCATAATTTAGC
Organism: Leptobrachium leishanense; assembly: GCA_009667805.1. Taxonomy (NCBI): domain Eukaryota; kingdom Metazoa; phylum Chordata; class Amphibia; order Anura; family Megophryidae; genus Leptobrachium; species Leptobrachium leishanense. The sequence continues at coordinate 1,363,448 of CM019064.1, forward strand.
CAAAAAATCACTAAACTTTTTCTGCGCGTCCTAAAATGTCTTTTCATACAGGCTGCCGCCCCAAGCAGTTGTTTATGAATAGATTAAAGGAAAAGCATTTACCGTCAGTTGAAACGTAATTTTTTTGTTTTTAAATGTTTCTATACATCCTAGAAATCCGCCACTTCACGGGCAGGTTATGGGGACCTCCTAGGCACGATATTTGAAGGAATTTTTCATTTTTATTTTTAACCCTTATTTCATGGAAACCTCACTTTCCCTTTATAAACGTTTTATTTAAAACTTTTTGTCCTTGTTTCCTGTCCCCCAGGGCACTACCCGGACCCCCATACACCTTTTATGGCAAATATCTAGCATATATGCCCTCTTGGAGGGCACTCTAAAAATCGAACATTGAGTCCCATTGATTTGTATTGAGTTCGTGTTCGAACTTTTGAAAAGTTCGAGTTTGAATGCGAACCGAACTCGGGGTGTTCAGCTCATCCCTATGACACACAGTGTAATGACCAGATGCTGCCTGACCCGACACACAGTATAATGACCAGACGCTGCCTGACCCTGACACACAATATGTCATATATCAGAGATCTGTAGGCGCCATCACATTGTCATTTTATGATTTATCCAGATCAGGAACCCGAGCGGCTACAGACAATAACACCTAATGTTCCATGATAAGCAGCGATGAATATATGTCTGGGGAAAAAAAGCCAAAACGAGAACATCCAAAAACATATTTATATTTGTTGCTGCCTTTTTGTGTTTATGTTTTTCCTTCTCTTTCTTTCAGCTCCTTTTATATTGATTATTAATAAAAGTTGTGTTTTCAGTCTTCGTCACTCGGATTTGCTTTGATTGATGCATTTTGCTGGTTTTTAGGTTCTGTACTTGTTTTTATGGTTATAGTGAGGCTCTGGTGATTTCACTCATTTCCAAAGATTCACTCAATTCCCTCCCAGGGTTCTGTCTCTCATTTACATACTTTTATTTAGAGCAGTCAATAGGGTATGTGCACATTAACATGTCAGCAATAAAATATCACAGAATTGTTACCGCTGCGCCACACTCCCGGGCAGCAATCAGCGCACACCGCCTGACCCGTCTGATAACACGCTACATGTGTCAGAGATCCACATACTGATACCACACCGATATCCCCTCCATTCCAGAGCATAATAAGTATCTGGCAGTACAGGGACCGGTGGCCGGTACTCTCTGGATGAGCAGATAGACTTTACGTACCTGTAAGAAGGTAAAGGTACAGCACGGTTGGACTCATCATGAGGACGGTGTGGCACCACAGAACGGAAATGTTTCTCTTAATTTTAGAATGAAGAGACAGACATACCCACCTCCGAAAGAAACCACAGATTGCGTCACGGCCCCCCGACCAGAGAACAGTTCACCTGACCAAGAACAGGAACAGTCATGACTTGCTGGGTCACAGTTTTAAAGTATCGCTGCAGCATGAGTCACTATACTGCCATACTGTCGCATTTCGGCGCTCTTCAGTGATTCCATTTCACCAAAAATACAGTTAGTTCACTATTTAGTGAATGTTCACCGTGTTTTGTTGCAAATGCAGTCGCCGAAACAGTTATCGGCCATCAGCGAAATCCGCAAAATTGTGCATATAACTTCTGAATTGGCATCGGAAAGTTCCTCTGAGCTGAAAAAAAATGTCTCCTATTCTCCTAATAGGAGCTTAAATCACTAAAAATGTGTCTAAATAATAAAAAGGTCCATTACAAAATAATAAAAAGATCTGTTAAAACATTAAAAAGTCTTTTAAAAATAAAAACACAAAAATGTTGTTTAAAAAATACAAAAAGATCTTTTAAAATTTTGCAAAATAAAAGGTGTTTTTGTAAAATATAAAAAGAACAGTAACACAGTAACTGGTTTAGACTGAATATCACAGCCTTTGGCTGTAGACCAGGGTGAGTGTTTGGGAGGGGGAGGGTTTTGCAGAATGGATCCACAGAGGAGTGTTTTACTTTTGAATGATTTTTCTAACTGTTGGGAGAAAATAAAGACATTCCAAGTCTGGTCTTCATTAGGGATGGGCTGCCGGTTCGAATCGGTTCGAAGTTTGATTTGAACATTGGCTGTTCGAAAATTCGTGAACTTCAAACTTTTCGGGACATTAGAGGAAAGTTCGAAAAAAAAATAATTCAAAGAAATTCAAAAAAATGCCTCGTTGTTGGTCAAACATTTCCCACTCGTTGCTGGTCAAACATTTCCCACTCGTTGTTGGTCAAACATTTCCCACTCGGTGATCAAACATTTCCCATGGCTTCAAATCGCATTTAAACATGAACAAAGCAGTAAAAATGTGCTCAGCGCACAGTAGTGAAATAGCTCAGCACTCAGCGGTGAAAGGGTTAAAAAGTTTTTTGTTTTTTTTTACTTTTTTCCATTGTTTCCTGTCCCTCAGGGCAGTACCCAGACCCCCATACACCTTTTATGACCAATATCTTGCATATATGCCATTTTGGAGGGGACCTTAATTTTCAAACGGTCGAGCCCCTTTGACTTGCATTGTGTTCGAATTGTATTCGATTTCGCGGTCAAACTTTTTCTGGTGTTTGATTTGAATGCGAACCGAACACAGGGATGTTCAGCCCATCACTAGTCTTCATATGGCAAGGATCACAGAACTAAGTGTCGGCTAGTCTTTGTAGGTATGATCACCTCCTTGTACAGTGGAAAAGGGATACCAGACTGAGCGTGGGGGTACCAGGATCCGTAACAGTCCCGATGGCCAGTACATGCCTGCCTGTGGTCCTTTACCTCAGTTACCTTCAGGCACTCTGTAAGCTGATCCTGAGCTTCCCTTACCTGGAAGTTGGGGTACATGACTGCGGCACATATTTAAACAAGCAATTAAACCAACACAGAGCTGTCTTTTATAGAACTTTGTATTTCACAGCAAAACACTATGTGAAAAAATGTAACCGCTAAATAAACATAATGCAGTAGAACAAGTAAAGAATACAAGAATCAGTATGTGGTTACCCACCCACAAATAAACAATACTGCGGCCCACCTTAATGACTGTTCAGTACCGTGCCTATCAGACATGAGCATGGCCATTTTTTCTTTTCAGATTTTTTCGGCCATTTTTTTCCCGTTAAAGAGATTTTTTGCTGCAAGTGAAAAAAAATTAACGGTTGAATAAATATTTACTAAAACCAGGGAATATTTTTTACATTAAAACATATGGGAATAAAAGCCTCGTTGCTTTAAAATAAATTAGGAAACCTATAATTTAACCCAAAAAATACACCAAAAATGCCTAAAAAATTTGACTTTTTACCGTAAGTGAAAAAAAATAAACGGTTGAATAAATATTTAATAAAAACAGGGAATATTTCTCAAATTGAATTCTATAGGATTATTTTGTACGGCTGGTATTTTCATTTTATTGTAGCAGTAATCCATTTTACATTCCAAAATAACTCATAAAAACGAAAAATGAATCAACCCTGTGACAGACCGCCTGGCCCACCAACTGTGTGCCTCTGTCAAACCTCTAACTTTCTGCAGCTGGCATCTGAAATCCAGCAACTTCTGCCCCAAATAATGAAGATGTACCCCAAAACACCAGGCAGAACCAGAGTTGGGAACAGCATAAGAAAGACTGACTATTTGAAAAAACACAGATAAAACACAGTTGAAACACAACCCCCTCCCTTCCAGAATACACTACAGATTCGATCAATACAGAACAATGGATTAGACGTGGCAAGAGGGGGGGGGATGAGAGAAGCAGGGAGAACAAAGGAATAGTCTTACAGCAGCAAGTATACAATATGCAGAGAGGGGAGTAGCTACAGGGTACAATATAAAGACAGAGGACAGCTAATACAGAGATGTACACTATACAGATAGAAGACAGATAATACAGAAATGTACAATATACAGAAACACAGTCAACATAAATGGCAAACCCCAGATAGCACCTTGGTCCATCGTCAATAGGCAAGAGGCTGCCCCCAGGCTCCCCCAACTGCCCCAGGGATAGCTGTCACAAACAGAGTCTGTCACAAACCCAAAATATGAAATAACTCATAAAAGCGAAACACGAAGTGATCCTAAAAATGAAAATACCGTCCGTCCGAAATTACGAATCGCCTGAAAATACCAAAAACTCCTAGAAACGAAATATGAAAGAAAACGAAAAATTTGATTGCATTTTTTGTTATTATATACAGGCAGAACATGACGTATACATATAAAAAAGATATATTATGAATCTGCGGAGTCTGACGGAAAGAACGATATGTAATATGTCTAGGTCATATAATAAAATGTGACTTCAAATTGCGTTTAAAAATTATGAGCAAAAGCGGTAAAAATGAGCTCAGCACACAGGCATGAAATGGCTCAGCAGTGAAAGGGTTAAAGTATCACAATTGCAAAAAACTGAGACCACTGCAAACATTGCAGACTATAAGGGATATATGGAGAGCACCAAAATGACGCCGACATTTCAAGGCTCTCTCCTTCGTTGCACTTCAGCATTCACCGCAAGGTCCCAAGAGTGCAGCGAATGGACCCGAAAATCCGATGCACAAACACTGCAAACCCTTTGAAAACATACCAAAATTCCACAGAAAAAACGCATCCGATATGATCCGAAGTATCGGATCACTCAAACTGCCACAAAAAACACGCCGACAAGCTGACGGACAGGGTAAAAAGGGAAAAAAAAAGAAGGATTCCTACACGTCCTACGCGTCTTATACAGAGAGCTGCTGGATATAATGCTTCATACACAGTGTGTGTTATACAGAGAGCTGCTGGATACAATGCTTCATACACAGTGTGTGTTATACAGAGAGATGCTGGATATAATGCTTCACACACAGTGTGTGTTATACAGAGAGCTGCTGGATATAATGCTTCATACACAGTGTGTTATACAGAGAGCTGCTGGATACAATGCTTCATACACAGTGTGTGTTATACAGAGAGCTGCTGGATATAAAGCTTCATACACAGCGTGTGTTATACAGAGAGCTGCTGGATATAATGCTTCATACACAGTGCGTGTTATACAGAGAGCTGCTGGATATAATGCTTCATACACAGTGTGTTATACAGAGAGCTGCTGGATACAATGCTTCATACACAGTGTGTGTTATACAGAGAGCTGCTGGATACAATGCTTCATACACAGTGTGTGTTATACAGAGAGATGCTGGATATAATGCTTCACACACAGTGTGTGTTATACAGAGAGCTGCTGGATATAATGCTTCATACACAGCGTGTGTTATACAGGGAGCTGCTGGATATAATGCTTCATACACAGCGTGTGTTATACAGAGAGCTGCTGGATATAATGCTTCATACACAGCGTGTGTTATACAGAGAGCTGCTGGATATAATGCTTCATACACAGTGTGTGTTATACAGAGAGCTGCTGGATATAATGCTTCATACACAGTGTGTTATACAGAGAGCTGCTGGATACAATGCTTCATACACAGTGTGTGTTATACAGAGAGCTGCTGGATATAAAGCTTCATACACAGCGTGTGTTATACAGAGAGCTGCTGGAAATAATGCTTCATACACAGTGCGTGTTATACAGAGAGCTGCTGGATATAATGCTTCATACACAGCGTGTGTTATACAGAGAGCTGCTGGATATAATGCTTCATACACAGTGCGTGTTATACAGAGAGCTGCTGGATATAATGCTTCATACACAGTGCGTGTTATACAGAGAGCTGCTGGATATAATGCTTCATACACAGTGTGTGTTATACAGAGAGCTGCTGGATATAAAGCTTCATACACAGCGTGTGTTATACAGAGAGCTGCTGGAAAAAATGCTTCATACACAGTGCGTGTTATACAGAGAGCTGCTGGATATAATGCTTCATACACAGTGTGTGTTATACAGAGAGCTGCTGGATATAATGCTTCATACACAGCGTGTGTTATACAGAGAGCTGCTGGATATAATGCTTCATACACAGCGTGTGTTATACAGAGAGATGCTGGATATAATGCTTCACACACAGTGTGTGTTATACAGAGAGCTGCTGGATATAATGCTTCATACACAGTGTGTTATACAGAGAGCTGCTGGATACAATGCTTCATACACAGTGTGTGTTATACAGAGAGCTGCTGGATATAAAGCTTCATACACAGCGTGTGTTATACAGAGAGCTGCTGGATATAATGCTTCATACACAGTGCGTGTTATACAGAGAGCTGCTGGATATAATGCTTCATACACAGTGTGTTATACAGAGAGCTGCTGGATACAATGCTTCATACACAGTGTGTGTTATACAGAGAGATGCTGGATATAATGCTTCACACACAGTATGTGTTATACAGAGAGCTGCTGGATATAATGCTTCATACACAGTGTGTTATACAGAGAGCTGCTGGATACAATGCTTCATACACAGTGTGTGTTATACAGAGAGCTGCTGGATATAAAGCTTCATACACAGCGTGTGTTATACAGAGAGCTGCTGGAAATAATGCTTCATACACAGTGCGTGTTATACAGAGAGCTGCTGGATATAATGCTTCATACACAGCGTGTGTTATACAGAGAGCTGCTGGATATAATGCTTCATACACAGTGCGTGTTATACAGAGAGCTGCTGGATATAATGCTTCATACACAGTGCGTGTTATACAGAGAGCTGCTGGATATAATGCTTCATACACAGTGTGTGTTATACAGAGAGCTGCTGGATATAATGCTTCATACACAGCGTGTGTTATACAGAGAGCTGCTGGATATAATGCTTCATACACAGTGCGTGTTATACAGAGAGCTTCTGGATATAAAGCTTCATACACAGCGTGTGTTATACAGAGAGCTGCTGGAAATAATGCTTCATACACAGTGCGTGTTATACAGAGAGCTGCTGGATATAATGCTTCATACACAGTGTGTGTTATACAGAGAGCTGCTGGATATAATGCTTCATACACAGTGTGTGTTATACAGAGAGCTGCTGGATACAATGCTTCATACACAGTGTGTGTTATACAGAGAGCTGCTGGATATAATGCTTCATACACAGTGTTATACAGAGAGCTGCTGGATATAATGCTTCATACACAGTGTGTGTTATACAGAGAGCTGCTGGATATAATGCTTCATACACAGTGTGTGTTATACAGAGAGCTGCTGGATATAATGCTTCATACACAGTGTGTGTTATACAGAGAGCTGCTGGATATAATGCTTCATACACAGTGGGCCCCATTACATTCTTCACGCAAACGGTAACGCGTGCGCAAAAATGCATAACGCGAGGGGCAAAATCCTTTGCGCTGAACGTCATATTACAATGTTAGTGCAACAAACGCGCGCACTCATCTAAAGCAGGTGAACCTGCGCGAACCCTTTGCAAGCATACTGTACTGCGTACGTCCTGTACTTAACATTGTGAGCGCAAATGCGTTTGTGTGCTGGTACGCGGATGGTATTACAATCTATGCGCAAAATTTAACGCATAGTCTTTGCGCGCATAATTTTAACAACTCCTAAAAGCTGGTGTTAATGGCAAATCTGAACGTCCTGACCGAAACCAAATACACCAGCACGAAAAAAATACAGCACAGTATAGTTACACATGCTACACATATCGTGAAAGGATGATGGGTGAGGGTTTAGTACTTCACACCCATTATCCCTTTCACAATATTTGTACTGTGGATATTGGGAAGTTTCCACTGGGGTGGAAGTGAATCTAGGGGCAACTAAGTGCCTGGGGAATTATTTTTTCTTTTTACACATTCTACACATACCCAAACAATAAAATGTAGAAGTTGTGCGTGTTTTTGTTATTGCTGCAGCATATATACTCGGATTGATTTTGACAGGCGCAAAAACTTAACGTGAGATAATTGTGGTTCTAAATTCTGATTGGCTGAATCGCGTAAAAAGAACCAGTCCACACACCGATTTCTGTGCGCAACGTTAATGCTCGCGCGTTTTTCACGCGTTTTTTTTTGACGGATGAAAAAATGTGTGAGGATTGTAATACCACGCTAATTTAGCGCGTTAAGGTTTAACACTTCACACAAAAATTCACGCTTTGCGCATGCGTGTTTGCGTAAAGAATGTAATAGGGTCCAGTGTGTGCTATACAGAGAGCTGCTGGATATAAAGCTTCATACACAGCGTGTGTTATACAGAGAGCTGCTGGAAATAATGCTTCATACACAGGCGTGTTATACAGAGAGCTGCTGGATATAATGCTTCATACACAGTGCGTGTTATACAGAGAGCTGCTGGATATAATGCTTCATACACAGCGTGTGTTATACAGAGAGCTGCTGGATATAATGCTCCATACACAGTGCGTGTTATACAGAGAGCTGCTGGATATAATGCTTCATACACAGCGTGTGTTATACAGAGAGCTGCTGGATATAATGCTTCATACACAGCGTGTGTTATACAGAGAGCTGCTGGATATAATGCTCCATACACAGTGCGTGTTATACAGAGAGCTGCTGGATATAATGCTCCATACACAGTGCGTGTTATACAGAGAGCTGCTGGTTATAATGCTTCATACACAGCGTGTGTTATACAGAGAGCTGCTGGATATAATGCTCCATACACAGTGCGTGTTATACAGAGAGCTGCTGGATATAATGCTTCATACACAGCGTGTGTTATACAGAGAGCTGCTGGAAATAATGCTTCATACACAGGGCGTGTTATACAGAGAGCTGCTGGATATAATGCTCCATACACAGTGCGTGTTATACAGAGAGCTGCTGGATATAATGCTTCATACACAGTGCGTGTTATACAGAGAGCTGCTGGATATAATGCTTCATACACAGCGTGTGTTATACAGAGAGCTGCTGGATATAATGCTCCATACACAGTGCGTGTTATACAGAGAGCTGCTGGATATAATGCTTCATACACAGTGCGTGTTATACAGAGAGCTGCTGGATATAATGCTTCACACACAGTGCGTGTTATACAGAGAGCTGCTGGATAAAGCTTCATACACTGTGTTATACAGAGAGCTGCTGGATATAATGCTTCATACACAGCGTGTGTTATACAGAGAGCTGCTGGATATAATGCTTCATACACAGTGTGTGTTATACAGAGAGCTGCTGGATATAATGCTTCATACACAGTGTGTTATACAGAGAGCTGCTGGATATAATGCTTCATACACTGCGTGTGTTATACAGAGAGCTGCTGGATATAATGCTTCATACACAGCGTGTGTTATACAGAGAGCTGCTGGATATAATACTTCATACACAGCGTGTGTTATACAGAGAGCTGCTGGATATAATGCTTCATACACAGTGTGTGTTATACAGAGAGCTGCTGGATATAATGCTTCATACACAGTGTGTTATACAGAGAGCTGCTGGATACAATGCTTCATACACAGTGCGTGTTATACAGAGAGCTGCTGGATATAATGCTTCATACACAGTGTGTGTTATACAGAGAGCTGCTGGATATAATGCTCCATACACAGTGCGTGTTATACAGAGAGCTGCTGGATATAATGCTTCATACACATTGTGTGCTATACAGAGAGCTGCTGGATATAATGCTTCATACACTGTGTTATACAGAGAGCTGCTGGATATAATGCTTCATACACTGTGTTATACAGAGAGTTGCTGGTTATAATGCTTCATACACATTGTGTGCTATACAGAGAGCTGCTGGATATAATGCTTCATACACTGTGTTATACAGAGAGCTGCTGGATATAATGCTTCATACACTGTGTTATACAGAGAGCTGCTGGATATAATGCTTCATACACTGTGTTATACAGAGAGTTGCTGGATATAAAGCTTCATACACAGCGTTTGTTTTACAGAGAGCTGCTGGATATAATGCTTCATACACAGCGTGTGTTATACAGAGAGCTGCTGGATATAATGCTTCATACACAGTGTGTGCTATACAGAGAGCTGCTGGATATAATGCTTCATACACATTGTGTGTTATACAGAGAGCTGCTGGATATAATGCTTCATACACAGTGTGTGTTATACAGAGAGCTGCTGGATATAATGCTTCATACACAGCGTTTGTTTTACAGAGAGCTGCTGGATATAATGCTTCATACACAGCGTGTGTTATACAGAGAGCTGCTGGATATAATGCTTCATACACAGTGCGTGTTATACAGAGAGCTGCTTGATATAATGCTTCATACACAGTGTGTGTTATACAGAGAGCTGCTGGATATAAAGCTTCATACACAGCGTGTGTTATACAGAGAGCTGCTGGAAATAATGCTTCATACACAGTGCGTGTTATACAGAGAGCTGCTGGATATAATGCTTCATACACAGCGTGTGTTATACAGAGAGCTGCTGGATATAATGCTTCATACACAGTGCGTGTTATACAGAGAGCTGCTGGATATAATGCTTCATACACAGTGCGTGTTATACAGAGAGCTGCTGGATATAATGCTTCATACACAGTGTGTGTTATACACGAGAGCTGCTGGATATAAAGCTTCATACACAGCGTGTGTTATACAGAGAGCTGCTGGAAATAATGCTTCATACACAGTGCGTGTTTATAGAGAGCTGCTGGATATAATGCTTCATACACAGTGTGTGTTATACAGAGAGCTGCTGGATATAATGCTTCATACACAGTGTGTGTTATACAGAGAGCTGCTGGATATAATGCTCCATACACAGTGCGTGTTATACAGAGAGCTGCTGGATATAATGCTTCATACACAGTGCGTGTTATACAGAGAGCTGCTGGATATAATGCTTCATACACAGTGCGTGTTATACAGAGAGCTGCTGGATATAATGCTCCATACACAGTGCGTGTTATACAGAGAGCTGCTGGATATAATGCTTCATACACAGTGCATGTTATACAGAGAGCTGCTGGATATAATGCTTCATACACAGTGCGTGTTATACAGAGAGCTGCTGGATATAATGCTTCATACACAGTGTGTGTTATACAGAGAGCTGCTGGATATAAAGCTTCATACACAGTGTGTGTTATACAGAGAGCTGCTGGATATAATGCTTCATACACAGTGCGTGTTATACAGAGAGCTGCTGGATATAATGCTTCATACACATTGTGTGCTATACAGAGAGCTGCTGGATATAATGCTTCATACACTGTGTTATACAGAGAGCTGCTGGATATAATGCTTCATACACTGTGTTATACAGAGAGTTGCTGGTTATAATGCTTCATACACATTGTGTGCTATACAGAGAGCTGCTGGATATAATGCTTCATACACTGTTTTATACAGAGAGCTGCTGGATATAATGCTTCATACACTGTGTTATACAGAGAGCTGCTGGATATAATGCTTCATACACTGTGTTATACAGAGAGTTGCTGGATATAAAGCTTCAATACACAGCGTTTGTTTTACAGAGAGCTGCTGGATATAATGCTTCATACACAGCGTGTGTTATACAGAGAGCTGCTGGATATAATGCTTCATACACAGTGTGTGCTATACAGAGAGCTGCTGGATATAATGCTTCATACACATTGTGTGTTATACAGAGAGCTGCTGGATATAATGCTTCATACACAGTGTGTGTTATACAGAGAGCTGCTGGATATAATGCTTCATACACAGCGTTTGTTTTACAGAGAGCTGCTGGATATAATGCTTCATACACAGTGCGTGTTATACAGAGAGCTGCTGGATATAATGCTTCATACACAGTGTGTGTTATACAGAGAGCTGCTGGATATAAAGCTTCATACACAGCGTGTGTTATACAGAGAGCTGCTGGAAATAATGCTTCATACACAGTGCGTGTTATACAGAGAGCTGCTGGATATAATGCTTCATACACAGCGTGTGTTATACAGAGAGCTGCTGGATATAATGCTTCATACACAGTGCGTGTTATACAGAGAGCTGCTGGATATAATGCTTCATACACAGTGCGTGTTATACAGAGAGCTGCTGGATATAATGCTTCATACACAGTGTGTGTTATACAGAGAGCTGCTGGATATAAAGCTTCATACACAGCGTGTGTTATACAGAGAGCTGCTGGAAATAATGCTTCATACACAGTGCGTGTTATACAGAGAGCTGCTGGATATAATGCTTCATACACAGTGTGTGTTATACAGAGAGCTGCTGGATATAATGCTTCATACACAGTGTGTGTTATACAGAGAGCTGCTGGATATAATGCTTCATACACAGTGCGTGTTATACAGAGAGCTGCTGGATATAATGCTTCATACACAGTGCGTGTTATACAGAGAGCTGCTGGATATAATGCTTCATACACAGTGCGTGTTATACAGAGAGCTGCTGGATATAATGCTCCATACACAGTGCGTGTTATACAGAGAGCTGCTGGATATAATGCTTCATACACAGTGCATGTTATACAGAGAGCTGCTGGATATAATGCTTCATACACAGTGCGTGTTATACAGAGAGCTGCTGGATATAATGCTTCACACACAGTGGGCTAATTACAATGTTAACGCAAACGTTAATGCTCACTTGCGTGAGCATTAACGTTTGCCACAGTATTTACCGCATATTACAATACAAACGCAAACAGGTTAAGAAACCCGTTAGCGTTTGGTACCTTGCGCTTCTCTGCGTGAGGTTACTGGTACTTTGCGCTCCCTATACTTAACCTGGGGAGTACAAAGTGTTAATCAGCACTGGATTACAAAGTCCCAGCGCCGGATTTCAAAATCCCAGCGCTGATTAACGTTTGGCTCTGGTCAGCGAAAAGTTAACCAGAGCCAGAACCTGGTGTTAACGGATTCCGCTTCTGCAGACTCCAATAACACCAGCCAAAAAATAAAAAAACGAATCACATACTCACCCTGTGAAGGAGACGAGGACAGCGGCTCTGTTCGCCTCCTGCGGCCGGCGGGAGCAGGGAAAGACTGGGAGAAAAAGTCCCCCCAGTCTCTCCCTGCGTATTACGACGTCAAACTGCTGGATCTCGTGAGGCAAGATCCAGCTGGTCATGTGACGAGCAGGGGGGAACTCAATGGAGTCCTATGGACTCCAGCGAGTGATGCTCGTGGCTGCGCTCAGAGCTGCTGCGCGCATCCCTATTTTAATGGGCAGAAAGAATGCAGGCAGCATTTTTTGCGCCTGCATTGTAATCTAGCGTTAAAAAGCGGGCGCAAGGGGGAAAACTGCGGGCGCAGTTTTTCCTCCCTTGTGCCCGCGTTTTAACGCAAAGATTGTAATAGAGCCCAGTGTGTGTTATACAGAGAGCTGCTGGATACAATGCTTCATACACAGTGTGTGTTATACAGAGAGCTGCTGGATATAATGCTTCATACACAGTGTGTTATACAGAGAGCTGCTGGATACAATGCTTCATACACAGTGTTGTGTTATACAGAGAGCTGCTGGATATAATGCTTCATACACAGTGGGCCCCATTACATTCTTCACGCAAACGGTAACGTGTGCGCAAAAATGCATAACGCGAGGGGCAAAAATCCTTTGCGCTGAACGTCATATTGCAATGTTAGTGCAACAAACGCGCGCACTCATCTAAAGCAGGTGAACCTGCGCGAACCCTTTGCAAGCATACTGTACTGCGTGCGTCCTGTACTTAACATTGTGAGCGCAAATGCGTTTGTGTGCTGGTACGCGGATGGTATTACAATCTATGCGCAAAATTTTAACGCATAGTCTTTGCGCGCATAATTTTAACAACTCCTAAAAGCTGGTGTTAATGGCAAATCTGAACGTCCTGACCGAAACCAAATACACCAGCACGAAAAAAATACAGCACAGTATAGTTACACATGCTACACATATCGTGAAAGGGATGATGGGTGAGGGTTTAGTACTTCACACCCATTATCCCTTTCACAATATTTGTACTGTGGATATTGGGAAGTTTCCACTGGGGTGGAAGTGAATCTAGGGGCAACTAAGTGCCTGGGGAATTATTTTTTCTTTTTACACATTCTACACACATACCCAAACAATAAAATGTAGAAGTTGTGCGTGTTTTTGTTATTGCTGCAGCATATATACTCGGATTGATTTTGACAGGCGCAAAAACTTAACGTGAGATAATTGTGGTTCTAAATTCTGATTGGCTGAATCGCGTAAAAAGAACCAGTCCACACACCGATTTCTGTGCGCAACGTTAATGCTCGCGCGTTTTTCACGCGTTTTTTTTTGACGGATGAAAAAATGTGTGAGGATTGTAATACCACGCTAATTTAGCGCGTTAAGTTTAACACTTCACACAAAAATTCACGCTTTGCGCATGCGTGTTTGCGTAAAGAATGTAATAGGGTCCAGAGTGTGTGCTATACAGAGAGCTGCTGGATATAAAGCTTCATACACAGCGTGTGTTATACAGAGAGCTGCTGGAAATAATGCTTCATACACAGGGCGTGTTATACAGAGAGCTGCTGGATATAATGCTTCATACACAGCGTGTGTTATACAGAGAGCTGCTGGATATAATGCTTCATACACAGTGTGTGTTATACAGAGAGCTGCTGGATATAAAGCTTCATACACAGTGTGTGTTATACAGAGAGCTGCTGGATATAATGCTTTATACACAGTGCGTGTTATACAGAGAGCTGCTGGATATAATGCTTCATACACATTGTGTGCTATACAGAGAGCTGCTGGATATAATGCTTCATACACTGTGTTATACAGAGAGCTGCTGGATATAATGCTTCATACACTGTGTTATACAGAGAGTTGCTGGTTATAATGCTTCATACACATTGTGTGCTATACAGAGAGCTGCTGGATATATAATGCTTCATACACTGTGTTATACAGAGAGCTGCTGGATATAATGCTTCATACACTGTGTTATACAGAGAGCTGCTGGATATAATGCTTCATACACTGTGTTATACAGAGAGTTGCTGGATATAAAGCTTCATACACAGCGTTTGTTTTACAGAGAGCTGCTGGATATAATGCTTCATACACAGCGTGTGTTATACAGAGAGCTGCTGGATATAATGCTTCATACACAGTGTGCTATACAGAGAGCTGCTGGATATAATGCTTCATACACATTGTGTGTTATACAGAGAGCTGCTGGATATAATGCTTCATACACAGTGTGTGTTATACAGAGAGCTGCTGGATATAATGCTTCATACACAGTGTGTGCTATACAGAGAGCTGCTGGATATAATGCTTCATACACATTGTGTGTTATACAGAGAGCTGCTGGATATAATGCTTCATACACAGTGTGTGTTATACAGAGAGCTGCTGGATATAATGCTTCATACACAGTGTGTGTTATACAGAGAGCTGCTGGATATAATGCTTCATACACAGCGTTTGTTTTACAGAGAGCTGCTGGATATAATGCTTCATACACAGTGCGTGTTATACAGAGAGCTGCTGGATATAATGCTTCATACACAGTGTGTGTTATACAGAGAGCTGCTGGATATAAAGCTTCATACACAGCGTGTGTTATACAGAGAGCTGCTGGAAATAATGCTTCATACACAGTGCGTGTTATACAGAGAGCTGCTGGATATAATGCTTCATACACAGCGTGTGTTATACAGAGAGCTGCTGGATATAATGCTTCATACACAGTGCGTGTTATACAGAGAGCTGCTGGATATAATGCTTCATACACAGTGCGTGTTATACAGAGAGCTGCTGGATATAATGCTTCATACACAGTGTGTGTTATACAGAGAGCTGCTGGATATAAAGCTTCATACACAGCGTGTGTTATACAGAGAGCTGCTGGAAATAATGCTTCATACACAGTGCGTGTTATACAGAGAGCTGCTGGATATAATGCTTCATACACAGTGTGTGTTATACAGAGAGCTGCTGGATATAATGCTTCATACACAGTGTGTGTTATACAGAGAGCTGCTGGATATAATGCTTCATACACAGTGCGTGTTATACAGAGAGCTGCTGGATATAATGCTTCATACACAGTGCGTGTTATACAGAGAGCTGCTGGATATAATGCTTCATACACAGTGCGTGTTATACAGAGAGCTGCTGGATATAATGCTCCATACACAGTGCGTGTTATACAGAGAGCTGCTGGATATAATGCTTCATACACAGTGCATGTTATACAGAGAGCTGCTGGATATAATGCTTCATACACAGTGCGTGTTATACAGAGAGCTGCTGGATATAATGCTTCACACACAGTGGGCCCTATTACAATGTTAACGCAAACGTTAATGCTCACTTGCGTGAGCATTAACGTTTGCCACAGTATTTACCGCATATTACAATACAAACGCAAACAGGTTAAGAAACCCGTTAGCGTTTGGTACCTTGCGCTTCTCTGCGTGAGGTTACTGTACTTTGCGCTCCCTATACTTAACCTGGGGAGTACAAAGTGTTAATCAGCACTGGATTACAAAGTCCCAGCGCTGGATTTCAAAATCCCAGCGCTGATTAACGTTTGGCTCTGGTCAGCGAAAAGTTAACCAGAGCCAGAACCTGGTGTTAACGGATTCCGCTTCTGCAGACTCCAATAACACCAGCCAAAAAATAAAAAAACGAATCACATACTCACCCTGTGAAGGAGACGAGGACAGCGGCTCTGTTCGCCTCCTGCGGCCGGCGGGAGCAGGGAAAGACTGGGAGAAAAAGTCCCCCCAGTCTCTCCCTGCGTATTACGACGTCAAACTGCTGGATCTCGTGAGGCAAGATCCAGCTGGTCATGTGACGAGCAGGGGGGAACTCAATGGAGTCCTATGGACTCCAGCGAGTGGATGCTCGTGGCTGCGCTCAGAGCTGCTGCGCGCATCCCTATTTTAATGGGCAGAAAGAATGCAGGCAGCATTTTTTGCGCCTGCATTGTAATCTAGCGTTAAAAAGCGGGCGCAAGGGGGAAAACTGCGGGCGCAGTTTTTCCTCCCTTGTGCCCGCGTTTTAACGCAAAGATTGTAATAGAGCCCAGTGTGTGTTATACAGAGAGCTGCTGGATACAATGCTTCATACACAGTGTGTGTTATACAGAGAGCTGCTGGATATAATGCTTCATACACAGTGTGTTATACAGAGAGCTGCTGGATACAATGCTTCATACACAGTGTGTGTTATACAGAGAGCTGCTGGATATAATGCTTCATACACAGTGGGCCCCATTACATTCTTCACGCAAACGGTAACGTGTGCGCAAAAATGCATAACGCGAGGGGCAAAATCCTTTGCGCTGAACGTCATATTGCAATGTTAGTGCAACAAACGCGCGCACTCATCTAAAGCAGGTGAACCTGCGCGAACCCTTTGCAAGCATACTGTACTGCGTGCGTCCTGTACTTAACATTGTGAGCGCAAATGCGTTTGTGTGCTGGTACGCGGATGGTATTACAATCTATGCGCAAAATTTAACGCATAGTCTTTGCGCGCATAATTTTAACAACTCCTAAAAGCTGGTGTTAATGGCAAATCTGAACGTCCTGACCGAAACCAAATACACCAGCACGAAAAAAATACAGCACAGTATAGTTACACATGCTACACATATCGTGAAAGGGATGATGGGTGAGGGTTTAGTACTTCACACCCATTATCCCTTTCACAATATTTGTACTGTGGATATTGGGAAGTTTCCACTGGGGTGGAAGTGAATCTAGGGGCAACTAAGTGCCTGGGGAATTATTTTTTCTTTTTACACATTCTACACATACCCAAACAATAAAATGTAGAAGTTGTGCGTGTTTTTGTTATTGCTGCAGCATATATACTCGGATTGATTTTGACAGGCGCAAAAACTTAACGTGAGATAATTGTGGTTCTAAATTCTGATTGGCTGAATCGCGTAAAAAGAACCAGTCCACACACCGATTTCTGTGCGCAACGTTAATGCTCGCGCGTTTTTCACGCGTTTTTTTTTGACGGATGAAAAAATGTGTGAGGATTGTAATACCACGCTAATTTAGCGCGTTAAGGTTTAACACTTCACACAAAAATTCACGCTTTGCGCATGCGTGTTTGCGTAAAGAATGTAATAGGGTCCAGTGTGTGCTATACAGAGAGCTGCTGGATATAAAGCTTCATACACAGCGTGTGTTATACAGAGAGCTGCTGGAAATAATGCTTCATACACAGGGCGTGTTATACAGAGAGCTGCTGGATATAATGCTTCATACACAGTGCGTGTTATACAGAGAGCTGCTGGATATAATGCTTCATACACAGCGTGTGTTATACAGAGAGCTGCTGGATATAATGCTCCATACACAGTGCGTGTTATACAGAGAGCTGCTGGATATAATGCTCCATACACAGTGCGTGTTATACAGA
Organism: Leptobrachium leishanense; assembly: GCA_009667805.1. Taxonomy (NCBI): domain Eukaryota; kingdom Metazoa; phylum Chordata; class Amphibia; order Anura; family Megophryidae; genus Leptobrachium; species Leptobrachium leishanense. Next base: position 1,381,744 of record CM019064.1, read on the forward strand.
GAGCTGCTGGATATAATGCTCCATACACAGTGCGTGTTATACAGAGAGCTGCTGGTTATAATGCTTCATACACAGCGTGTGTTATACAGAGAGCTGCTGGAAATAATGCTTCATACACAGTGCGTGTTATACAGAGAGCTTCTGGATATAATGCTTCATACACAGCGTGTGTTATACAGAGAGCTGCTGGATATAATACTTCATACACAGCGTGTGTTATACAGAGAGCTGCTGGATATAATGCTTCATACACAGTGTGTGTTATACAGAGAGCTGCTGGATATAATGCTTCATACACAGTGTGTTATACAGAGAGCTGCTGGATATAATGCTTCATACACTGCGTGTGTTATACAGAGAGCTGCTGGATATAATGCTTCATACACAGTGTGTGTTATACAGAGAGCTGCTGGATATAATGCTTCCTACACAGCGTGTGTTATACAGAGAGCTGCTGGATATAATGCTTCATACACAGCGTGTGTTATACAGAGAGCTGCTGGATATAATGCTTCATACACAGTGTGTGTTATACAGAGAGCTGCTGGATATAATGCTTCATACACAGCGTGTGCTATACAGAGAGCTGCTGGATATAATGCTTCATACACAGTGTGTGCTATACAGAGAGCTGCTGGATATAATGCTTCATACACTGTGTTATACAGAGAGCTGCTGGATATAATGCTTCATACACATTGTGTGCTATACAGAGAGCTGCTGGATATAATGCTTCATACACTGTGTTATACAGAGAGCTGCTGGATATAATGCTTCATACACTGTGTTATACAGAGAGTTGCTGGTTATAATGCTTCATACACAGTGCGTGTTATACACAGAGCTGCTGGATATAATGCTTCATACACAGCGTGTGTTATACAGAGAGCTGCTGGATATAATGCTTCATACACAGTGTGTGCTATACAGAGAGCTGCTGGATATAATGCTTCATACACAGTGTGTGTTATACAGAGAGCTGCTGGATATAATGCTTCATACACAGCGTGTGATATACAGAGAGCTGCTGGATACAATGCTTCATACACAGTGTGTGTGTTATACAGAGAGCTGCTGGATATAATGCTTCATACACAGCGTGTGTTATACAGAGAGCTGCTGGATATAATGCTTCATACACAGCGTGTGATATACAGAGAGCTGCTGGATATAATGCTTCATACACAGTGTGTGTTATACAGAGAGCTGCTGGATATAATGCTTCATACACAGTGTATGTTATACAGAGAGCTGCTGGATATAATGCTTCATACACAGTGTATGTTATACAGAGAGCTGCTGGATATAATGCTCCATACACAGTGTATGTTATACAGAGAGCTGCTGGATATAATGCTCCATACACAGGGCCCTATTACATTCTGCGTACAATTTTGTCTGCGCAGCGCAATTTTTTTCGCGCAGCAAAATGCATTATCGCACAAAAATTAACAGTGGTATTACAATCCTCGGGCATTTTGTCATCCATCAAAGAATGAGGTTAAAAAAGTCGACGCGCAAAACAAAGAGAAATACGCGCGAAACGAAGAGAAATACGAGCGCAGTAACGTAGCGCATGTAAATCAGTGTGCGGAACGGTATTTTCGCGGGATTCAGCCAATCAGACTTAAGAACCTTAATTGACATCAATTTACCTTAATTGACCTTAATTGACTCATGTTAAGTTTTTGCGCCTGTCAAATTAAATCTGAGTATATATGCTGCAGCAATAAAAAAAAAAAACGCACAAATTCACAATTAAATGGTTTGGCTATGTGTAAAATGTGTAACTATACTCTGCTGTATTTTTTTTTTGTGCTGGTGTATTTCGTTTCGACCAGGATGTTCGTTTTGGACCTTAACACCAGCTTTTCAGAAACGTTAAAATTATGCGTGCAAACGTCGTTCGTACAAATTTGCGTATCATTAGGGATGAGCTGTTTGGTTCCATCTGTTCGATTTGAACATCGCCCGTTCGGCTGTTTGTCGAACTACGAACATTTCCGTGTGTTCGCCGCCAATGCACCACAATGCACTTTTCCTGAAGCTTGTAATTGGCTACAGCCTTGCACCTGACCACAGGTCAAGTGCAAGACAAGTGCAAGACTATTCCAATCACGGCTCAGAGTCCTGATTGGGTAAAATTTGCCCAATCATGGGCTCACAGAGCTAAGTCCCGCAGCACACTATATAAGGCGTCCTTCGCAGCCCCAGCACGTGTTTTATGAGAGGAGATTGTTCTGTTAGTGTGTCTTCTCAGTGCCAGCAGCTATTGGGGGGGGGGGTGTCTCACTTCTATCAGATATCTGGGAATTGTTGTAATCTGTGTCTTGTTAGTGCCAGTAGCTATTGGGGGGGGGGTCTCACTTCTAGCAGATATCTGGGAATTGTTGTAATCTGTGTCTTGTCAGTGCCAGCAGCTATTGGGGGGGTCTCACTTCTAGCAGATATCTGGGAATTGTTGTAATCTGTGTGTTCTCAGTGCCAGCAGCTATTGGGGGGGTTTCACTTCTAGCAGATATCTGGGAATTTTAATTTGTGTCTTGTCGCTGCCACCCATCAAAGGGTCTCACAGACTTGTAGCAGATATCTGGGAATTGTAATCTGTGTCTTGTCACTGTTGCCAGCTATCAAGGGGTCCTATCAGGGGTTTCACGAACTTGTATCAGATCAAAATTGGGCCTTTAGTGTCGGCAATAGTGCCGTCACACCGTTAGTAACCCCTCTGTGGTATTGTAGAAGAGTGCAGGGTTGGACCCTGCGGTCCAATATTAAAATGATATAAATCTGGTAATATAGGCGTCAGTGGCAGTACACCCAAATATTGTGCCTTTGGTGGCAGCAAGTGCCTTCACACCGTAAGTAACCCCTCTGTGGTATTGTGGAAGAGTGCAAGGTTGGACCCTGCGGTCCAATATTAAAATGATATGAATCTGGTAATATAGGTGTCAGTGCACCCAAATATTGTGCCTATTCAATATCTAATAAACGGTTTATTATAAAATTCTGCAGCAAAAAGTCTCTTTATTTATAGATATTTTTTTTTAGGATCTTTTAGGCATTTTTTGGGCAAACTTTTTTTCCCGTGTTTTTAAAATCTTTTTTCCTTTTTCTGTAAAAGACCTTTTTAGTATCATTCATCTGATTTTTATGTAAATTTCATACATTTTCGTTCAGTAGTTTCTTTGCAAACAACGTTTCAATTTTTAAACTTTCAAGCGAACTGTTTTTTTTTTAATCTCCATTCGTCTGCGTGTCGGCTTTTCGGTGAGTGTTCGGCGAGTGTTCGGTGGGTTTGCGGTGAGTGTCCCCTGCACTACGGGGGCCCTGCGGTGCTTGCTGAACATACTGCAGGGTCGGAGAACTAGAATCACCGAATCGCACTGAAGTGCAGGGAACGAAAAGTCACCGAACGGGCAGTGAGCTTTTTGGATCTCTTTGAATAACCCTGTATGTTAATTGATTGCATTTTCACAACTTGAGCATAATATCCATGAATGATGTCACTAAGAATACCCGAAAAAGAGAACATATAGAAAAAAAATAACACCACTGTGTAACACTTGTATAACAATCCGTTTTCATTACATTAACCCCTTAGTGACCGGGCGGTTTTACACAAATCCGTCCTTTAGGCTAGGGACAGATGAGCGCATTTTCTGCGGCCACCGTCAAAATGTACGTCGATGCGTGCGCACGCATTTTTTCACGGAATACGCTTAAGTGGTCAGACGATGCGCAATTCTGGACGTATTTCATGACGGTGGGGTAAAAACAATTCTAGGGAAATCCGGCTGTTTGAACGTTATGTAGGCCGTACACTAGCAGCGTCTGACGTCTCCTAATCACGCACACACGCTGCCATGCGGCCGCAGCGCACTCTGTACGTCTGTAGCAGCGGTTTCACGTTCTGAGAAAAATGCGTTCATTTGCCGGTTGCGTGGTGTCGGCGCACTTTTGTACGCACGTACTGCGTATATTGGCCGTCATTGGCCGTTATGTGCTGCTACTGCCGCCGTGATTTAGTGCGCCTGCACGCGCGTTCCGACTGCCCCACTCTGACCCTAGCCTTAGTGACCGCTGCTGTTTTTACGTTTCTGCGCTGTTAGTGTTTAGGACAAATTTTCCTCTTACTCGTTTATGTAACCCACACATATTTTACACTGTTTTTCTCGTCATTAAATGGACTTTATAAAGATACCATTTTTTTCATCATTTCATATAATTTACTATAAAAAACATTGTGAAATATGACAAAAAAATTGAAAAAACACCACTTTTTCGAACTTTGACCCCCAAAATTTCTTATGTATCAACAACCGTCAAAATTTTTTAATTCCTTAGTAGTTTCTAAATTTAGTACTGAGTTTAGCAATACCCAATGTTTACATATTCCTCGCTTTTTTCCTTATTTTATGCAACAATAAGTGCAAGTAGCACTTTGCCATTTCCAAAGAGTTTATTTTCAAAACTAGTGATAGTGACATTGTAACACTGATATCTGTCACTAATTCCTGAATAACCCTCCACATATACATATTTTTTTAAAGTACACAAATCAAGGTATTAGACTTGGGGTATTTTGACTCTTTCCATACAAACCATTTTACTACAAATCTATGCCAAAGTTTGAGAAAAAAAAGTTTTGGTGATTTTTTTTTTGAACGCAATTTAAGAATACATGTACTGTGAACTTTAAGGTTTACTGCAAAAAAAAACACCCCAAAATATGTTCAGCAACATCTTCTGAGTAAATTGATACCACCCATGTATAGGTATGTCGGGTCATTTGGGGGCTAATAGGCCTTATTTGGGGGGTGCGCATTTCAGTTTTCCAACTTGGAATTTTCACATTTCGTCATCATGCACCCATGTCCTATTTGGGACATTTTTGAAGCCGGCCAAAGTAATTTACCCCCATCAAACCATATATTTTTAGAAAGCACACACCCTAGGGTGCTTCAAAGAGTTGTATTTTAACACTTTCCATGCACTAGCTCTATGTCAAACTTTCAGGTAGTCACTTTTTGTGTTATTTTTTCACACACATTGTACTTTAGGCATGAATTGTCAAATCCAGTTATGGGTTACTGCCAAAAAACACCCCAAAATATGTTCAGCAACATCTTCTGAGTAAAGTGATACCACCCATATATAGATTTGTTCTGTTGTTTTTGGGGTGCTGCGCCAATCTTTGACATGTGCTTGTCAATTTTCTAATTTGACATACAGTATCTTCTTTGCTTATCTTCTTTTTAGGGGCCTTTTTACATACCCCAGTTTTATGAACGTGCATATATTTGGAAAGCTAACACCCCAAAGTATTGTAAATGGAGTGTTTTTATGCTATGGATGCAACGGTTTGCTCCAAACAAATTGGATACTGTTTGGTGGTCATTTTTCATTTTCACACCCACATTAGATTTGGACTGTGATTTAGGAGACACTGTTGTTTGTTACTGCATGAAAACTCTCCAGGTTGTTTTCTGCAAGGTCTCCTGAGTACACCCATGCCCCCATGTATAGGTTTGCCAGGATTTTGGGAAGGTTCAAATACAATTTTTATGACTTTGTCATTGGAGTTGAAATTGAGATTATTTCTTCAGCTAGGCCTAGCTTTGGTTTTGGGTCTACCGCGTACCAGTTTGAATTATTGCCAGAAAATTGTTTATATTTGTTATGTTGACACCCCAAGGTATTGCATATGGAGTGCTTTGATGCCATGGATGCAACGGTTTTAGCCCAAAACATTTGAGAAGGTGTGTGGTGTAATTTTTCAATTTTCAGATTTTTACGCCCACATTAGATTTGGACTGTGATTTAGGAGACACTGTTGTTTGTTACTGCATGAAAACTCTCCAGGTTGTTTTCTGCAAGGTCTCCTGAGTACACCCATGCCCCCCATGCATAGGTGTGCAAAGATTTTGGCAAAATACAGCACCAATTGTAGAACATAAAAATGTAGGAATAAAATGTAAAAGTCTGGTGCAGTAAAAGAAAAAAAAAACTAAACTGAACTAACTGGAGTGTGAGAAAAAATAGAAAGGAAAAAAAAATCACAGATCACGCACAGTGTGATATAGCTTGAAACAGTCCCCAAGACACAGACCGGGTTGTCCAGGGCATTCTGGGCAGTAAAAGGTTGTGTCTCTCCTCTGCCCCCTCTTGAAACACACCCTGCATCTTTTTTGGGGTTTCTGTTTGCCCTCAGTAGGGGGGATTTTATAAATAAAATGTGAAGCCCCAACTCTGTCCCCCATCACCGCCCGGGGAGCAGGTGCATCCTGGTACAAAAGCCCCGAAATGACCTGGAGCTGAAACTGTAAAAAGGACAGCGTCACTCCGGGGTTGCCTTTTTGCATTGTGGGTTGCAATTTGCATCAGGTAAATTGCAACCTTTTTGTACCAGGCCCTTGACTTCCGCATAATCTGGTAGGACTGGAGCAGCTGATCTACCAGATCAACCCCACCCATATGCCGGTTATAGGCTTTGATGCACACTGGCTTCCTGATGCGCTCAGCTCTGCCACGTACAGAGACCTCCACAGACCTCTCAGTGTGGATGGTGGATAGAAGGTATACATCCTTCTTGTCTCTGTACTTGACCGCCAACAGCTCCTCTTGGCGCAGAGCTGAGGTCTCCCCCTTTTTAGCCGGGTGCGGACAAGCTGTGCTGGGAAACCTACGCGGTTCTTGCGAACAGTACCGCATGCTGCTGTATCAAAACAATACAGCAGCTTGAACAAAGGGACACTTGTATAAAAATTATCAACATACAAGTGGTACCCTTTGTTCATCAGGGGAAAAAGTAGGTCCCACACAATCTTGCCACTGGTTCCCATGTGTTCTGGGCAACCTGGAGGGTCAAGGCTACTATCCTTTCCCTCGTACACCCGGAAGGCCTGAGTATACCCACTCTCGCTGTCACAGAGCTTATACACCTTCACTCCATACCTGGAGCGTTTGGAAGGAATATACTGCTTGAATCCCAGCCTTCCCTTGTATTTCATTAGGGATTCATCCACGCAGATATTCCTTCCAGGTGTATAAGCCTCTGCAAACCTGGCGGCGAAGTGGGTAATCAGGGGCGGATTTTATACAGCCTGTCAAACTGGGGATGCTCTCTAGGAGGGCACAGGCTGTTGTCACTGAAGTGCATGAAACGCAAAATGTTTTCATACCTTCTACGTGACATTGATTGGGGGTAAATGGGGGTAGAGCAGATGGGGCTACTGCTCCAGTAGGAGCGAATTGAGGGCTTCTTTATGATGCCCATCAGCATAGTAAGTGCCCAGAATTTCAGAAATTCTGGCACATCTAGCGGGGTCCATTGCTGCCTTGCCAAGTAGGAGTCTGGCTTCGCAGCACAATGCTGATGGGCATACAGATTTGATTGGGCCACGATGTGGCCCAACAAATCATCCCCCATAAACACCTGCAAAAACTGTGTGGCGGTAAATCCTGCAACATCAATATTGATGCCAGGATTTGCCGTGAAAGGAGGGATATCTGGCCTCTGGCGATGAGGCACTACCCACTCCTCAGCTGGAGCTGTGCGTCTCCTGCTGGCAGGTGGTGACCCAGGATCTGCATCAGAAACATCACTAGATACATCAGCCAGCGTAGATGATGTATCTAGCGACGTCTCTGAGCAGTTAGCGGGGTCGAAATCAGGGTCTAAGTCTGACGCAGATGCCTCAGATTCTGACGCCAGGATGGCATATGCCTCCTCGGCGCTGTACACCCTCTCAGACATTATATATAATAGATTATAACATTTTTATTATTATATATATAAGCGGATTATTGGTTCTTAGAAGAACCGTTGGGTTTCACAAGAAAATACAAATAAACACCTAAATCTCTCTAAATCACTCTAAACCTGCCTCAATTCTTCTAAATCTCCCTAAAATCTCTCTAAATCTGCCTCAATTTTTCTAATCTCACTAAATCTACCTAAAATCTCTAACCTGTCAAATCTGATCTCTCTCTCTCGCTCACCAAAACACAAGTGAGGAGAGGGAGGGAGAATCACAGAGGTCAGAGCCAATATTTACAAAATATTGACCTGACCTGACAAATTAGAAATTTTATTTTGATTTTTTCTAACTTCTGATTGGATGTTGCTAGCCTGCCTCTCTGATGAGGCAGGCTAGGAACATCCCACTCAGCCCCAGATGACCCTGTCCTTAGAAGGGCAGCGCCATCTTGGCTGTCAGTTTATTTTATTTTATACCTTTTCATTTATATTTATTTAACTTTTTTTTCTTTTTTTACACTTTTTTTTACTCTGCTGGGTGCCTTGATCCCTCGAGGCACCCAGCAGAGCACCTGATCACACTCATGTGATCTATTATGTACTGAGTGCCACGATACCTCGTGGCACTCAGTACTTCCTGCCGCTACCGGAAGTTATCGCTCGGGGGGAGTGATCATGGACGGACCGGCGGCAGGTAAGCATATTGCAAGGATGCCTCGATGTTGAGGCATCCCTGCAATATACACAGAGCAGCTGGAAGCGATCCGATCGCTACCAGCGCTCTCTAGAAGTGCCGGGCACCTCTCCGGTAAAACCGGATGTTGATCGCTCCCGGGGAGCAATCACAAGGTGCCCCGGCACTTGTAACCGCCATTGCACGGATGCTTGGACTCCCAGGCAGCGTGCAATGGCCCTGGAGCTGCTGGAAGCGATCCGATCGCTTCCAGCGCTCTCTAGAAGTGCCGGGCACCTCTCCGGTGAAAGCGGATGTTGATCGCTCCCGGGGAGCGATCACAAGGTGCCCCGGCGCTTGTAACCGCCATTGCATGGATGCCTGGACTCCCAGGCAGCCTGCAATGGCGTTTGAGCTGCTGGAAGCGATCCGATCGCTTCCAGCGCTCAAAAGACCGCAGGACGTACCATGTACGTCAGCGGGTCTAAAAGAGACCGCGGCCATGACGTACATGGTACGTCCAAGGTCCCTAAGGGGTTAAAATCATGACATCTCACTCACGTTTTCGGAGAGCCTTAATGGACTCTCGCTTTATGTGTCTGTGATTTTTATAGGCACGTCCATCTATCCTGTCAATGTCGTCCGCACAGGTTTTCTTTGTGGAAAGAAGCTTTCACATTATAGAAAATCAATGTAGACAATAGTGCAGGACATTTGAGAGTTGAGATGAGCAGAGCACAGCGAGCAAGTGGCCGCGTCAGTGTCTAAATTTCCAGACTGTGCCCTTTCCAATAACATCTCTATCGACCACGTACAACACAAGGGGCCGGAAATACAGCGGTTCAAATAAGATCCGCACCAGTCCGGCTTTCGCTCCCAACACTCTGAGACTGCTCTGACCAAGATGACTAATGATCTAGCTGCCACTAAAACTTCACCCTGGTTACTTCACCCTCCTTATTCTTCTGGACCTTTCTGCTGCATTCAACGCCGTTGTCCACCTCTTCTGCTCCTCACACAGTATCAGCTTGGCCTCAGGAAGAGAACCAGGACAGAGCAATCTTACTAGCTCTCTTCTCGCTCCTTCAGTTTCTTCTTTGTGGTGTCTTTTCACCACCAGTTCCTCTTTCAGTTGGGGCACCTCAAAGCTCCATTCTGGGTCCCCTACTCTTCTCGATCTATAAGGCCTCTCTGGGCAACCTCATCTCTTCCTATGGATTCAATATCATCTCTATGCTGACTACACCCAAATCTACCTTTCCTCTCCCGATCTCTCTCCTCCGGTGTTGGACAGTGTTACAGCCGGCCTATCAGCTGTCTCTGACCTGGATGACTTCTCATTTCCGAAAGCTCAATGATGGGATTTACCTATCACGATCAGGCAGTTATGAAAATATACGACATGAGTTGATGCTGATGCCTACAGTGAAATTTGCTCTAATTAGCATTCTATGACCAAGCTGACAGTGTAGCAATGGATCTTGCGTTAAAATCTGCAGCCATGTGTAAATGTGTTAAAGCACACCCAAGATAAGTGGGAGAGGTTAACAAAGAGGGAGTAAAAAGTACAGTCAGAAACAGATGTCAATTCCTGTTAAAGAAGAAACATTAAGAAAACTAATGAAACTGCAAATTATGTTTATCTTTGTATTACTCTGTATTTTAACTTTTAATATGCTGCTGTATGCATTTTAGTAGGTGTTACTTCTCTCTGATAGGATATTGAAACGTCATGTAATGTATATAAGCACATGTAACCAAACATACAACGGAGAGCGAAGCGAAGGAAAACTTTGTGTCTTGTCATCATTTCCAGTTACTTCCTTCTCACTGGTCGACCATGAGTTATTTTGTTACGGAGAGATAGTTTAGTTAGAGAGTAGAAGATTACGGACACACATCAAGCTGAGGCAGAGTTTTCCGGCTATCAATTTGGGGGCATCGATTCCGGGATATCGTTCCACAGGAAGGTACGTAGAAAATAACAGTTCTTTGTTGTATCTGCGCCTTCCTGTCTGACGATAGGAACTCAATTTTTATTTTTTGATTGTGATGATTGTGTCGCGTAGAAAACAGGCCTGTATTTAACTGGATGGAAAGATGGTCTTTCCTTGATACTGATCAGAATGGTTCTGACAGCCAGTTTTGGGATTGGATCCTAAGTATATATATATATATGTTAGATATATATATATATATATCAGAATTGGATTCTGCAGTTATGTGTTTATTGTTTTATTGTTTTGGGGATTTGGATAGGTAGGATTTTATTGTTTCATATATCTCTCCCTGACAACTTAAGTCAATTATATGTACTGTATACTGTGTATGTGTATAAATATATTGTATAACGTGCTGTAACTGTGTGGCTGAGCATTGTTTGAGTAGGTTATCGCAAAAATACAGAGACTGGATTACTGGTCTTAAGTGAAAACCCCATCTACACACATTTACTTTTTTTGTGAATCCAAGTTTTATTTGGTTTCATAAACATTCAAAGCATAAAAGATAACATATAGGCCTTGTTCAGGTATAGAACTGGTTTTTCAGATCGCGCAGGATCTGCCAAAGCATGACAGAAGATAATATATATAAAAGTCTTACTCGAAAACCATGTTAAAAAACCGATTTGAAGTTTGAAGATTTAAAAATTAAAGCAGAGTGAAAATAAACGGAAAAAGAAAAATAAAAAACAGAAAACAAACAATCCACTTAAGGATCTACGGGGGAAGGGGAAATGTAGGGGAGGGAAATTAGTCATGTACCTTATGTAGGTTCGAACTATTAGGCGTTTATATAAGAAAGGTCTTAGAACCGCTAATCTCGGTGTGTGTTCATTATATCTCTTAAAGAGGAGGATGACGAAAACAGGGTCCACCTGGACCAGATTGTGGAATATAGCTCAGACTGATCTGTTGATGTAAGAATTAAGTGTTCTAGAGAATGGAGGTCTTCCATCCTAGACCGCCAAACTGAAATGGGTGGGCAGATTATCTGTTTCCAGTATAGGGGGATAATGCTTTTGGCCACGTTAAGAATTCGAATCAGTACCGATCTTTTATATGTGCGAGTGGATATGTCTGTGTGGTGTAGGAGCATTGATGCTGGGCAAAATGAAATTGGGGGGTCCACAAATTCAGAGGTAACCGCATGGATGGTCTTCCAGAAAGGTATGAGAATTGGGCAGCTCCACCATATGTGAAGCATCGTACCTTCATCTCCGTTGCATCTCCAGCACCTTGGAGGGATGTCAGGAAACATCTGGCTAATTTGCGTGGGTACCCTATACCATAGAGTTAAAACCTTGTATGCAGCCTCCTGGACCCTGCTTGCCACGGAGCAATGATGTGTGAGATCAAGAATTTTCCCCCATTGGGGTTCTGTGAGAGACATCTCCAACATCATCTCCCAGCGTCCCATAAAAGGGGGTGGTGTGTTTGCCGCCGCTGTTTGAAGCATAGCGTATATGTGTGAAATACCGTGAGCCAAGGGGTTAGGTAGCATGCATTGTTGTTCGAATCTGGTAAGTGGTCTAGTGAGGTTATGTTGTTGTGGGATTGTACGTAGGTAATGGCACAGTTGACCATATTTAAAACTGAGTAAGAAGGGTGGTGTTCCTGTTGTATACAGTTCCCTCAATGGTATGTACCCTGTATTGCCCAGTAAGTGGTGTACTCTAGGGATCTCAACCGAGAGTAAGGTGCGGAAGGTCTGTGCTTGCAGCCCCAAGGCGAAATCCAGGTTGTGTATGATTGGTAACATGGGAGATGGAGAAGTGGAGAGGGAGAAGGTCTTAGAGACAAGACGCCAAATGGCCATAGTGGCCAGTGTATAGGGGGATGTGATGGCGTGTTGTTTGTCCTGGGAGGCTGGGAGCCATGGCAAGGTGGCCAGGGGTGCCCTCAGTGAGCCCTGTTCCGCGTCTTTCCATTTCTTCTCAACCCCCGGTTTCGACCAATCAAGAATTCGCAGTAAGTGGCTTGCTATATGGTAGCATCTAAAGTCAGGCACCGCTAGACCACCCTGCGACTTCTGTCTGGTGAGGATGTCGAAGCGTAACCTAGGTGTTTTACCCTTCCAGATGTATTTAATTAGGGCTGATTTTAAAGTTGCAAAAAATTTTTTGGGCAAGCGGATGGGTATCGTTTGAAAGAGGTACAATAATCTCGGGAGGAGATTCATTTTAATGATGGCCACTCGCCCTAGCCATGATATGTGTGCGTAGTTCCATTTGGAAAGGTCCCTTTGTAATGTGTCTAAGAGTGGAGCAAAGTTGTCTCCGTAATTCTCCGCGGGATCCACGTTTAGCCAAATCCCTAAGTATTTTACTTTCGTGAGTGAGATTGAGAACGGGAAGTGTTCAAGTGGTAATGGGGTGTGTGTGTCCGCCGCAAATATACTTAGGATATGGGATTTACCATAATTAATTTTCAGGTTAGACAAGGCCCCGTACTCCCCAAAGGTTGATAAGATGCAGGGCAAAGACACTCTCGGTTTGTCACGAAAAATAGCAGGTCGTCGGCATATGCTGCTATTTTGTGTTGTTCCGTGCCTATAGTGGGACCCCTGATGTCTGGGTTGTGTCTAACGGCGGAGAGAAAGGGCTCCAGGATAAGATGAAAAGCAAGGGTGATAAGGGGCAGCCCTGTCTAGTGCCATTATGTATTTTGAAAGACTCCGAGTACACCCCATTCACGCAAAGCCGGGCCGAGGGGTCCACATACAAGGCCCGTACCCATGATTGCATATTCGGGCCCAGCCCTATGTGCGCAAGTGCGGCAAAAAGAAAGTCCCAACTGACCCTATCAAAGGCCTTCTCTGAGTCTGTAGATAGAAGAAGAAAGTCCTCCCCTAAAGATCGGCCTCTGTGAATCAGTTGCAGAGCCCTAATTGTGTTGTCCTTCGCTTCCCTCCCTGGGACGAACCCCACCTGGTCGCAATGAATCAAATTAGGTATGTGTGGTTGGAGGCGCGTGGCCAAAACTTTTGCGAAGAGTTTAACGTCTGTATTGAGTAATGATATTGGTCTGTAGTTTGTGCAATTAGTAGGGTCCTTGCCCTCCTTTGGTAGCAAAGTGACATTGGCCATTAATGCCTGCGGGGGAAGGTTCTGGCCTTGGGTCAGGGCGTTAAAAGCTTTCAAAAAATGTGGTATGAGTACTTTACGAAATGTCTTATAGTAACGGAGCGGGAGACCGTCTGGGCCGGGGCATTTGCCTGTTTTAGATGATTTAAGAGCAGCCGATAATTCCCCTTCCGTAATAGGGTCTTCCAGGAGGGCTGCGTCTACCTTAGGAAGTTTCCGTGTGGAATGTGAGGAGAGGTATGCTTGAATCTGGTCAAGTAATATCCGTCTAGCTTCCTCAGTCTGGGGGCCCGTGAGGGAATATAGTCGTTTGTAATAGTCCCGTAAAAGCAGTCATAATTTGCGTTGGCATGTGTTTCGGTCGGCCCTCTCGGTCCCGTACGCAGGCAATGTATGTAGCGGCCCGCTTCTTTGCTATCATGCGCGCCAAAAGGCGGCCGCATTTGTCCCCGTGGGTGTGAAAAAAGGCCTTCGTTTGTAGACATGTTCGATGGTGTAGCGTGTTCATAAGGTCCGCCAGGGAGCGTCGTAAGGTCGTGAGTGTGGTTAGGTGTGTCGGGTCAGCGTCCTGTTTGTGCAAGCGATCCATGTCTGAAATTTGGAGTACCAGATCTCTAATCTGTGTGGACCGTTGTTTCTTAAGTTCTGCCCCTTTTTTAATGTAATGACCTCTAATAACACATTTGTGCGCTTCCCAGATTACAGGATCGGATGTGTCTGGGGTCACGTTTTCAGCGAAATAGGTTTCAAGCACTTGTTCACTGATTTCTATTAGGGATTCGTTAGCTAAAAAGGAATCATTTAAGCGCCAAGAGAAAGAGGCGGGACGGTACAGCGGTGAGGTAATGGTGATATGAATAGGAGCGTGATCCGACCATGTAGCAGTGCCAATGGATGCCGTTTTCAGTGTGTGTAGGTGATAATGTTGCAGAAAGAAGTAATCTAGGCGTGAGTAAGACTGTTGGGGGGGAGAGAAGAATGTATAGTCTCTTTCTTCTGGATGTTGCGCCCTCCAGCAGTCTACCAAACGAGAAGAGTGCAGTGTCTTGCCCATGGATCTTAATATGTGTAATGGATGAGAGGTGGTGCCCTTGGATGTGTCGACTAGCGGAGCCAAGGGGACGTTAAAATCCCCCCCTAAAATTAGAGTGCCTTCCGCAAAATCCATTATCCTGCGGAGGCTAGTAGCAATGAAACGGTGTTGGGCTTTGTTCGGGGCGTAGAGGTTGGCGAATGTATACAATGTGTTGGCTATGTGTCCTTTAACTACCAGTAGTCTCCCTTCTCCGTCTGTCAGGGACGCCGTGTTGGTGAAGGGAATACGTTTATGAAATAGTATAGCCGTACCTTTAGGATTTAGAGGTGGTGTGGTTACTATAAAACCCAACCGGGAAGTGCGAGTCGGTCAATTTAGGGTGTGTATCCCCCTGAAGTGCGTTTCTTGTATAAACACTACCGACGCCCTGCAACTCCTAAAATCACGTAGCGCCCGAGAGCGCTTTTCAGGTAAGTTAAGCCCTCTTGCATTTATAGACATGATCGAGAGGTCCTGCGGGAGAGACATAGTAGCCTAGTTACGAGTAACGGACGATATAAGTACTGTACCGAGGGACAATGAAAAATAATGGGGTGGGGGTGGGAGAGAAATATGAAATAAAATACAAATCTATAAACGATGAAGAGGTAAGAGTGACAGTGCCACTGGCAATCCGCAGACCGGCTAACCGCCGGGACGGGGACCAGAGCACTACGATGTCACTGCACCTCGGTAAGAGGGGGGGGAGTGGTCGTGAAACACCTCACCGTGGACTGCAGCGCCAAGGCGACCACCACCACAGAGGAGTGTATTTTCCCTCCGGTGGAGAGCGCCTAATTGTGAGATTAAGTATCTAAATTAGACGTGTAAACAATGACTCAAACGGAGACTAGCTTTAGGATGATGTAAAACATATAGAACGTAACGTACGGCATATCTTAAAGATCGTGTGTGTAAAGGGATCGTGTGAAGAACAACCGGTACACATCACCCCCCGTGCCCCAGTACTGTCCCGACACATAGTGGCCGACGGGTGGGGAGTAATAAATCAGTAAATAACGATAAGAGTCTCGCCTCAACGATAGGCAATGGGTGCCTCATCTGCCGCAGTGGCAAATGGTGTGCAGCAAGTGCATTAATACGATACCATTACCGAGCCACCATTGCTGCCAAGATGCCTCTGGAGCAACCCAAGGGCCCTTGGTGAACCGTCCTATGTCCGTTCAAGAATATCGTCTTCCTTCCGCCATCCGGTTCGATCCCCCCCCCCCGAAGTACCCCATCGCGGGGTCAGTCCAGTGAGGGGAGGCTGGGCGCTCCCAATCAGGAAGAATCCGGTAAGTGCGGAGCGGGGGACAGTTCCGAACAGGTGACGGTTTCGATGAGGGTACTGCAAGGTGCGACTCAGTATCCCCGTCGCCGTTGCTGGGAGCATTCCGCTGTGTCGGGCATGGGGCACGGAGGTTCGGTCCGGCCGTGGAATATGTTGGATAATTCTGTTCAGTCTTATAACACAATAAGTCGTGCGGGGATCCCGAACGTCTCCTGGCGTGGGAGTTTTTCTGTCATTTATGCTTGGGAGCCCGAACGCCTCCCGGCGTGGGTTTGTTGCCGCTGAGGTCGCGGCGGTAGGGGTCTCTGTCTTGCGAGTCGTGGACCAGCGGAGTATACCTGTAGTGGATCAGGCCAAGGAAGGTTCAATGCAGGTAGTTGTAGTTCCTCCAGCAGTGCTCCCATGTCTTCCGCGGTGTTAATCAAGTAGGGGCCTTGGGGTGTGTGAACCAGTAGACCTGTGGGTATGTGCCAGCGGTACCGTAGGCGTTGAGTTTGTAGCAAGCTCGTGAGAGGTTTGAGAGCTCTGCGATATGCTAAGGTTGCCGGTGAGAGATCTGGGAATAGTTGAAGCGGGGAGCCTTCGTAGGAGATCTGCTTAACCTCCCTTGCTTTTGTTAATATGTCTTCTTTAAGTCCATAGTTCGCTAGGCAACATATCACATCCCTCGGAGGCGCCCCCGGTGGCCCCCTCGGCCGTAGAGCTCTGTGGGCGCGGACAAATTCTATGGGTGATGTGGTGTCCCGTTCCAGCACAGAGTTTAAGATGACCGTTAATGCCTCTCGAAGATGCGATTGCGGTTCTTCGTCCTCTGGAAGTCCTCTCAGGCGTAAGTTATTACGTCTCCCGCGGTTGTCTAAGTCCATGAGGTGTAGGGCCATGCTGCGCATCTGCGTTTGTTGTGCGTCTACCTTCTCCGCGGTCTTAGCATATATGGTGCGGGTTCTATCACAGTCTCCTTCCAAAGTCTCGACCCGTGCAGTAAGGCCTTGAATATCAGCTCGCACATGTTGTAATTCCGACAGGATCGAGTGCCGAAGCTCTGCATTAGCCTGGTGTAGATCAGATCGTGTGGGGAGGTTTTTCAGCAAGTGGGCCCAGTCTGGAGTCTCCAGATCCGCCGACCTGTCATCCGACACGGCCGGTGAGGGTGCCCGGGATAATAGCCTAGGAGAGGCTGGGGATCCGGCCTGTTCTGGAGGAGCATTTCCGGTTTCCGTGGCCGGGATCAAGAAACGGCGAAGGGATGGCGTCTCCGGTAGCTTTTTCCCCTCCTGCGTCTTCTGAGTGCCCGTCCCTTTGTTCGGTTTCCCCATTTTGTTCAGGAGGTAGGGTGTAGCCGACGTTTTCGGTTGAATCTCCGTAGTGTCTCCGCTCTAAGCAGCCATGGCCGGCGGCAGTCTTTTTTTTTTTTTTTTTCCCCCGATCTCCTCACCCCTTTACATAGGGTTCGAGCGGGAGCCGCGGCTGTAGGCCACTGCGCGAGGTGTCCGTATGCCCGGATGACAGGGGGAGAGCGTTGTGCGGAGTAGGGGACTAGGTGACGGTCCGCCGCTCAGTGTTGTACCCTGAGGTTGTGTGGTGCGCCTCGGGTGGGTCAACGGCTGCTTCCCCGGAAGTGGTGGTCTGCGTGACGGTGGGAACTTCCAACCCAGGCCTCACTCATGCCGCAGGCCCAGGGATCTCCGGCGGTACCCCCACTGCGCCCGGGGGCCCGTGAGGATCGCTACAACGCCGGGTACGTGGGTCAGGTGGTGTCTCCGAGTCCGGATGGGTGTCTCTGTCGGAGGCCGCTACACGAGGTCACCGTATGGCAGGGGGAGAGCGTCGTGCGGAGTAGCGCGGTCGGCCACGTGGTATCGCGTTGGTTTTCACCCCGGGTGTATGCTGTGTGCCGTGGGCAGTCAGCGGTGGCTAAAGTAGCGAGCTGCGCGGCTGTAAAATTACCCGGTCCAGGCTCTACCCGTGCCGCAGGCCGAAGCGTCTCCAGCAGCGCCTCCACAACAGCCGCGGGTCGCAGCACACGTATGGTGACTCCCTTGAACGTGGATGGTAAAGGTAGGCTGAGTGTGCCGCAGACAGAAAGGAAAATCTGTGTTTAAGTCCGTTTAAATCAGTTTTTTAGTTAAGCTGTGCGGGAGCTAATCCAAAGCACGTCCACTCTGTTCGGCGTGAGACCACGCCCCCCCTACACACATTTACTGCCCTTGATAATTTGATAAATATAAGATCATAATAATGTTTAATTTGCTTGACTTTGCTTTTGCTACAGGATGGAGATCCCAGCTCTAAACCTACTAACCAAACATGCTTTGTGAGCGCAAACTCAAATATAAGAATGTCTTGAAATGTAGAAATGTGATATATAAAAATCACTTGTAATACCTGGGCAAGAGGTTGTCCAGATCCTGTGATACACCCTATTGGGGCCAGTGACATAGCTCAAGAGATGTATCCAATGCCAAATGTTATTGTTATATAACTGATTCAGCGTTCAGGGTTGCGGGGTTTGAGCTAGTGTGCGGTAACACAAAAAGTGGAGCAGGCACATATAAACTGAAGGGTTTATTAAGCAAATAGACAATAGACAAAAGCAAAAAGGGCAACACAGGGGAAGTAGATACTAAGCAAATTAAGTAATAATAGGGCAGACACTGAATAGATAATAACCAAGAAAACAATTAACAAGAGGATAAGTAATGATAGGGAGAACTGATAACACTGTATGAAACTGAGCAATAAAGAGGCTAAAGTACATAAGATATTAGGATATTAAACAGAGGGACACTACAGGAATAAATAGCTTACACAGGACTCCAGAGAAAGACAAACAAGAAAGGGTTAATTTAAAGAGGATACACAGAACACTGAAGATGATTAAGCAGGTATAGGAATTAATCCAGAAAACACTGGTATAAAGAGAATACAATGAAGGTGCAGGGATACTGGGAGTTGGAGTCCAGGGGTGTAATATGGCTGTAGGTTCCAGGGAATTATAAAAAGTCCAGAAAAATAATATAATATTTGCAGCAAAAATAAAGTCCTTGGCAAATAGAAGTAGGTTATTCAAGCGCAGTATCAAAATCCATAGGCATATCCAAGTTCAAATCCAATAGGTCTAGGCAGAATATACTAGGCAGGTATTGCAAGGGTTAATGTGATGTTTTAGACTTTTTTGTCTTTCTTGCGAGCACGGCGCCGCGGGGTGTGACAGTTACTGACAGGAGACTATGGAATATGTTATTAGGAATGGTTACAAAATATGATGAATTATTAGATAGGATGAAATGTATTTAAGGCAGAGTTTGATTATCCAAAAGATGCGGAGGATAATTTATGAGTCAATGTGAGAAGAGGTTAGGAAAGTGTATGGAGAGACATGGTGAAAGGAAAGTGTATGGAAACAAATGAATGGAGAAACAGTGCAGAGTTTTGTGAGATGATTTATAGATTGTTATTTGGGATGTGAGACAATGGAAGATGATTTGGTTGTTATATTCATACAGAGTTTAATGGATAACATGTTCCCCGCTTGCAGCCGGCTCATTAAACAGACTGAGACAGGATGATACGGGATGAGGCCAAAAGAGTTAGAAAAGCCTATCCTAGATATGACAGATACAGGTTACTTTCCAGTAGAGACCATTAAGAAGGACATAAAGGTGATTAGTAGTATGTATGCAGAGTGTGATGTGAAGGTGATTAGTAGTATGTATGCAGAATGTGATGTGAAGGTGATTAGCAGTATGTATGCAGAGTGTGATGTGAAGGTGATTAGTAGTATGTATGCAGAGTGTGATGTGAAGGTGATTAGTAGTATGTATGCAGAATGTGATGTGAAGGTGATTAGTAGTATGTATGCAGAGTGTGATGTGAAGGTGATTAGCAGTATGTATGCAGAGTGTGATGTGAAGGTGATTAGTAGTATGTATGCAGAGTGTGATGTGAAGGTGATTAGCAGTATGTATGCAGAATGTGATGTGAAGGTGATTAGCAGTATGTATGCAGAATGTGATGTGAAGGTGATTAGTAGTATGTATGCAGAATGTGATGTGAAGGTGATTAGTAGTATGTATGCAGAGTGTGATGTGAAGGTGATTAGTAGTATGTATGCAGAATGTGATGTGAATGAGATTAGTAGTATGTATGCAGAGTGTGATGTGAAGGTGATTAGTAGTATGTATGCAGAGTGTGATGTGAATGAGATTAGTAGTATGTATGCAGAATGTGATGTGAAGGTGATTAGTAGTATGTATGCAGAATGTGATGTGAAGGTGATTAGTAGTATGTATGCAGAATGTGATGTGAAGGTGATTAGTAGTATGTATGCAGAATGTGATGTGAAGGTGATTAGTAGTATGTATGCAGAGTGTGATGTGAAGGTGATTAGTAGTATGTATGCAGAAGGTGATGTGAAGGTGATTAGTAGTATGTATGCAGAATGTGATGTGAAGGTGATTAGTAGTATGTATGCAGAATGTGATGTGAAGGTGATTAGTAGTATGTATGCAGAGTGTGATGTGAAGGTGATTAGCAGTATGTATGCAGAGTGTGATGTGAAGGTGATTAGTAGTATGTATGCAGAGTGTGATGTGAAGGTGATTAGTAGTATGTATGCAGAATGTGATGTGAAGGTGATTAGTAGTATGTATGCAGAGTGTGATGTGAAGGTGATTAGTAGTATGTATGCAGAATGTGATGTGAAGGTGATTAGTAGTATGTATGCAGAATGTGATGTGAAGGTGATTAGCAGTATGTATGCAGAGTGTGATGTGAAGGTGATTAGTAGTATGTATGCAGAATGTGATGTGAAGGTGATTAGTAGTATGTATGCAGAATGTGATGTGAAGGTGATTAGTAGTATGTATGCAGAGTGTGATGTGAAGGTGATTAGTAGTATGTATGCAGAGTGTGATGTGAAGGTGATTAGTAGTATGTATGCAGAATGTGATGTGAAGGTGATTAGTAGTATGTATGCAGAGTGTGATGTGAAGGTGATTAGCAGTATGTATGCAGAGTGTGATGTGAAGGTGATTAGTAGTATGTATGCAGAGTGTGATGTGAAGGTGATTAGCAGTATGTATGCAGAATGTGATGTGAAGGTGATTAGCAGTATGTATGCAGAATGTGATGTGAAGGTGATTAGTAGTATGTATGCAGAATGTGATGTGAAGGTGATTAGTAGTATGTATGCAGAGTGTGATGTGAAGGTGATTAGTAGTATGTATGCAGAATGTGATGTGAATGAGATTAGTAGTATGTATGCAGAGTGTGATGTGAAGGTGATTAGTAGTATGTATGCAGAGTGTGATGTGAATGAGATTAGTAGTATGTATGCAGAATGTGATGTGAAGGTGATTAGTAGTATGTATGCAGAATGTGATGTGAAGGTGATTAGTAGTATGTATGCAGAGTGTGATGTGAAGGTGATTAGTAGTATGTATGCAGAGTGTGATGTGAAGGTGATTAGCAGTATGTATGCAGAATGTGATGTGAAGGTGATTAGTAGTATGTATGCAGAATGTGATGTGAAGGTGATTAGTAGTATGTATGCAGAGTGTGATGTGAAGGTGATTAGTAGTATGTATGCAGAATGTGATGTGAAGGTGATTAGTAGTATGTATGCAGAATGTGATGTGAAGGTGATTAGTAGTATGTATACAGAATGTGATGTGAAGGTGATTAGTAGTATGTATGCAGAGTGTGATGTGAAGGTGATTAGCAGTATGTATGCAGAGTGTGATGTGAAGGTGATTAGTAGTATGTATACAGAGTGTGATGTGAAGGTGATTAGCAGTATGTATGCAGAGTGTGATGTGAAGGTGATTAGTAGTATGTATACAGAATGTGATGTGAAGGTGATTAGCAGTATGTATGCAGAGTGTGATGTGAAGGTGATTAGCAGTATGTATGCAGAATGTGATGTGAAGGTGATTAGTAGTATGTATGCAGAATGTGATGTGAAGGTGATTAGTAGTATGTATGCAGAGTGTGATGTGAAGGTGATTAGCAGTATGTATGCAGAATGTGATGTGAAGGTGATTAGTAGTATGTATGCAGAGTGTGATGTGAAGGTGATTAGTAGTATGTATGCAGAGTGTGATGTGAAGGTGATTAGCAGTATGTATGCAGAGTGTGATGTGAAGGTGATTAGTAGTATGTATGCAGAATGTGATGTGAAGGTGATTAGTAGTATGTATGCAGAGTGTGATGTGAAGGTGATTAGTAGTATGTATTCAGAGTGTGATGTGAAGGTGATTAGTAGTATGTATGCAGAGTGTGATGTGAATGAGATTAGCAGTATGTATACAGAGTGTGATGTGAAGGTGATTAATAGTATGTATACAGAAGGTTATGTGAAGGTGATTAGTAGTATGTATACAGAAGGTGATGTGAAGGTGATTAGTAGTATGTATGCAGAATGTGATGTGAAGGTGATTAGTAGTATGTATGCAGAGTGTGATGTGAAGGTGATTAGTAGTATGTATGCTGAGTGTGATGTGAATGAGATTAGTAGTATGTATGCAGAGTGTGATGTGAAGGTGATTAGTAGTATGTATGCAGAGTGTGATGTGAAGGTGATTAGTAGTATGTATTCAGAGTGTGATGTGAAGGTGATTAGTAGTATGTATGCAGAATGTGATGTGAAGGTGATTAGTAGTATGTATGCAGAGTGTGATGTGAAGGTGATTAGTAGTATGTATGCTGAGTGTGATGTGAATGAGATTAGTAGTATGTATGCAGAGTGTGATGTGAAGGTGATTAGTAGTATGTATGCAGAGTGTGATGTGAATGAGATTAGCAGTATGTATACAGAGTGTGATGTGAAGGTGATTAATAGTATGTATACAGAAGGTTATGTGAAGGTGATTAGTAGTATGTATACAGAAGGTTATGTGAAGGTGATTAGTAGTATGTATACAGAAGGTGATGTGAAGGTGATTAGTAGTATGTATGCAGAATGTGATGTGACGGTGATTAGTAGTATGTATGCAGAGTGTGATGTGAAGGTGATTAGTAGTATGTATGCTGAGTGTGATGTGAATGAGATTAGTAGTATGTATGCAGAGTGTGATGTGAAGGTGATTAGTAGTATGTATGCAGAGTGTGATGTGAAGGTGATTAGTAGTATACCACAATTGAAGTAAATGTACCCTAGAGTAATAGTGGATACAGTAATAATGCGGTGATGACCTTTGAAACACTTGAATCCAGTGGGCGCAGATGATAATCAATGCGCACAGAAACTAAAAGAACCGAGAAAAAACACATATGGTGCAGTATGTCTATGCACAAATGTGAAGTGGATAGGTGAAATGGTGGAACTCACATATACTGGAGCCTATACAATAAAGGCTCACTTAGATCGCAGTGGGTCTCTTCAGGGATGACCCCGTCCCGTCTTCATACAGTTCCAGAAATTATTCACATGAGCCGTACATGAAAGGAAGCAGACACATACCATAGTACAGCATTGCAGACTACAAAATAGTACAGGCCAGGTGGTCACAACACTTACGTGGTGAAGAGCCTGTGTGGAATCACTGGCTCGGTACAAGCGCCTGAGTGTAACATGGGATACACCAAACCCTCTTCGTTATGTAGGGATAAGAAATAACCTCACCATCAAAAGGTAAAAAGAGGATTTAATAAAAAAATAAAATAAACAAATAGATCCAAAACGCGTTTCGCCGCTAACGCAGCTTCATCAGTTGGTAATAGAAAAAGAATATAATCTACACAGGTCTAACAGGCAAACTTTTATAATAATAGTCATAATGTAAACAGATTCGCAGGTGTGTCGGCAGGGCGCCCCTTCCGGTCTTCTCTGCGTTCCAACCTGGTTCAAGACACTTCCGGGATTCCCTTCCGGAAGTGAGAGAGCGCGATTTCCTATACAGGGGCGGGCGCATGCGCCGTAGTGCCCGATCACCGATCTTTCTCCTCTCGCACACAAGGTACTTGATGCAGACGCCATCTTTGTGGAGGAAGTCTTTAGTGTTCAAATAAGATCAGCAGGACTATACACCTACTCCGCAGGTCAAATCCTTATAACTGACGCACATTCCAAAAGGACATACATGTCTCCATGATGTACAAGTTCCATATGTAAAAAAGAGAACATGTAAAAGATGACATGAGAAAACAGATAATAATAAATACAAAATGAAAAACGGGAGAAAAAAGAAAAGGGAAAAAAAGGGATACACATATGCCTTAAAAAACCATATTGCATAAAACAAAGAAAAAAGAATGATATGGATAAAACCAATATATACCACATGGGACAAAAAAATATATATATATAGCCTAGCTCCATCGAACACCAAAAATTTGGCTAATAAAGATGACAGCCAGGGCAAAAATTAAGCAAAAATATTCAAACTAAACATAAAAAATGTTTGACTCATAAAAAGTGACGAATTTCAAAATCACTGTTCAGGCCAGCAGGAATCAGAGTACCGCATTCAAAAATGAACCTCATCTCTTCCTTAGCCAAAATTAGGTCCAGATCACCCCCCCTCCAACTTCTCTTAACTTTCTTAAGAATGCAGAACTCTAACCCCGCTGGATCACAAGCATGTATTTCCTTAAAGTGTAAGGATAAACTATGCAGCTCATGCCCTTTTCTAATGTTACGAAGGTGCTCCCCTATTCTGACAGACAGGGATCTGGACGTCCTACCAATATAATTGAGTCCACATGGACATGTGAGACAATATATAACATATTTGGAAGCACAATTGAGTATACCCTTAATACGTATGTGTCACGGATCCCTCTGCTTATCTGACTAGTGGTCCCTATACGCAGGACACTCTCTACCCTTCCGATCCTTGATTGGTCGGCACGACTAGACAGACACAGAATTCGACAAGATAGTGTATCCACAAAGAATGACACTAGAACTATACACAAGACCTTAGAATAATCAGCTCTTCCCAAGACCCTAACAATACAAGGGGTAGTCTGATGTGTGCTTAGGGTGCCACACAGACTGACCTCAATACCAGAATTAGAAGAGTTAACGCCAATACCAGGGGTTATTCACAGAATGGTTCGTTCGCCAATGCCAAGGATCATACACAGAATGGTTCGTTTGCCAATGCCAGGGGTCATACACAGAATGGTTCGTTTGCCAATGCCAAGGGTCATACACAGAATGGTTCGTTTGCCAATGCCAAGGGTCATACACAGAATGGTTCGTTTGCCAATGCCAAGGGTCACACACAGAATGGTTAGTTTGCCAATGCCAGGGGTCATACACAGAATGGTTCGTTTGCCAATGCCAAGGGTCATACACAGAATGGTTCGTTTGCCAATGCCAGGGGTCATACACAGAATGGTTCGTTTGCCAATGCCAAGGGTCACACACAGAATGGTTCGTTTGCCAATGCCAGGGGTCATACACAGAATAGTTTGTTAGCCAAAATACACAAGAGCTCTGCGGGAAGTAACTACCACGTCAGGGCACCGGTGAATAGTGAAGCTGGGTTTTAAACTCGGCGGGTCCGTGTCATCACGCCTAGCCCCGCCCCCCGGCGTCCCACGTGTGCGGAACCCTACCGCGATATCACTCGGCGCCTGGTCAGCGAGCAGCGAGGAAGCCGCTGCCAGGCGCCGGGGGGGTGCGGGGGCCACCGTGACAGAACCCCCCCTCAACGGGCGGCCACTGGACGACCCCCAGGAGCACGGGGATGAGCCAGATAGAAAGCCCTCACCAACCGAGGAGCATGGACCTCAGTAGCCGGGAGCCAAGAGCGATCCTCTGGACCGTAGCCCACCCAGTCAACCAAGTACTGAAGGACCCCCCTAGAAATCCTGGCGTCCAGGATGGCCTCAACTTCAAACTCCTCCTCGCCCTCCACAGAGACAGGAGGAGGGGGGACACAGGCCCTGGTGTACCGATTACACAAGAGTGGTTTCAGAAGGCTCACGTGGAACACATTGTGTATCCTGATATGGGGGGGCAGTGCCAAAGCATAGGAGACCGGATTGATTCGCCGCAGAATCTTATAGGGACCTATGTATCTGGGTGCCAGTTTCATAGAGGGTACTAAGAGCTTGATGTTCCGTGAAGAAAGCCAAACCCTGTCCCCGACTTGATACACGGGTGCCGGCCTCCTGTGTCTGTCAGCCTTGATTTTCTGGACAACACTGCTATCCTCCAGTGCCCGTTTAACCCTTCCCCAAGTTTCTTTCAATGACGCCAAATGCTCATCCAGAGCAGGAATCGCGGTATCAGGAAACGTAGCGGGGAGCACGGGAGGATCAAAACCGTAAACAGTGAAGAAAGGGGAATGTCCTGTGGCTTCGCTCACTGCACTGTTCAAGGCATACTCTGCCCAAGGTATCAGGTCTGACCAGTTATCTTGTCGTTCAGATATAAAGCACCTGAGATATTTCTCTATATTTTGATTGGCTCGTTCTGCTGCTCCGTTGGTCTGGGGGTGATAGGCCGAAGAGAAGGATAGGTCTATTCCCACATTCTTGCAAAACCCTTTCCAGAATCTGGAGACAAATTGGGTCCCCCTATCAGACAATCCCAAGAGGAATACCGTGTATGCGGACCACATTGGTAATGAAAATGGGCACCAGTTCGGCTGCCGAAGGTAGTTTCCGAAGAGGAACATAGTGACCCATCTTGGAGAATCGATCTATGACCGTGAGTATTACAGTATTCCCTCTAGACTCGGGTAACTCTACTATAAAATCCATAGCTAAATGCGACCATGGTCGTTCGGGGATTGGCAGAGGCTGGAGTAAACCAATGGGCGCTGTTTTGGGACTTTTATGTCTTGTGCACACCTCGCACACGGCTATGTAATCTTTAACATCCCGGCGCAACGTGGGCCACCAGAGGAGTTTACGTATACTAGACACTGTTTTGGTGATCCCCATATGCCCAGAGGTTTTGTTATCATGATAAAGTTTTAGTACTTCTTCTCTCTCGTTCTCAGGTACAAAGAGTTTCGCAGGAGGTCTTCCCCCAGGAGCTGTACCCTGGACGGTCTGCAACCTGATCATCAGAGGAGATGAGACACTAATCGTGGTAAAGGCTATAATCCTTTCCTGGGGTACAATGGGATGCTGATCTTGGATGTTATGTTCGTAGGATTCATACTGTCTCGACAATGCGTCTGCTTTAATGTTTCTTGACCCAGGTCTATATGTGAGGACGAAATTAAAGCTTGAAAGAAACAATGACCATCTCGCTTGTCTGGCATTTAAACGTTTAGCGTCTCCAATGTACGTAAGATTCTTATGATCGGTTATGATAACGATGGGGTCCCTAGACCCCTCCAATAAGTATCTCCACTCCGCCAAGGCTGCGATAACTGCTAACAACTCTCTATTTCCGATATCATAGTTCCTCTCTGCCGGGGACAACTTCCGGGAATAGAAGCCGCATGGATGCAAGGGTTTGTCGGGTGCCTCCCTTTGGGACAAGACTGCACCAAGACCTAGCTCGGAGGCGTCAACTTCAACCTGGAAAGGCAGAGCCGGATCTGGATGTCGGAGAACAGGGGCAGTTGTGAATGCCTGTTTGAGTGCCTCAAAGGCTTGACTGGCCTGGGGTGTCCATTTCTGATTTCCCACCCCTTTCTTTGTCATAGCCGTGAGGGGGGCTACCAAGGCTGAAAAGTCTTTAATGAACCTCCGGTAGTAATTAGTAAACCCCAGAAACCTCTGGATGGCTTTAAGCCCTTGGGGTAGAGGCCAGTCAAGGATTGCTGAGAGTTTTTTAGGATCCATTTGAAAACCCTCAGGAGTTATTATATACCCAAGGAAGTGCACTGTTTCTATGTCGAATAAGCATTTCTCTAGTTTACAATATAACCCAGCCCTCAATAATCTCTTCAACACTTGTTGTACATGGGCGTGATGGGTGTCCTTATCAGGAGAGTATATCAGGATGTCATCCAGATATACTATGACGAACGCTTGCAGAAAGTCCCTTAGGGTGTCGTTTATGAGGTCCTGAAAAACGGCTGGCGCATTGCATAAACCAAAGGGCATCACTAGGTATTCATAATGCCCGCTACGTGTATTAAAAGCCGTTTTCCATTCATGCCCCTTTTTAACCCTTACTAGGTTGTAGGCTCCGCGTAAATCGAGCTTCGTGTATATACGGGCCCCTTTCAGTCGGTCGAATAATTCTGTTATAAGAGGTATGGGATATGCATTTCTTATGGTAATCCTATTCAAACCTCTATAATCGATGCAAGGTCGCAGGTCACCCTCTTTTTTGGAGACGAAAAAGAAACCTGCTCCTGCTGGAGAGGAGGATCGTCTGATAAATCCTCGCTCTAGATTCTCCCTTATATATTCCTCCATAATGTCGTTTTCCTTTTGTGACAAAGGGTATACGTGTCCTCTAGGAGGCATAGTACCAGGGAGTAACTCTATAGCACAGTCATATGGACGATGCGGTGGTAGGACCTCAGTCCTGGTTTTAGAGAACACCTCCTTTAACGCCATATAACATTCAGGGACTTCGGTGGACAAAGGAGGTGCTGTGGCAATATTGAGGCTACCAATCACATTTACCCTGCCCAGGCACTTTGACTGGCAACTAGGACCCCAACATTTGATGTCTCTCTGGACCCAATCAATAACTGGGTTATGCTCTGTTAACCATGGAAACCCAAGAACGACAGGACATGAGGGAGAGTCGATAATCTGGAATCGTATGGTTTCACGGTGCAAAATTCCTGTATTCATGCATACATCAATAGTGTCGTGAGTGATATGGGGACATGACAGGGGTTTTCCGTCTATGGCCTCCACCATTAGAGGCCTCTCCTTTAGAACCAGAGGTAAGAGGTTTTTGGCGGCAAAACATCTGTCCATAAAATTACCTGAGGCTCCAGAATCTAGGAATGCCTCAGTCTCGAGGTGAACCCCCTCCCAGGTGAGGGAGATGGGTACCAGAATCCGGGTTTTTTTTTTTTTCATTATCCACAAAGGAGGCATACAGAGAACCGATAACCTGGGTATTAGCTGTTCTTTGACCTGATTTGCCATTCTCACCCCTGCTACCCCTGGGTCTCTGAGGACATTGAAGGCGGAAATGATCTGCCCCGGCACAATAAAAGCAGAGCCCCCTTTCTCTTCTGTGAGCTCTTTCTGCCTCTGAAATACCCGTTTTTCCTATCTGCGTAGGTTCAACGGCCGGTACATCAGTCTTTGCGGTCTCCGGGTTACCTGACGTACTGGTGTGTCTGGGTACTAAGGGTAAAGGAGGCAGGACCCTTCTGGGTCTATCTCTGGGGTGTCTCCTTTCCCTAATTTGATCGTCCATGGCAATGCAAAAATCAACCAAATGATCCAGATGTTCTGGTAATTTTAAGGGAGCCAACTCAAACATAAAAGCCTCGTTCAGGCCTTCGGTAAAGGCTAGGGTTAAAACGTCGTTCGGCCAGAGCACCTCAGAAGTCAAAGTCTTAAACTCTATGGCATAGTCGGAGACCCTCCTATTACCCTGTTTGATGTGAAACAAGGACCTACCCGCATTGGTAGCCCTTCTAGAGGGGTCAAAGGTACGCTTTAACTCAGAGGTAAAACCCTCATAGTCGTAGATGATGGGTTTCTTATTCTCCCACAAGGGCGTGGCCCATAATAAAGCTTTTTCAGTTAGATGATTAATCAGATAGCCTACTTTGGCTTTATCAGACATACAGGACCCTGGATTGTTCTCGAACAAGATCTCGAGTTGGGTCAGAAAGCCCCGGCATAAGTTTGGTGTTCCATCATAGCGTACGGGTGCCTTCATACTGAGCCTACATCCCTCGGGAGAAGCTGAACTGACCCTAGGCACTACTGGGTCTGGAGGGCTTGCAGTTCCAGAACTGGATCGATTTAACAGGGTTTGCAGGGCAAGAGCAATCTGGTCCATCCTATGGTCCTGCTCTTCTTGTCTGGCTGCAATACGTGACAACTGATTAGAGAGGTCTGCGGGATCCATTGGCCCTGACGTAATGTCACGGATCCCTCTGCTTATCTGACTAGTGGTCCCTATACGCAGGACACTCTCTACCCTTCCGATCCTTGATTGGTCGGCACGACTAGACAGACACAGAATCCGACAAGATAGTGTATCCACAAAGAATGACACTAGAACTATACACAAGACCTTAGAATAATCAGCTCTTCCCAAGACCCTAACAATACAAGGGGTAGTCTGATGTGTACTTAGGGTGCCACACAGACTGACCTCAATACCAGAATTAGAAGAGTTAACGCCAATACCAGGGGTTATGCACAGAATGGTTCGTTCGCCAATGCCAAGGATCATACACAGAATGGTTCGTTTGCCAATGCCAGGGGTCATACACAGAATGGTTTGTTTGCCAATGCCAAGGGTCATACACAGAATGGTTCGTTTGCCAATGCCAAGGGTCATACACAGAATGGTTCGTTTGCCAATGCCAAGGGTCACACACAGAATGGTTCGTTTGCCAATGCCAGGGGTCATACACAGAATGGTTGTTTGCCAATGCCAAGGGTCATACACAGAATGGTTCGTTTGCCAATGCCAAGGGTCATACACAGAATGGTTCGTTTGCCAATGCCAAGGGTCACACACAGAATGGTTCGTTTGCCAATGCCAGGGGTCATACACAGAATAGTTTGTTAGCCAAAATACACAAGAGCTCTGCGGGAAGTAACTACCACGTCAGGGCACCGGTGAATAGTGAAGCTGGGTTTTAAACTCGGCGGGTCCGCGTCATCACGCCTAGCCCCGCCCCCCGGCGTCCCACGTGTGCGGAACCCTACCGCGATATCACTCGGCGCCTGGTCAGCGAGCAGCGAGGAAGCCGCTGCCAGGCGCCGGGGGGGTGCGGGGGCCACCGTGACAGTATGGTCTTACCACCTATAGTCATATCATGAAATCTTTTGGTCTTACAGAAGTTCTTACAACCTAGGCATTTCCCGCATTTATAGAATCCATCCCGGACCCCCATAATATGAGCTCCTTGGTCCCTTCTACTAACATAGGCACTGTTAACTACAATGTCCTTGATGTTTTTAGCTCCCCTACAGATGAAGCGAGGTTTGTCGGGGATGATATCTCGCAGGATAGGGTCCTGCCTAAGGATCTCCCAATATTGGCTAACTATATGTCTAACACCCCTATTGCCTACACTATAGTCGAAGATAAAAGGGACTGTAGCGGAATCTTGGGGTACGGGATCTTTATGTGCTCGGTACTCAATGAGGGTACACCTATCAATATTCTTGACTTCTTCTACAATGTTTAGAACAGTGTCCCTATCATAACCTTTTTCGACAAAGGCACCGGTCAGTTTATCTGCTTGCTGTTGATACTCTCTTGGATCGGTGCAATTACTTTTCATTCTCAGTATTTTCCCTCGGGGGATTCCCTCAAGCCAGCATGATAAATGTCCGCTATTAAGATGAATGAAACTATTGACATCAGTGGGTTTAAAGAAAGTGCGTGTATGTAATAGCCCTTCCCTAACATATATCTCTAAATCTAGAAAGTTGACCATAGTAGTGCTCCAACTAAATGACAAATTTATGCCCCAGTCATTAGTATTCAGATGGTCCATGAATGACTTAAGGCCATCCTCCGTGCCCCTCCATATATGGAGGACATCGTCGATGTACCTCCTATAGAGGACGAGGTTAGGCGCCCAGTCATGCGAACCATAGACCCACTGGGATTCCCAGTGGGCCATAAATAGGTTCGCATAGCTGGGCGCGAACCTCGCCCCCATAGCCGTACCTCTCTTCTGTAGAAAAAATTTACCATCAAAGGAGAAAAAATTATTCTCAAGGACCATCAGAATGCCCTCCACTGTATAATCGATTTGTTTCTGGGAGAAGTTTCCTGACCCCTCAAGGAAATGGGTGACCGCCTGACATCCCTTATTATGAGGAATTATAGTATACAGAGACTCCACATCTCCTGTTACAAGCCAATACCCCGATTGCCATTCTAATTGCTCCAATTCCTGAAGAACACCAATGCTATCCTTAAGATGGGAAGGTCCCAGGGCCACAATGGGTTGCAGCAGGTGATCGAGGTACTCAGATATTCTGCTAGAGACCCCATCGATACCTGCTATGATTGGTCTGCCCGGAGGGCAGGTGATACTTTTATGAAGCTTGGGGAGCCAGTAAAAAACTGGAATACGTGGATGAGGGACCTTAAGATATTCGAATTCCCGTTCGTTGAGGATACCTTCATCCCTTCCTTTCATTAGGAATCTCTCAACTATGTTAATAATTTTTTCCATAGGGTCACCTTTCAACAATTCGTAAGTGTCCTGATCACTCAAGATTCTACCAGCTTCTGCCACATACTGTTGCTTAGGTAAAATAACAACCCCCCCCTTTGTCCGCTGGCTTAACGATAATTTGTTCATCTTCTCGTAGGTCTTTCAATGCCTCCTTTTCCAGTCTCGTTAAATTACTGCCCATGCGATTACATTTCTTCTCTAATTTCCCCAAATCATTCAAAACCATGGTTTCAAAAGTAGCTATCTCCTTGGATAACATATGTTTGGGGTAAAAAATGGACTTGTTTTTTAAGGTGGTATGCACATAATCTATATTGCCATCCTCTTCCTTCCTTACCGCTGTTTTATGAAAATATTTCTTCAACGCTAACTTGCGCTTAAATTTTTGAAGATCCACATACATATCAAATCTGTTAAGTTTTTTAGTTGGTGCATACTTTAAACCTTTCTGTAACAGAGTAATATGATGTTTGGTGAGGACCTTAGTACTTAAGTTGAAAATCCCATCCATAGTTACTTCCGTTCCCTTTTTTCTCTGTACCAGCTTTCCCGCTCTTCCTCCCCGTCTACGGATAATCTTCTTTTTCCTTTTCTCTCCACTGGGCCCATCTCCCCCCAATTGAGGTTTTTTTGTTTTACAGTTGGGGATCCCTGATGAAAATCCTGTTCCTCATGGAGGTTAACCAAAGGTTCAAATCTATTGTTCACCGGGACAGAGGGAGGTGGTTGTTGGCGTGCATATTGACCTGTTTTTCCTAGATCTGTTCTACCATGATCTCTTCCTCCCCTTCTATTATGTGCCACTTCCCAACCAGAATACGGGGCCCGTTCATCCCTTACAGATCGTCTTCTGCTTCGATTCCTAACTCTCTGTGGTAAAGGCTGATCACGAGCTCCTTTGTAGTTACCATAGGCGGAATTATTTCTATACAGCTGATTATTCCCATACTGATTACTCTGCCAGTGTCTATTCCGTACCATAGGGGACTCTGGAGCATATCCCCGGCCTCTAGAAATAGGAACCGGAAACCTGCGCCAGGGGCCCCCCCTCACAGATGTTCTACCTTCCTTGATCTGGGGGTCTTCCCTCTTGGCTCCCGGGATCTTCTTCCGTCTGACATTTCCAGATGCATAGTCCTGTACATCCCTTCTATACTTCCTAACCTTAATGGCTACCGTTTCCTTTTCAACCTTTTCTAAGGATTTAGTAAGGATTTCTGAAAATACTGTTACTTCCTCTCCACTAAGGTACTCTTCTATCTGTTGCTGTAACACACCAATCTCTACATTAAGCTCTTTAAGGTACTCTTTCCGTCTCTCTACAATAAGTCCCATGAGTCTGAATGAGAAATCTTCCAATAGATTATTCCACCTCTCCATAAAGGGCTCGACATGTTTATCAAAAGTGGGTTCTTTATCAAACCTGAGCCCCCTAGGGGTAATTTTTTCTTTAATATATTTCTCCATAGTGGAAATCTCCCACTTAATTTTAAGTTCTTTCTGTAATAATCTATCCAGATGAATCTTAACAGTGTCCTTATCCATAGGTAACACATATTGGGTCCCCTGGACCGCCTCCTCTAAACACACCTCCACCATAAGGAGTTCCTCCATATGGTGTCCAAATTTATCTCTACAGAATTGCACAGCCATTCCTGCTGCCCCCAATCAGGGAAAAGAACACAATAAATACAAAAGAGAAGGGGGCGCTGGGGTGGCAGATGGTGGAGGGGGAGAAATAACACAATAATGGAGCAAAAACAGCGGCTGAGTTCTCAAAGGGTCTTTCCCAGACAACCCAGAAAGGTACACGTGAACAAGAGAAGAAGAACAGCGCTAGTACAGTGCCCCACTAATGCGGGAGGTAAAAAAGTACACCACAATTGAAGTAAATGTACCCTAGAGTAATAGTGGATACAGTAATAATGCGGTGATGACCTTTGAAACACTTGAATCCAGTGGACGCAGATGATAATCAATGCGCACAGAAACTAAAAGAACCGAGAAAAAACACATATGGTGCAGTATGTCTATGCACAAATGTGAAGTGGATAGGTGAAATGGTGGAACTCACATATACTGGAGCCTATACAATAAAGGCTCACTTAGATCGCAGTGGGTCTCTTCAGGGATGACCCCGTGTTTAGTTTGAATATTTTTGCTTAATTTTTGCCCTGGCTGTCATCTTTATTAGCCAAATTTTTGGTGTTCGATGGAGCTAGGCTATATATATATATTTTTTTGTCCCATGTGGTATATATTGGTTTTATCCATATCATTCTTTTTTCTTTGTTTTATGCAATATGGTTTTTTAAGGCATATGTGTATCCCTTTTTTTCCCTTTTCTTTTTTCTCCCGTTTTTCATTTTGTATTTATTATTATCTGTTTTCTCATGTCATCTTTTACATGTTCTCTTTTTTACATATGGAACTTGTACATCATGGAGACATGTATGTCCTTTTGGAATGTGCGTCAGTTATAAGGATTTGACCTGCGGAGTAGGTGTATAGTCCTGCTGATCTTATTTGAACACTAAAGACTTCCTCCACAAAGATGGCGTCTGCATCAAGTACCTTGTGTGCGAGAGGAGAAAGATCGGTGATCGGGCACTACGGCGCATGCGCCCGCCCCTGTATAGGAAATCGCGCTCTCTCACTTCCGGAAGGGAATCCCGGAAGTGTCTTGAACCAGGTTGGAACGCAGAGAAGACCGGAAGGGGCGCCCTGCCGACACACCTGCGAATCTGTTTACATTATGACTGTTATTATAAAAGTTTGCCTGTTAGACCTGTGTAGATTATATTCTTTTTCTATTACCAACTGATGAAGCTGCGTTAGCGGCGAAACGCGTTTTGGATCTATTTGTTTATTTTTTTTTTTTATTAAATCCTCTTTTTACCTTTTGATGGTGAGGTTATTTCTTATCCCTACATAACGAAGAGGGTTTGGTGTATCCCATGTTACACTCAGGCGCTTGTACCGAGCCAGTGATTCCACACAGGCTCTTCACCACGTAAGTGTTGTGACCACCTGGCCTGTACTATTTTGTAGTCTGCAATGCTGTACTATGGTATGTGTCTGCTTCCTTTCATGTACGGCTCATGTGAATAATTTCTGGAACTGTATGTAGACGGGACGGGGTCATCCCTGAAGAGACCCACTGCGATCTAAGTGAGCCTTTATTGTATAGGCTCCAGTATATGTGAGTTCCACCATTTCACCTATCCACTTCACATTTGTGCATAGACATACTGCACCATATGTGTTTTTTCTCGGTTCTTTTAGTTTCTGTGCGCATTGATTATCATCTGCGCCCACTGGATTCAAGTGTTTCAAAGGTCATCACCGCATTATTACTGTATCCACTATTACTCTAGGGTACATTTACTTCAATTGTGGTGTACTTTTTTACCTCCCGCATTAGTGGGGCACTGTACTAGCGCTGTTCTTCTTCTCTTGTTCACGTGTACCTTTCTGGGTTGTCTGGGAAAGACCCTTTGAGAACTCAGCCGCTGTTTTTGCTCCATTATTGTGTTATTTCTCCCCCTCCACCATCTGCCACCCCAGCGCCCCCTTCACTTTTGTATTTATTGTGATTAGTAGTATGTATGCAGAGTGTGATGTGAAGGTGATTAGCAGTATGTATGCAGAGTGTGATGTGAAGGTGATTAGTAGTATGTATGCAGAGTGTGATGTGAAGGTGATTAGTAGTATGTATGCAGAGTGTGATGTGAAGGTGATTAGCAGTATGTATGCAGAGTGTGATGTGAAGGTGATTAGTAGTATGTATGCAGAGTGTGATGTGAAGGTGATTAGCAGTATGTATGCAGAATGTGATGTGAAGGTGATTAGTAGTATGTATGCAGAGTGTGATGTGAAGGTGATTAGTAGTATGTATGCAGAATGTGATGTCAATGTGATTAGTAGTATGTATACAGAGTGTGATGTGAAGGTGATTAGCAGTATGTATGCAGAGTGTGATGTGAAGGTGATTAGTAGTATGTATGCAGAGTGTGATGTGAAGGTGATTAGTAGTATGTATGCAGAGTGTGATGTGAAGGTGATTAGTAGTATGTATGCAGAGTGTGATGTGAAGGTGATTAGTAGTATGTATGCAGAGTGTGATGTGAAGGTGATTAGTAGTATGTATGCAGAGTGTGATGTGAAGGTGATTAGTAGTATGTATGCAGAGTGTGATGTGAAGGTGATTAGTAGTATGTATGCAGAGTGTGATGTGAATGAGATTAGTAGTATGTATGCAGAATGTGATGTGAAGGTGATTAGTAGTATGTATGCAGAATGTGATGTGAAGGTGATTAGCAGTATGTATGCAGAGTGTGATGTGAAGGTGATTAGTAGTATGTATGCAGAATGTGATGTGAAGGTGATTAGCAGTATGTATGCAGAGTGT
The DNA here is from genome assembly GCA_009667805.1 of Leptobrachium leishanense. Taxonomy (NCBI): domain Eukaryota; kingdom Metazoa; phylum Chordata; class Amphibia; order Anura; family Megophryidae; genus Leptobrachium; species Leptobrachium leishanense. Next base: position 1,418,313 of record CM019064.1, read on the forward strand.
GATGTGAAGGTGATTAGTAGTATGTATGCAGAATGTGATGTGAAGGTGATTAGTAGTATGTATGCAGAGTGTGATGTGAAGGTGATTAGTAGTATGTATGCAGAGTGTGATGTGAAGGTGATTAGTAGTATGTATGCTGAGTGTGATGTGAATGAGATTAGTAGTATGTATGCAGAGTGTGATGTGAATGTGATTAGTAGTATGTATACAGAGTGTGATGTGAAGGTGATTAGCAGTATGTATGCAGAGTGTGATGTGAATGAGATTAGTAGTATGTATGCAGAAGGTGATGTGAAGGTGATGATTAGTAGTATGTATGCAGAGTGTGATGTGAAGGTGATTAGCAGTATGTATGCAGAAGGTGATGTGAAGGTGATTAGCAGTATGTATACAGAGTGTGATGTGAAGGTGATTAGCAGTATGTATGCAGAATGTGATGTGAAGGTGATTAGTAGTATGTATGCAGAGTGTGATGTGAAGGTGATTAGCAGTATGTATGCAGAGTGTGATGTGAAGGTGATTAGTAGTATGTATGCAGAGTGTGATGTGAAGGTGATTAGTAGTATGTATGCAGAGTGTGATGTGAAGGTGATTAGTAGTATGTAAGCAGAAGGTGATGTGAAGGTGATTAGCAGTATGTATACAGAGTGTGATGTGAAGGTGATTAGCAGTATGTATGCAGAAGGTGATGTGAAGGTGATTAGTAGTATGTATGCAGAAGGTGATGTGAAGGTGATTAGCAGTATGTATACAGAGTGTGATGTGAAGGTGATTAGCAGTATGTATGCAGAATGTGATGTGAAGGTGATTAGTAGTATGTATGCAGAATGTGATGTGAAGGTGATTAGCAGTATGTATGCAGAGTGTGATGTGAAGGTGATTAGTAGTATGTATGCAGAATGTGATGTGAATGAGAGCACAGGACAGAGGAGAAGGTCAGAGATTTAAGGCAGGACAAGCAAAGAATGTGGAATTTAGGAAATATTCAGTATTATCCAAGGCAAGGTAGACAGAGGAGACAGGACACCTGCTTTGTTTGTTGTTTTATGAGCTCATAAGGCTCAAAATTGTATGACCAAATGATGGTACATCCACCTCATTATTTGGCACATAGGGTCACCAGTTGACCCCACCTTAACAGCGCACTGTCCTTGTGGGGAGGAACAGATAGCAGCTTATCGTTTACTGATGAGACTAAGGGTCTGTTGCAGCAGTGTGGAGTTTTGTGCCGGAGCATCATAACAATGTTAGATCTCCCTATCTGTGTGTACAACATGACAGATCACATTTTGTCTTTGGTCCCTGTATATTTGGAATAGAACATGACGAAAATATTTGTATTAAAGGGACTTATTATTCATGACTTAGGTTGTTTTTTTGTGTACACCTCAGTATTTTAGATGGTTGTATGATTGTGACAGGATTTCATTGGTAGGTGATTCTTTTATTCCCCTAGACGACTTGCAGGATAAAGTGATATTTTTAAGTGTTTTGTTATTTGTATTAGAACATTTAACTGACCTACCTGACAGTTTATGGGCCACTTCCTCTACTGACCCTGATTACCTGTATACCACACCACATCACACTCAAACCACGTGTCCAGCCTGTATACAGCAAACAGTATCCACTTGCATAAGAGTAACATATAGGGATTGCACTAGTTATTTAGGAACTTTTACAGAAAAATATAATTATACCCACTGTGTCACCCTATAAAAGTCCAATCCACCGGTTTTAAATCTGGTAAACAAGAGTATAGATCCACCCAGGATCTCCGCAGTATATGCAGAAATTGAACGAATCGTTTAGAGTATTCGGCGCTGTCTATTTATGTGAGGAAAATTGGTCAATTTTGCTGCTCACCTATTAGGCGTACCTTTCACCTTCCAAAATCTCAAAGAAAAAATACAAACAAATGTATTTACAGAAATGAAATTATAGATAGAACCTTTGTAGCGCATCAAAAATAGATTTAAAGGTAGACTTCAACAGAGAGGTATATCAAACATAAAGTGCTTCAGTCTTAAGGTGACAAATATTCAATCAATGTACACATATAAAAGTGCAATGTGCCATAGAACACAGTAAAGTGCAACAATATATAAAATTCCAGCAGTGCGATGGGTATAAGAGAGTCTATAAAGTGCAGCAGTGTCCGAATGTGCAAAATGTGCAAATTCAATGGTATTCAATACAACAGTATGAATACCAGTGGGAAAAATTCCTTAAAATTTACTTCTCTTTATGTTCAAGCGATGCACAAATATAGTCCTCCTTTCTTGGTCTGTGTATCTCTTGCCGTCTCTCAATAGTGGAGAGGATAGCCAGAAAGGAGAAAAAAGCGAGAGGGAAAAAAAAAAAAAAAAAAAATTGGAAGGGAGAGAAAAAATGAAGAAATAATCGTGCAGAAAATCCCAATTAAGTATGGAAAATGAATTAGTCCTAGGAATATGGAAACTCACATTTATAAGAGCCAAAAAATCCCTGGCTCTAGGTTTAGGAGCTTACAGCCATATAGAGGGTGGCGTATCCCTTCTTAAATCTTCAATTCTGGTTGCGATGGCTACAATAAGATAATAGGCAGCGCTCCCATAGTATATTACCGTATTAGGATAATAAAGAGGTGATAATGTATTGAACTCACCAGATATGGAGCCTCTTCCACACAGGCTCACTCAATACAGCGTCAGGTACACTATGGTGGATACCCAGAACCTCTTCTCAACCGTCTGAGGGCCAGATATCAGGAGCTTCCAAGCGGTGGCAAGTATATATCCAAGGAGAGTAGTCAATAGAATATAAACCATATAAAATTTATTAAAAAATTAATTGCATATTAAAAAATGGACAGATGCGTTACCGAGACGCGTTTCGGCATTAACAGCCTTCCTCAGTCGGTATATTTAGGTGCACTATTGTCCAAAAAATCTCCAAACAGCTGTTTGGAGATTTTTTGGACAATAGTGCACCTAAATATACCGACTGAGGAAGGCTGTTAATGCCGAAACGCGTCTCGGTAACGCATCTGTCCATTTTTTAATATGCAATTAATTTTTTAATAAATTTTATATGGTTTATATTCTATTGACTACTCTCCTTGGATATATACTTGCCACCGCTTGGAAGCTCCTGATATCTGGCCCTCAGACGGTTGAGAAGAGGTTCTGGGTATCCACCATAGTGTACCTGACGCTGTATTGAGTGAGCCTGTGTGGAAGAGGCTCCATATCTGGTGAGTTCAATACATTATCACCTCTTTATTATCCTAATACGGTAATATACTATGGGAGCGCTGTCTATTATCTTATTGTAGCCATCGCAACCAGAATTGAAGATTTAAGAAGGGATACGCCACCCTCTATATGGCTGTAAGCTCCTAAACCTAGAGCCAGGGATTTTTTGGGCTCTTATAAATGTGAGTTTCCATATTCCTAGGACTAATTCATTTTCCATACTTAATTGGGATTTTCTGCACGATTATTTCTTCATTTTTTCTCTCCCTTCCAATTCTTTTTTTATTTATTATTTTTTTTTTATTTATTTTTTTTCCTCTCGCTTTTTTCTCCTTTCTGGCTATCCTCTCCACTATTGAGAGACGGCAAGAGATACACAGACCAAGAAAGGAGGACTATATTTGTGCATCGCTTGAACATAAAGAGAAGTAAATTTTAAGGAATTTTTCCCACTGGTATTCATACTGTTGTATTGAATACCATTGAATTTGCACATTTTGCACATTCGGACACTGCTGCACTTTATAGACTCTCTTATACCCATCGCACTGCTGGAATTTTATATATTGTTGCACTTTACTGTGTTCTATGGCACATTGCACTTTTATATGTGTACAGTGATTGAATATTTGTCACCTTAAGACTGAAGCACTTTATGTTTGATATACCTCTCTGTTGAAGTCTACCTTTAAATCTATTTTTGATGCGCTACAAAGGTTCTATCTATAATTTCATATTTGGTTAATGCAGATTTTGGTTGTTTTTTCTGTATATTGCGCTTACCCCTTTGGGCAGCATCTCACTACTTATTAGTTATAATTTAACTACTTCATAACACTATAGTAATCTGGTTTATAAATAGGCGCCTACGCTGTATGAGATATATATATATCTATCTTCTTAAATGTATTTACAGGGAGCGCAACACATATATTAATACAAAGATAAATGTAAAGATGAACTTAGCTTAGAAATATCAGAACAAGATTGGGCCTTCCCATTCAGAAAAAACGGAAATATGATATCATTGTTCTATATGAAAAGAGAAATTTATCGCGTAGTACAGTACGGTGGATGTCACAAATATAATAGTGAAGATGATCACACTCACAAAGATGGAGCCCCCAATGGCTCGTAAAATAGGCCTTTAGGTCTCTTATTGGAGGGGGACCTCGCCCACGTGCAGATGTCCTTTAATTTTCTTTATGATGGCGTGATGCACCTCAAACAAAGAGCATATCGTTATGGTGCATTATCGTGAGCAGATAAATGTATGTAAATAAAATTGATCAACTCACGTGGTTCAGAGCCTTCTGGGATGATGGCTCTGTAAATAAAGCATATGGACCTCTGGGTGATTAGAGGGGGTCCTTCCTCCAGTTGAATGGATGTAAATCCAAAAAATTCCCAAAATTAGGAAAGTCGATGGATTGGATAAAAGTAAATAATAATTATTATTTTTTTTTTTAAATAAAATCAGATAATAAACATAAAATCCGAAAATAAATCCGAAAATAAATACGAACAAAATCCGAAACGCGTTTCACTTGCGTTCTGCAAGCCTCCTCACTCGGTAATGAAATACTGTTCAGTATCGCCGTTTAAATAGACCTCCCATTCGTTGATTAATTGATTGATGCAGTTCACCTGGTCGAAACGAACGATCGTTATTTTCAATTTCCTGGAGATCGTGATGTATTTCCGATTTCTCTCCAGCCAATCGAACGTATTTTCGTTTTCGTTAGAACGATGTGCATGCGTAGTTCGTAATTTCTTTCGTTCCAAGACATTAGGAACAAAAGCCCCAAATATTTCGTTCTGAGTATAGATTAGACATGTGCACAGCACAAAATTTCGTTTTGAACTAATGAATTAGTCCTAAAATACAATTTATTTAGTTGCTAAAGAATTTCGTTTTCAGTATTTTCGTTTTCAGTATTTTTCGTTTTCAGTAGTTTTAGTTTTTAGTATGAAAACTAATTTCATTCATCCAAAAAACAGTGGATACAATTACTATTGTAGTGGCTCCTCAGAGGGCTGAGATCGCTGCTTGTTACAGTATCTCTCACTCTCAGCACAATGTGTCAGTCAAAGCTGTTACAGTAACTGACTGCTGCTCATCACAGCGCTCAGAGTTTCAGTAAAACTAGTAAATAATATTTTTATAGATAAGAGGTTAGAACAATATTATTTCCTTGTTTTACTGAAACTCTGAGCGCTGTTAGTCAGTTACTGTAACAGCTGAGCCTGATACATTGTCTGAGAGATAATATAACAAGCAGCCGATCGCTCACAGCCACTGGATTTAAAGGGCTATAAAAAAGAGGCTCCTCTCTGTATAATGTATAGAACATCCTCCTGCATTATTTAATACCCCTCTCTGTATAATGTATAGAACATCCTCCTGAATTAATTAATGTCCCTCTCTGTATAGAACATCCTCCTCAATTTATACCTTTCTCTGTATAATGTGTTTAACATCCTCCTGCATTAATACCCCTCTCTGTATAATGTATAGAACATCCTCCTGCATTAATTAATGCCCTCTCTGTATAGAACATCCTACTGCTTTGGCATGGTGGAGGGTGTGGAGGGTGCAGAACTTCGGAATGCAATGTTTATCCAGCACATCCAACTTTTTCTTAAACTTTCTATCTCTGTGGGGGAGACACAGGATTATAAAAGCACGGGAGAGGGAAAATATTAACGTAAATCGGTCTGAAAGCTCAGAGAAGAGATGACTGGTGCAAATTTATTTTTATAATAAAATAAAGCATGGAAAACATTCAAATAAATCACACTGAAGGTTCATAATGACAGAGTAACTGTAAGAGCTGGATACTAAATGTATCAGATGTAAAAAAAACCTTTATAACCAGCAGCACTGGGAGAGGAGAGGGACTTTATATAAAATGTGTATTATAGATGAGGAAAGGGGGATAGTGCTCCTGGATAATATAAAATGTATCAGACCTAAGCCCCTATTATGCAGAGCGGGAGGGGATATAACACACATTTTATAAAGTCCCTCTCTTCTTCCAGCGCTGCTTGTTATAAAGCGGTTTTTACTATCCAGCCCTCCTCTGTCATTAGCTTTCAGTGTGATTTATTTGAATGTTTTCCTTCTCCAGCTGCTTTTATCATCTTGTCTGCCTCAAAGACATGCAAGGGTTAAGTAAAGGTGTCCTCTCCTGTGCTGGCTGTCTGTGCTGCGAGTGATTATTCTGGAGCTTTATCACTGTCAGATTTTCGGGTAGGGGTCGGGAAGGATTACACATACAAACCTTTTCAGTAGCTTTGCGATGTTGCGCTCTTCATTGCTGGTCTCCTTCACTCATCAATGTAATATCATAAAAAGGACTGAAACTAAAATGTAGTGCATTTTATTTTAGTTTCTTTCGTTTTCTGTACTGAGCAGTTTCATATCTCTTGAATCATACGAAAACTAAATTTTCCCAAAATTCGGACTAAATCGTTTTAGTACTAAAACTAATGCACATGTCTAGTATACATAACATAGAAGGTGACAGGATACATTATGTTCTCAACCGTTGATTATCTATAGGGAGTAAATGTATGAGTGAAAAGCGAATATATGGAAAAATGGCCCAAATACGAAAATAAAATACGATACGAATAATGTCACTTAGATACGAAAAATTTGTATAAATGAAAAAACGAAAAAATATATATACGACAAATCTACTTTAAAATTAAAAAGACTCAATTAAAAAAGTGACATACTTCAAAATCGGTATTTAGACCTCTAGGAACTAGAGTGTCCAAATAATAAATCCATCTCATTTCAGTCTTAATCATCTTACAATGGAGGTCTTCCCCTCTCCATTGACTTAACACTTTCTCAATGGCATAAAATTGAGTACCTCTAGGGTCACAATTATGTGATTCTTTATAATGCAATGGTACACTATGTTTTTCATTGCCATTACATATATTGTTCATATGCTCGTTAATTCTAACGTACAGATGACGTGAAGTTTGACCTATATATATCTTATTGCATGGGCATTTTATTAAATAGACCACATTCTTAGAATGACAAGTTAATATTGATTTAATTCTAAATTCCTTTCCTCCTTCTATGGCACTAAATTGTCGGATTAGTCTTTTATGGTTATCAGTTTTGCGGCAGACTATACAGCGACCACACCCATAAAAACCTGGTTGTAAATTAAAAAATTCTTTCTTCTTTTGGGTAATCGGTATATGGCTTCTAACCAGCTGTTTTTTGATGCCTCTAAAGACAATTCTTGGTTTATCTGGAAGGATCTCATTCAGAACGGGACCACGTTTAAGAATTGGCCAATATCTGTTAATTGATCTTTTTATGGTTTGATTAGTTGTGTTAAAGCATAGAACTAGAGCAATTTCAGTAGCAAAAAAAAAAATATTTGGGGCTTTTGTTCATAATGTCTCGGAACGAAAGAAATTACGAACTACGCATGCGCATTGTTCTAACGAAAACAAAAATACGTTCGATTGGCTGGAGAGAAATCGGAAATACATCACGATCTCCAGGAAATTGAAAATAACGATCGTTCGTTTCGACCAGGGGAACTGCATCAATCAATTAATCAACGAATGGGAGGTCTATTTAAACGGCGATACTGAACAGTATTTCATTACCGACTGAGGAGGCTTGCAGAACGCAAGTGAAACGCGTTTCGGATTTTGTTCGTATTTATTTTCAGATTTATTTTCGGATTTTATGTTTATTATCTGATTTATTAAAAAAAAAAAAATTATTTAATTATTTACTTTTATCCAATCCATCTACTTTCCTAATTTTGGGAATTTTTTGGATTTACATCCATTCAACTGGAGGAAGGACCCCCTCTAATCACCCAGAGGTCCATATGCTTTATTTACAGAGCCATCATCCAGAAGGCTCTGAACCACGTGAGTTGATCAATTTTATTTACATACATTTATCTGCTCACGATAATGCACCATAACGATATGCTCTTTGTTTGAGGTGCATCACGCCATCATAAAGAAAATTAAAGGACATCTGCACGTGGGCGAGGTCCCCCTCCAATAAGAGACCTAAAGGCCTATTTTACGAGCCATTGGGGGCTCCATCTTTGTGAGTGTGATCATCTTCACTATTATATTTGTGACATCCACCGTACTGTACTACGCGATAAATTTCTCTTTTCATATAGGACAATGATATCATATTTCCGTTTTTTCTGAATGGGAAGGCCCAATCTTGTTCTGATATTTCTAAGCTAAGTTCATCTTTACATTTATCTTTGTATTAATATATGTGTTGCGCTCCCTGTAAATACATTTGTTTGTATTTTTTCTCAGCAGTATATGCCCTGACACAGTCCTTTGCTCCTTTTGGTGCCAGACATATACGGTCTAATTGCTGCAATTCCCCATGATTCTCAGTGTTTTATAGTCTTAGATTTAGGTTTTGCTTTCTTTAGCATTCCGGTGCACCCTGACAAGACCACTGATTGTGTTCACGTATAGAGGTAGTCAATTTAAATAGACAAGATTACCTCTGGGTTTTAGAGATATACCAGCACTTTTCAGTGTCGTGGTCAAGCAAACTCTTGAGTCACGGACCCCGCAGTATGGCTCTACGTCGCTCCAATACGTGGATGACCTATTGCTGTGCAGCCCAGACGAGGAGACTTGTTACAGAGACTCTAAACTTTTGCTATTACACTTATTTCAAGCAGGCCACAAGGAGTCGCTCGAGAAAATATCCTACTTGTTGTCAAATACATGGGATTCACCCTTTTCTCCATGTCAGAGACCGTTGTCCTCAGAGCGAGTGCAGGCGGTCATGAAATTGCCACAGTCGCATGATAAAGCTGCCATGATGTCCTTTCTAGGCAGTGGCGTCACTAGGGTTGGTGTCACCCAGTGCGGTAATTTATGGTGTCACCCCCCCCCCCCCGGGGTTTTACAGATTTTATTTTTTTTAACTATTCTTACTCCTAAATCAGTACTCCCATATAACACTGAATGCTCATACACACAGCACACATTACTGTGAGGTTTATTGCTGTGGAGCTCTCTCATATGCTCACACAAATTTTAGCCAACTGCCAGCAAGTACGTTGCCTGTTCGAAGGCAGTGAAAGCACACATGGATATATATTGCCCCCAGCAGCTCTGGATATATTGCCCCCAGCAGCTCTGGATTAGACTGGATATATATTGCCCCCAGCAGCTCACCCATGGATATATATTGCCCCAGCTCACATATGGATATATTGCGCATCAGCTCACATATGGATATATTGCGCAACAGCTCACACATGGATATATTGCGCAACAGCTCACACATGGATATATTGCCCCAGACCAGCTCACACATGGCTATTGCCCCAGCTCTCATGGATACTGCCCCCAGCACACATGGATATGCCCCAGCTCCTCTCATGGCTATTGCCCCAGCTCCTCTCATGGATATACTGCCCCAGCTCCTCTCATGGATATACTGCCCCAGCTCCTCTCATGGATATACTGCCCCAGCCCCTCTCATGGATATACTGCCCCAGCTCCTCTCATGGATATACTGCCCCAGCTCCTCTCATGGATATACTGCCCCAGCCCCTCTCATGGATATACTGCCCCAGCTCCTCTCATGGATATACTGCCCCAGCTCCTCTCATGGATATACTGCCCCAGCACATGGAATGCCCCAGCACACATGGATATGCCCCAGCAGCTCATGGATATGCCCCAGCTCACACATGGATTTGCCCCAGCTACTCATGGAATGCCCAGGTCACACATGGAATGCCCCAGCTCCTCATGGATATGCCCCAGCACACACATGGATTTGCCCCAGCACCTCATGGAATGCCCCAGCTCACACATGGATTTGCCCCAGCACCACATGGAATGCCCCAGCTCACACATGGATTTGCCCCAGCTCCTCATGGAATGCCCCAGCAGCTCATGGAATGCCCCAGCACATGGATACTGCCAGGCCCCCAGCTCACCTCCGCCGCGTGTTCTGTTCGCTCCCTCTGAGCGTCCGGCAGCGCGCAGCTTGTGCGCTCGCGTGGGACAGCCACGTGACCAGCCGCGATTGGCTGGTGACGCGTTTCCTCCAGGCGAGCGCCGAAGCTGCATGCTTCGGACGCTCGCAGGGAGCGAATACGCGGCGGGGGGTGAGACACCCGCCCTTAGGGTGACGGTGTCACCCTAAAAGGTGGGTGTCACCTGGTGCGGGCCGCACCCCCCGCCTCCACTGTTTCTAGGCGTGATAAACTGTTGCAGACATTGACTATCAGACTGTTCATTTTATGATTCTATTCTTCGTTTTTGCACCAAACAAGCTCAGACACCATTCAATGGACTGATGAACTGTTACAAAACTCTACAGCAGTCCTTGTGTACAGCTCCAGCACTCAGCACTTGGATTGCTTAATTACAGCTCACCTTTACACCTTGATTGCAAAGAGGATGGAAGGATAGCTGCGGGCGTGCTGACTAAAGAACCACGGCAATGGATATTAATGGCAGTTTATTCAAAATTTTACATACAGTGGTTGGGGGGGATGCTGGCATGCTTAGGATCAGGGATGCCGGCATGCTTAGGATCGGGGGATGCCGGCATGCTTAGGATCGGGGATGCCGGCATGCTTAGGATCGGGGATGCCGGCATGCTTAGGATCGGGGGATGCCGACATGCTTAGGATCGGGGGATGCCGGCATGCTTAGGATCGGGGGATGCCGGCATGCTTAGGATCGGGGGATGCCGGCATGCTTAGGATCGGGGATGCGGCATGCTTAGGAACGGGGATGCCGGCATGCCGGCATGCTTAGGATCGGGGGATGCCGGCATGTTTAGGATCGGGGGATGCCGGCATGTTTAGGATCGGGGGATGCCGGCATGCTTAGGATCGGGGGATGCCGGCATGCTTAGGATCGGGGATGCCGGCATGCTTAGGATCGGGGGATGCCGGCATGTTTAGGATCGGGGATGCCGGCATGCTTAGGAAAGGGGATGCCGGCATGCTTAGGATCGGGGGATGCCGGCATGTTTAGGATCGGGGATGCCGGCATGCTTAGGATCGGGGGGTGCCGGCACGCTTAGGATCGGGGATGCCGGCACGCTTAAGATCAGTTGCAGCATGTGCCATTATGATAGAAACTTGTGAAGCGCTAGTGTTGTCACACTCACTCATTTTGTACACTAAGCTTTAAATGTCCTTAAACAAAGCACAACACAACATATGACAGCGCAGGAGCGATACAACTATGAGAAAATGTTTACTGACACTCACAATCTTACTGTCATATAATATATGCTGGGCCATCTGTAGGTCCTGCTTTGTTAGTCCTTAAAATATACAATACACAATCCACCCACACCATAAATGGATGACAACTCCCATGACTGTGTAACACAACTGCAGCAAGACACCACACCTGGAGGGGACTTGCAGTTTACCCCTATAGAAGACAGTGAGATAGTGTTTGTAAAGGGTTTGTTTCTTCTGGCTTTGCTATAGTTCAGATGTAGACAAGGTGCTTATGGCACATTCTATTCCTTGTGTTTCAGCTCAAGCAGCAGAATTAATTGCTCTGATGCAGACAGGGAAGTTGTTTAAAGGGAAAGACGTGACTATATATAGACTTATATATATATAAAAAGAAAAATGAACAGGCGCCCAAACTTGTACCACCACCAACCAACCAATGCCAACCAGAAATTTAGTGGTCTCCCCCAAACCAGTGAAAATAACGAAGATAATGGTACGTATCTGGTGGCGCGAAGACAATCGCTAATTGGTAGCTGATGGTTCCCTTAGTTCAATAAATCCATATGGGGCATGTAAAGGAAATAAAACCATCTGCACTAAATATTGTTTAACACACAAGATAAATAGTCGTACGATATTCTACTCACGGATTACAGAGCCCAAGCACTGGCTCTGAGTGGATCAAGGCTCTTGGGTGCTTAACTTCTCCACTTCCAAAGGTGACCCACACCTTATAGAATTTGTAGTAGGGCTTGTATCAAATGGATATGAAAAGAGAAACGAAACAACTTCCTTGTTCAGATCTTTCAAGGAAAAATTGCATAAAAGGGATATAGCTAGTCAACTCACATGTGTTGGAGCTATAGACCAAGCTCTAGGTGTGTACGCCTCAGGACTTGTTTTGTAGGTAAAGCCCAAAAAACCTCTTTCAGAAATCCAGAACAGTGGGGAAAATTAAAATATTTATTTAAAACATAAATAAAATGCTGGCTCAGCCAGGAGACCAGAACGCGTTTCGCCAGACGTGCTGGCTTCTTCAGCTGGTTTACAGACTGGTGTATGATCTCTTTATTATATAGTATACCCATTTAACAATTAAAAAATCCCCACATGTTCCGAATTCCTTGATTAGGGCGTGCATTCATTATCCCAAACCGCATCACAGGCGGTGGGAACGAAGCCGCCATCTTGCGCATGCGCTGTAATGTCAAATGCGTTCCATCTTGCGTGCCACGCCGGGTTCCGGAAGTTACTTGCGTTCCACTTCGTGTAACGCTCTGAATCCTCAATCGCGTGAATGCCAATGCTTCCATTCTCCTTTTAGGATTAATGTACAGTCGCTCTCGAGCAAAAATAAATCAAAAAAGGCAAATTAGGACACAGGCTTTATATCCATTAGATCTTCCCCAACTCTACTATACAGAGGGGTATTTGGAGATGTATCCATAGATAACATCCACTGTATATTCTACAGAAAGGGATGGTAATTTAAATACTTGGGGCAAAGAAGATTAACGTACTTATATGAAATAAAGCTATTTAATCTCTACTCCTATTAAGAATTCTTCTGTTACTTCTAAAAGATCTCCTTAGTTTGTCTTACATAATTAAATATAGATTAAAGTGCTGTTTATAGTGTTTGTGCAAAGTTATCAATATTAAACGTTTAAATTCATATTACTTAATACCAACAATGTAAAAATTATACTGGTTCTAAAAAAGTCAAAATACTCCAAGGTCTCAAAAATTCTCATTCTATTGAGAATTTTAAGGGGAATTCTAAAGTGCTTCATTTAAAGTGCTATTAACTCTATCGGGCAATCCCATAAATTTCCCATATAAATAGCCACGTCGCTAACAAAAATCTCTTACATATATATAGGTGTATTGGTGTATTATAATTATATAAAGTGTTATTAAATAAAACTCCATGTGTTCCTATTATCAATGTATATCAATAAAATCATAATAAATAACAGATATGTATTATGCTGGTTCTCAAATATCGATTAAGTGTATAAAACCTTATTCCATTAAGAGTATTAATTTTAAAGTGCCTAATTTTCACGTGCTGTTAGTGACTTGTAAAACAATCCTTATCAAATATCTCCCATATATATAGCTGTATAGTTAACCAAAACCCTACACCTATGTATAGGTATGGTGTAGTTGTATAAATAAAGTGCCAATATTATATATTCCTATTTAAACAATTATAGCCAATAAAAATCTAATGATTATTGCAATATATTATACTATTAATGAAAATCTAGAAAAATCTTAAAATTGTATCCCAAAAATATGTATATCAAAAATAAATGCTATCATATAGAGTGCTGTAATTAACTACGTAGAAAATATCATATATATATAAAATATAATAAATATATACGCCTACATGATGAATCAGAACCTATTACATATAAATGTAGTGTGATTGCTAAAGTGCTACTAAAATAGAATATTATGTGCTTCTATTATACATATAATCAATTTAAATACAATTAATTCTGTGATGAATTTTAAATGCTGGTTAACCTTAAAATTATATATAAAGTGTTAAAAGTGTATAGATATTTATTGTATACACTGGGAATGTCTCAGCCTAAATAAATGACCTTGATGGAATATTATGGAGGAAGATCTTTACAGGAAATGTATAATCTCAAAATCATCGTTTAAGCCGCTCGGGGTCAGTGTACCGTTCTCAAAAATTAATCTCATCTCCTCCCTTCCCAATTTGTTAATAATATCCTCTTCAATCTCTACCTTTTTGACTTGTTTGATTGCCCAAAATTTCAAACCCACGGGGGAACTGCTATGGTGCGTCTTAAAATGTAGAGAAACAGAATGTTTCTCAAATTCGTTTCTAATATTTCTAGCATGTTCATTTATTCTAACATTGAGGGCCCGTTTTGTTCGACCTATGTATTTTAGGCCACAAGGGCATTCCAGCATATAAATTACTATAAATTAGCTATATATATGGGAGATATTTGATAAGGATTGTTTTACAAGTCACTAACAGCACGTGAAAATTAGGCACTTTAAAATTAATACTCTTAATGGAATAAGGTTTTATACACTTAATCGATATTTGAGAACCAGCATAATACATATCTGTTATTTATTATGATTTTATTGATATACATTGATAATAGGAACACATGGAGTTTTATTTAATAACACTTTATATAATTATAATACACCAATACACCTATATATATGTAAGAGATTTTTGTTAGCGACGTGGCTATTTATATGGGAAATTTATGGGATTGCCCGATAGAGTTAATAGCACTTTAAATGAAGCACTTTAGAATTCCCCTTAAAATTCTCAATAGAATGAGAATTTTTGAGACCTTGGAGTATTTTGACTTTTTTAGAACCAGTATAATTTTTACATTGTTGGTATTAAGTAATATGAATTTAAACGTTTAATATTGATAACTTTGCACAAACACTATAAACAGCACTTTAATCTATATTTAATTATGTAAGACAAACTAAGGAGATCTTTTAGAAGTAACAGAAGAATTCTTAATAGGAGTAGAGATTAAATAGCTTTATTTCATATAAGTACGTTAATCTTCTTTGCCCCAAGTATTTAAATTACCATCCCTTTCTGTAGAATTACAGTGGATGTTATCTATGGATACATCTCCAAATACCCCTCTGTATAGTAGAGTTGGGGAAGATCTAATGGATATAAAGCCTGTGTCCTAATTTGCCTTTTTTGATTTATTTTTTGCTCGAGAGCGACTGTACATTAATCCTAAAAGGAGAATGGAAGCATTGGCATTCACGCGATTGAGGATTCAGAGCGTTACACGAAGTGGAACGCAAGTAACTTCCGGAACCCGGCGTGGCACGCAAGATGGAACTCATTTGACATTACAGCGCATGCGCAAGATGGCGGCTTCGTTCCCACCGCCTGTGATGCGGTTTGGGATAATGAATGCACGCCCTAATCAAGGAATTCGGAACATGTGGGGATTTTTTAAATGTGTATACTATATAATAAAGAGATCATACACCAGTCTGTAAACCAGCTGAAGAAGCCAGCACGTCTGGCGAAACGCGTTCTGGTCTCCTGGCTGAGCCAGCATTTTATTTATGTTTTAAATAAATATTTTAATTTTCCCCACTGTTCTGGCTTTCTGAAAGAGGTTTTTTGGGCTTTACCTACAAAACAAGTCCTGAGGCGTACACACCTAGAGCTTGGTCTATAGCTCCAACACATGTGAGTTGACTAGCTATATCCCTTTTATGCAATTTTTCCTTGAAAGATCTGAACAAGGAAGTTGTTTCGTTTCTCTTTTCATATCCATTCGATACAAGCCCTACTACAAATTCTATAAGGTGTGGGTCACCTTTGGAAGTGGAGAAGTTAAGCACCCAAGAGCCTTGATCCACTCAGAGCCAGTGCTTGGGCTCTGTAATCCGTGAGTGGAATATCGTACGACTATTTATCTTGTGTGTTAAAACCATCTGCACTAAATATTGTTTATTTCCTTTACATGCCCCATATGGATTTAATGAACTAAGGGAACCATCAGCTATTGTCTTCACGCCAGCAGATACGTACCATTATATATATATATATATACTGACTCCAGACATGCTTTTAAGGTAGTGCATGATTTTGGTCAGATTTGGAAGCAGATAGGACTTGTGACAGTGGACGGTAAAGGTTTCTCTCATGCAGATTGTTGTAAAAGAATTATTGTCAGTAATTGTTATCAGAAAGGATTGCTAATGTTTAATGCCAAACCCACACCAATGCTTCAGACCCAGTGTCACAAGGTAATGCTTTATTTAGCAGACGCAGGGGCAAAACAGGCCGCTGCAGCAGCTACTCCACATCCAGACTATGACACTCATCCAGCCATTGATGGTAATGATACTACAATTGTACCAAGATTGAGATATAGTAAACCTCCAGGCTACGGCCTCAGAGGCAGATTTTTAAGCTTTGGGAAACTGTGTATGACAAAAGGATATATGAATGGCTTTAGTCATACAACGAGGGGAAGTTGAGTATTATGAAAGCAGTTACCCCCCCCCTTTATTTTTATTACCCCCCTTTTATTTCATACTTTATGGTTTCAGACATAGAGGTAAAGAACAGACCGCTAAGGCTTTAGCAGAAAGGTTTGTATGTAAAGATAGGGCCTCGCGTTATCGCAGATGATATTTGTGTAGCACAGGCAGAATATGTGGCGCACGTGATTAGTAAATTGAACGGCATCTACGGTGATAGATCTTTCTTTCTTTACCTCCAGATCAAGTGGTGGTCAAGCAGATAATCAGGAGGACCAAGGAGGACGCAAGCAGGATAACGATGGTGTAAGGATATAGAGTCACCCAGCACGCAGACAAAACCCAGAAAGGCAAGAAAGACCCTAAACTGAGAAGCTGGTCCTTAGAATGGCCAGGTACTAATCTAAAATATATAGAAGTACAGATCAGGGACAGGAGAGATATCGTAGTAATAACAAGCCAGAGGTCGGTACACGAGAAAAACATATGCCAAGGGATAATGCAGAAAACACAGTCCATATACCAGCCAGAAGTCAAACCAGAAAACCAATATACATAAGCTATAGAAACGCGCTGAGGGCTAGAAATAACCACGTCAGGGCCCAGAGCACAGACTGTGACTGATATTTAAAGGCCTAGATCCCTGACCAGGTGCAGCTACAAAGTGGCCTGATTCAGAGACTGGCGCCCTCTCTGTTGGGAAGGCCGCACTGCAGGAGCACCAGCAGGCATGACAGATGGCTAACAAGCGCTGGACGGATCACAGCCAAGCAGAAGCAAGCAAGGAGGCACAGTCAGGACCAGTTATCGGGAGGCCGGGGTTTCCCCCCGCACAGTCAGGACCAGTTATCGGGAGGCCGGGGTTTCCCCCCGCACAGCCAGGACCAGTTATCGGGAGGCCGGGGTTTCCCCCCGCACAGCCAGGACCAGTTATCGGGAGGCCGGGGTTTCCCCCCGCACAGTCAGGACCAGTTATCGGGAGGCCGGGGTTTCCCCCCGCACAGTCAGGACCAGTTATCGGGAGGCCGGGGTTTCCCCCGCACAGCCAGGACCAGTTATCGGGAGGCCGGGGTTTCCCCCCGCACAGCCAGGACCAGTTATCGGAGGCCGGGGTTTCCCCCCGCACAGTCAGGACCAGTTATCGGGAGGCCGGGGTTTCCCCCCGCACAGTCAGGACCAGTTATCGGGAGGCCGGGGTTTCCCCCCGCACAGCACAGCCAGACCAGTTATCGGGAGGCCGGGGTTTCCCCCCGCACAGCCAGGACCAGTTATCGGGAGGCCGGGGTTTCCCCCCGCACAGTCAGGACCAGTTATCGGGAGGCCGGGGTTTCCCCCCGCACAGTCAGGACCAGTTATCGGGAGGCCGGGGTTTCCCCCCACACAGTCAGGACCAGTTATCGGGAGGCCGGGGTTTCCCCCGCACAGTCAGGACCAGTTATCGGGAGGCCGGGGTTTCCCCCCACACAGTCAGGACCAGTTATCTGGAGGCTGGGGTTTCCCCCCACACAGTCAGGACCAGTTATCGGGAGGCCGGGGTTTCCCCCCGCACAGTCAGGACCAGTTATCGGGAGGCCGGGGTTTCCCCCCACACAGTCAGGACCAGTTATCGGGAGGCCGGGGTTTCCCCCCTCACAGTCAGGACCAGTTATCGGGAGGCCGGGGTTTCCCCCCCGCACAGTCAGGACCAGTTATCGGGAGGCAGGGGTTCTCTCCCAAACAAGTGACTCTTGAAGAATTTGGAGACTCTTGTGATAAAGAAAGAGTGACACTTATAAGTAGGAGGGGAAGATCAATCCCCTGAGTCTAATGAACTGACTCCCCTGATATTATGTTGTGCTGTAACTTGGGGCTTTATCACACTTTACTTTATTATCATTTTTTTACATTCATGGTGTGTCTGAAAGATGAAAACACACAGACAGGATATCGGTTCTAACTTGGGATTGGTTAGGAATACGAGGGAACTCAGTGAGTCCTCATGGAAAAGATAATATGTATATGAATCCATTAAGTTGATCTTTAAGGAATCTCAGAAGAATGACAGAGAAGGAACCTGCCCGCGTCCATTTGCACAGACATGTTAATGATGCAGCCCTGTGATTCAGGAACTTATCATGACTTTAAAGTGTCACCTATAAACCGGAATATTTTATTTAGATGTAAGATGTATGAGGAGGCTCCTGTGTTCACAACTTATAATTTTGTATCTACACCAACTATTGACAGCAGATTTCTTACCCAACAGAGAGTGTTTTTTCTATTCGGTTGGCCTATATACGTATATATATATATGGTGACCTAAGTAGTATAACAGGGTTATCTTTTATGGTAGATGGGCAACAAAGGTAAAACCCTCCAAGCATTTGAAACCTTGTTTCTTAGGACTTATAGTAGATAAATGTTAAACACACACATATTTAGAGGTTGCTATTTTAGTTGTTTCTTTAAGATGAATAGTAGTATTTTAACACCACACCTATCCTTTAATTAAATTGCACTACATACTTAGCTTAGCTAGTGCTGGTCATGGTAAAACAGATGACTACCAGCATCCATAGCAATTTATGAGAGTAGACAATACTTAATACGGGTTATTCCCATAGCTGCAATTTAAACATATTTCTCCCATTCCCTTTTGTTTATATATTTTAGTATAATAAGTGTTATTGCTCGCTGTCACCAGTGATTATTGTGTTCCCACTCTTGGAGAAGATTTCTGCATGGTCAGGGTGTCTCCCTGGGTCATTCTTGCGTGGGTTTAAATCCTGCGTCTGTCTAAGAGTGACCCGGCCTCTGAAGTACTGGGCGGGCATGGGAACGTG
This sequence comes from Leptobrachium leishanense, assembly GCA_009667805.1. Taxonomy (NCBI): domain Eukaryota; kingdom Metazoa; phylum Chordata; class Amphibia; order Anura; family Megophryidae; genus Leptobrachium; species Leptobrachium leishanense. Next base: position 1,437,672 of record CM019064.1, read on the forward strand.
ACAGTGTTGCTTTTTAGTATATTGATCACGATGTGATAAAAATGATGGATTGATGGGATTTACCTATCACGATCAGGCAGTTATGAAAATATACGACATGAGTTTATGCTGATGCCTCCAGTGAAGTTTGCTCTAATTAGCATTCTTTGACCAAGCTGACAGTGTAGAAATGGATCTTGCTTTAAAATCTGCTGGCTTGTGTGAATGTGTTAAAGCACACCCAAGATAAGTGGGAGAGGCTAACAAGTAGGGAGTAAAAAGTACAGTCAGAAACAGATGTCAATTCCTGTTAATGTTTCTTCTTTAAGAAAACTAATGAAACTGCAAATTATGTTTATCTTTGTATTACTCTGTATTTTAACTTTTAATATGCTGCTGAATGCATTTTAGTAGGTGTTACTTCTCTCTGATAGGATATTGAAACGTCATGTAATGTATATAAGCTCATGTAACCAAACATACAAGGGAGAACGAAGCGAAGGAAAACTTTGTGTCTTGTCATTATTTCCAGTTACTTCCTTCTCACTGGTCGACCATGAGTTATTTTGTTATGGAGAGATAGTTTAGTTAGAGAATAGAAGATTACGGACACACATCAAGCTGAGGCAGAATTTTCCAGCTATCACTCAACCTCTCTAAAACTGAACTTCTCTTCTTCCCTCCCTCAAAAACCTTCATTCCTGCACCCATTTCCCTTCAGGTGAATGTTGCCTCCATTACTTCAACCTCTCAGGCTCGTTACCTCGGGGTCCTCTTAGACTCTGATCTCTCCTTTATTCCTCACATACCATTCAGTCTCTGATCAAATCCTGCTTCTTCCACCCAAAAAACATTGCACACATCCGTCCCTCTCTTAATCAGGACTCTACTAAAATGCTCATCCAAGCTCTTATCTCCCAACTTGACTACTGTAACCTCCTTCTCTCTGGTCTTAAAAGATTCCAGATTCTTCCTCTGCAATCTGTTATGAACGCATGTGCCAGACTCCTGCACCTCACTACCCGCACCTCTCACACCTCACACCTTTGTCTCTCTACTCTGGCTCCTGTTTCCTTTACAATCCAATTCATTATATTGATCACATACATACATACAAAGCTCTCCATAACCGCGCTGCTGCCTACATAACTGCGCCCCTACCTACATAACCATGCCCCTACCTACATAACCATGCCCCTACCTAATCTCCTCCCTTATTAGCAGGTACATCTCGTCCCGGCCACTTCCCTTGGCCAATACCTAGGGATGAGCCGAACACCCCCGTGTTCGGTTCGCATTCGAACTCGAACAATTTTAAAAGTTCGAGTTCGAACACGAACTCAATGCAAATCAATGGGACTTGAACGTTCGAATTTTAGAGTGTCCGCCAAGAGGGCATATATGCAAGATATTTGCAATAAAAGGTGTATGGGGGTCCGGGTAGTGCCCTGGGGGACAGGAAACAAGGACAAAAAGTTAAAAACAAAATGTTTTTAAAGGAACAGTGAGTTTTTCATGAAATAAAGGTTAAGGATAAAAACCAAAAATTCCTTCAAATATCGTGCCTAGGAGGTCCCCATAACCTGCCCGTGAAGTGGCGGATTTCTAGGATGTATAGAAACGTTTGAAAAAAAAAATGACATTTCAAATGACGGTAAATGGTTTTCCTTTAATCTATTCATAAACAACTGCTTGGGGCGGCAGCCTGTATGAAAAGAGGAGACGTTTTAGGACATGCAGAACAAGTTTAGTGATTTTTTTGGCTAAATTTTGGTGAAACATATGCAGGCTTTGGATGAAAGTAACAATAGGCGCTTTAAAATTGGGCCTTTAGTGTCAGCAATAGTGCCGTCACACCGTAACCCCTCTGTGGTATTGTGGAAGAGTGCAGGGTTGGACCCTGCGGTCCAATATTAAAATGATATATATGACGGAATGGAGTATCCGCCTGCGGTCCTGCTCTATCTGACCCCCTCTTTGGTGTTGCCAAGCCCGACTACCGAGTGGCACGGCACCCGGCGTCTCGAGCGGCTTGGGTAGAAGACCACATGGCGGTGGAGATCTGGAGAGTAGATGGGGCACCCACGGTGGAAATCCGCCCGACTACCGAGTGGCACGGCACTCGGCGTCTCGGGCAGCGGATCTACTGACCATTGAAAGGCTGGAGACGGTCTGCGTGGCGAACCGCGGTTCGGTAGAGTCTCCTGCAGATGCAGGCACGGCGCTCAGCCGAGGACCGATTCGGGTGGTTGCGGTATCCCAAAATACCGATTCAAGGTGGCGCAACGGCGCGGCGAAGCAATGTTCTGCCGCGGAGTTAGAGTGACCCGTTCCTGGGTGGTGGTGATATGTAGCCGACGTGAAATGATAACACCAGGCAGAGCTGTATGTTTCAAACACTCAGATGAACTGACTCTTTTTAATGAACAACGCCACTATTTATGCTGAAGTATACAGTCACAATTTGCATACCCATACTAATTACTAGCACACCCATACTAATTAGATTATGTCAGTTATTTACAATCAACATTCTTCACATTCTCTTAGCCTTCAACTCACACAACATTTGTATATCCATTGTTCCAGCACATCAGATTAAACACACACTATCAGAGATCCCTTAAATTAAACATGTACCTAGATAATGTGGAAAATCCGTGACGCATAAATTACACAGCAGCAAAACTTATTTACTGGCTACAGAAAACCACATTTATCTACAGGAATATAAGTATTTTTAAAACCAAAGCTATGTCATTTCACTAAACTAAATTAAACTAAAACCAAACGATGTAAAGTATATTTAAAATCACACAGGGTACATCTTAATACAGCACATCAAGTAAAACCACATCTAGCAAGGAAAATAAAACTGTTCATACATTGGAACGCACACTGCAAACGTTCAAAGGAAAACAAGGTCCTTTTAAAAATGTCTTGGATTTGAGTCCTGGGTCTCGCTGCGCCGAGCCCCTATGTCCCTTCCGTGACACTCCTCCCCCTTTCCAAAGTCCGACGAGCCCGGTTGGACCCACACGGGTCGTATAGGGGGAGTCGGTGCAGTCTCTGCGGCCCATAGTCCGTGGGCAAGAGGCGAGCCGCCAGGCTTCTCCAGTGGTGTTCGCGGCCGTGCCTGGCAGGTTGTAAGTCTTTTGGGGTACCCCCTCCGGAATAAGTGTCCCGTGGTTGGGGAGAGGTACCACCTGTGCCATCTCCAGTAAAACGGGTGCTAAATGCACACACCCCGGGTGCCCAGTTTAGTTGTTGAAAAGCCCAGTGGCTGCGTGGGGCCTCCGGGCCAAAGAGTTGAGGAAATGGGCAGAGGCCAGCGGCGCTCTGCCTCGTAGTCAGCTCTTCTGCTGAGGAGGTAACTGCAACCATGACCTCCCGGGGGTCAAGGACGGCCACCGGCTGTGGGGTCAGCAGTTCGGAAAAACCCGGCTGCTCCTCAGGGCTGGCAAAGATTGGGCAAAGCCCAGTGTCTCTCCGCCCCGTTGCCAGCTTTTCTGCTGAGGGGATAGGCACCGGAACGGCAACAAAAGGGGCAAGTGTAGTCAAACCCGGCTGCTCTTCAGGGCCGCCGAAGGGTGGGCAGAGGCCAGCGGCTCTCTGCCCCGTTGCCAGCTCTTCTGCTGGAGAGGCGGGTACGGGAACGGCAACCGAGGGGACAAATGGGGTCAAACCCGGCTGCTCTTCCGGGCAGCCGAAGGGGGGAATAAATAACTGCAACGTCAGTCGCACGGGGTCATCCTCGCTCTGCCCCTCGGGGCAGGTTGGGAGGAATGGGCAGAGGCCAGCGGCGCTCTGCCCCGTTGTCAGCTCTTCCGCTGGGTGGAGATCTCCTTGCGGGAGGATGGTTTCTTCCCCCCCCGGGGCAATCAACGGCTGCGCACAACCCAGCCCGGGGGAACCATCTGTCTGCTCCTCCTGGCAGACTGTGGGCAGTGGGCAGAGGTCAGCGGCACTCTGCCCCGTGGCCAGCTCTTCCGCTGGACCCGTGGCCTCAGCCACCCTGTCCGCTTGCGAGGGGAAGGGGGTAACCTTTTCTGCTGGGTGGGGATCACCTTGCAGGAGGATGATTTCTTCACCCCCCGGGACAATCAATGGCTGCTCACAGCCCAGCCCGGGGGAACCATCCGTCTGCTCCTCCTGGCAGACTGTGGGGAGTGGGCAGAGGCCAGCGGCGCTCTGCCCCGTTGCCAGCTCCTCCGCTGGACCCGTGGCCTCGGCCACCCTGTTCGCTTGCGGAGTGAAGGGGATAACTTCCTCTGCTGGGACCCCAACGGGTACCCCTGGGACCACCTCGGCCTCCCATAATTCCCAGACCTGTGGGCTGTCGAGTTCTTCCACCGACCCGTCCCAGCACGTGGGACTCAGGCCCGACTGCGGAGCGCCGTCCAACAATCTTCGGTAGGCCACCTCGAGCTCCCACTCTCGCTCTGCTAGGGACTCCAGTTCCTCGAACACCGAGTCCCTGATGTCGGACGGGAGCTCCAGTTCCCGTCGCTCCAGAATCGCCTCCGATCGCTCTTCGGTCTCTTCTCCGAACCCAGGATCTGCGGCCATGCTCTCGTAGAGCAGCCCCGTGCCGCCATAGCGGGGCCCTGCGGTGGAGATGCCGTCACTAGTGTGAGTTGTCGGGGGGCCAGTTAGCCACCGGAGTGCGCGGTACTCTGCGTCCAGTGCGATCTCCCGCTGCACCAGAACCTGGAGCTCGGCCTCCCACTCCCCCGGAGCCCGATCTTGCAGGAATGCTGCTCGCACATCGTACTGCACCCGGTGAATGACAGCGTCGGAGGGAACGTAAACACCATGGTAGTCCCTCTCATGGTTCAGGGCCTCGTACCAAAGTTCCACTGGGGACTCATGGTCCCGATTCAGGCCCTCCTGCAGTCTTTTCGGGAATTTCGCCCTCGCCTCCTCGAGGGTGCTGAAACAGTGGCACTGCCACTCGCTGGGGGGTGTGGCGTCCTCAGATGCAGCTCCAGGCGAGCTGTAAGCCTCCATCCGAGGGTCGCTGGGATGTGTGATGTCCCCAATACAGGCTCCAGGCGAGCTGTAAGTCCCGCAAGGGTAATCACCGGGGTTTGCAGATTCCCAGGGTGAAGCTCCAGTCGAGCTGTAAGCCTCGACCCAGGGTTCCACAGGGTAAGGTTCGGGGTTAAAATATTCAGTCTCTGCTCCGCGGAGCGCTGCCAACCGCAGCTCGTGCTGACGGTCCTTCTCCTCCTGTACTTTGAGATCCACCACTAGTCGACTCACCATGTCCTCGGAGGGGGTGAGGCCGCATATTTCAATTATGGACCGAGCTCTCTGTCGAAGGGGTTCATCAGGGTCCTGAGTTAGGGTTGGGGTGCTCACCCCTTTCTGATCCATCCTGGTCAGCTCCTTCATCAAAGTTTTCCGGTTCTTATTACCCGGCGTTCCTCCCCGGTTCTCCAACATCCCACGCAGGGTGTCCCTGTGGTAATGGCTGTACCCCGCCATGGCATAGGTCTCCTCACTGGGGGGTTGCAGAGAGCGATCCCACCGCTGCCACCAGTATGACGGAATGGAGTATCCGCCTGCGGTCCTGCTCTATCTGACCCCCTCTTTGGTGTTGCCAAGCCCGACTACCGAGTGGCACGGCACCCGGCGTCTTGAGCGGCTTGGGTAGAAGACCACATGGCGGTGGAGATCTGGAGAGTAGATGGGGCACCCACGGTGGAAATCCGCCCGACTACCGAGTGGCACGGCACTCGGCATCTCGGGCAGCGGATCTACTGACCATTGAAAGGCTGGAGACGGTCTGCGTGGCGAACCGCGGTTCGGTAGAGTCTCCTTGCAGATGCAGGCACGGCGCTCAGCCGAGGACCCGATTCGGGGTGGTTGCGGTATCCCAAGATACCGATTCAAGGTGGCGCAACGGCGCGGCGAAGCGATGTTCTGCCGCGGAGTTAGAGTGACCCGTTCCTGGGTGGTGGTGATATGTAGCCGACGTGAAATGATAACACCAGGCAGAGCTGTATGTTTCAAACACTCAGATGAACTGACTCTTTTTAATGAACAACGCCACTATTTATGCTGAAGTATACAGTCACAATTTGCATACCCATACTAATTACTAGCACACCCATACTAATTAGATTATGTCAGTTATTTACAATCAACATTCTTCACATTCTCTTAGCCTTCAACTCACACAACATTTGTACATCCATTGTTTCAGCACATCAGATTAAACACACACTATCAGAGATCCCTTAAATTAAACATGTGCCTAGATAATGGGGAAAATCCCTGACGCATAATTTACACAGCAGCAAAACTTATTTACTGGCTACAGAAAAACACATTTATCTACAGGAATATAAGTATTTTTAAAACCAAAGCTATGTCATTTCACTAAACTAAATTAAACTAAAACCAAACGATGTAAAGTATATTTAAAATCACACAGGGTACATCTTAATACAACACATCAAGTAAAACCACATCTAGCAAGGAAAATAAAACTGTTCATACATTGGAACGCACACTGCAAACTTTCAAAGGAAAACAAGGTCCTTTTAAAAATGTCTTGGATTTGAGTCCTGGGTCTCGCTGCGCCGAGCCCCTATGTCCCTTCCGTGACAATATAAATCTGGTAATATAGGCGTCAGTGCACCCAAATATTGTCCCTTTGGTGGCAGCAAGTGCCTTCACACTGTAAGTAACCCCTCTGTCATATTGTGGAAGAGTGCAATGGTGGAGGTTTTGGGAATGCAGAAGAGATCCCCGATCTATTCCGTTACTTCAGCATCAGGGGATTGATAGCTGCTGATCCAGGACTGATTCATTTTTATAAATGTCAGCCGGTCTACAGAGTCGGTGGACAGACGCACTCTATTGTTTGTGACAAAACCTCCAGCGGCACTGAACGTCCTTTCAGAAAACACGCTGGATGAAGGGCAGCCTAGTAGCTGCATAGCATATTGACTAAGTTCTGGCCAGTGATCCAATCTCAACACCCAGTAAGCCAGTGGATCATCTGCTGTAAAGGTATCCAGGTCTGCCCTTGCCGCTAGGTAGTTCTGCACCATATAGTGAAGACGCTGGCAATGGGTGCCTAGACGGCCATTCCCAGGAAGCGTTCGCCTGGCAGAAATTCAAAGAGAATTCCACATTCCCACAAACAGTCTGATCTGTGACATGCCCACCAGGTGGAACTCGACATTAGCAATGCTGCAGCGTCTGCACAAGCAGCAGAGGGCCATCAACGAGTACGTGTGTGAGTATGGCACAAGGACAGGTTCAGGTCAACTTGGTTCCCCGCCCCCGCAGTGGCTGATGATCAAGTATGCATGCACTGTACGGTCACCATTTGAGGAGGCAATGAGGATGGTGAGCAGGGACAGTGCATGCATCAATGACACAATTCCTTTAGTGTTCCTGCTGGAGCACACTCTGCAGGGAATTATAGATGTGGCTCTAGAGGCAGAGCAGCAGGAGGAAGAGGAGGCCTTCCCTAGCTCTGAAGGCCCCAGTCTTTCCGCAGACAGCATTCCAGCGGGTCCTACTCAGATCAGACAGGAGGAGGGTGAGGAGGAGGAATATTTAAAGTAGTGGGGGCATTGAAGGTGGGGATTCCTCAAGGGAGGGTTTTGTGTGCCCAGAAACACAAGTGCTAGTGCATGGCTGGGAGGAGGAAGTGCACGATGGGGTCATCCTCATTGACCAGGAAGACTCGGAAGCTAATGCCACCTCCAACCTACGCTGCATGGGCTCCCTTATAATGCAAAGCCTGCTAAAGCTACTAGGTTGCCCTTCATCTAGCGTGCTTTCTGAAAGGACGTTCAGTGCCGCTGGAGGTTTTGTCACAGACAAAAGAGTGCGTCTGTCCACCGACTCTGTAGACCGGCTGACATTTATAAAAATGAATCAGTCCTGGATCAGCAGCTATCAATCCCCTGATGCTGAAGTAACGGAATAGATCGGGGATGTCTTCTGCATTCACAAAACCTCCAGCACTGAACTCTTCCACAATACCACAAAAGGTTATGGTGTGAAGGCACTTGCTGCCATGAAAGGCGCAATATTTGGCTGCACTGACGCCTGTGCCACTTTTATATCATTTAAATTTTTTGAACCGCAGGGTCCAACCCTGCACTCTTCCACAATACTACAGAGGGGTTACTGTATGATAGTACTTGCTGTCCTGGCAGTCTGGCACCAAAAGCACAATATCTGGGTGCACCGACGCCCATTACCAGATGCATATCTTTTTAATATAGGACCGCAAGGTCCACCCCTGCATTCTTCCACAATACTACAGAGGGGTTACTGTTAGGGATGAGCTGTTCGGTTCGGAGTTCGATCCGAACTTAGCCTGTTCGATTAGATAGCGAACTCCGAACATTTCCAGGTGTTCGCCGCATGTTCGATCACAATGGACCACAATGCATTTTTCCACTGGCCTGAAGCTCGTAATTGGCTACAGCCTTGCACCTGACCACAGGACTGGTGCAAGACAGGTTCAACAGTATGCCAATCACGGCTCAGAGTCCTGATTGGGCAAATTTTGCCCAATCATGTGCTCACAGAGCTAAGTCCCGCAGCACACTATAGAACGTTTCCACGCATAGCTACAGCACGCATTTTGAGGAGATTTCAGAGGAGATTGTTGTGTGTTGTTACTGCCGGTCTGCCACGCTACTGGGGGGGGGTCTCATTTCTACCAAATATCAGGGAATTTAGGTGATGTGTGTCTTGTCACTGTGCCAGCAAGTCTTTTTGGGGGTTACAAATTTCTTTAAAACATTTGTGAATTGAGGTGATCTGTGTCTTGTCACACAACCAGTACCACGCTGTATTTTGGGGGTCACTAATTTCTACAAAACATTTGGGAATTGTTATAATCTGTGTGTTCTCACTGGCTGCCACCCATCAAGGGGTCTCACTGATTTATAGGAGGTTTCACTGCCACCCATCAAGGGGTCTCACTGTTTTATAGGAGGTGTCTGAGACTTGTAATCTTGTCACTGGCTGCCAGCTATCAGGGTGTCTTTCTGAGTTATACCAGAGTTCTTTAAATCTTTAATCTTTATACCAGAGTTGAATCAGAGTTCTGTATATTATTAATCTATATATATCACTCACCATGTCTGAAAGAACAAAAAGGACAGGCAGATGCTCCCAGACACAGATAAGAGGGCAAGTAGCCCCTGTGTCGGGAGGCTGTGCCTCTGGTCGTGGTGGACGTGGTGCATCCTCTGCAGGGGCACGCTTGTCCTTTCTAACTGGTGCTGGCTGTCTTCTTAAGCAGCAGCAACATACAGAGGATTTGGTGGATTGGCTAACCAGGCCATCCTCATCCTCCGAGTCCTCTGCCAGTCAGGCCTCTAGTGCTTTACAGTCCACCTCAGCTGCCAAAGCATCTAATGCAGCCTCCATGTCCACAGCTACTCCTGCCGTAGCCTCGCTATCACACACGGAGGAGTCAGCTGAATTGTTTGACTACAATGACAGTGACATGCTGCTTGAGGATGCGCAGCAAGTACAGTGCTCTGATTCAATCTCTGAGGTTGAGGAAGGGAGTATAATCAACCTAGAGGAAGGGGGTGCCAGTGATGACACACAAATAACTGGCACTCATGTTGCCCCAGCAGCTGCAGCATACTGCCAAGTTGGCTCCAGTGACGAGGAGATAGGGGGTGATGATGACAATGATGATGAGGTCACTGACTCCACCTGGGTGCCTTATCGAACAGAGGAATTAAGTGAGGAAGAGGGGGAGGAGGAGGCACAGCTAACACGGGGCACAACATTCTCTGTGACCAACCGTAGCACTAGCCAGTCCAAGGCATCACATGGCAGAGCTGCTCTGGTGCAGAGCGCTGTTGTCTCAAAGAACACATGCAGGAACTCTGTTGTCCGGGAGTTCTTTAAGAAATGTGCAGTAGAGCACAGCGTTGCTATTTGTAATCTATGTCAGATGAGGCTTAAGCATGGGAAAGATACCGGACACTAAGGTACCACGTGCTTGAGGCGACATATGAACAACTGCCACACATCCTGTTGGCACAAAACTTTGGGTAGGTCCTCCTCCTCCTCATCTGTCTCTACCCCCACTGTATGTCCTACCATGTCATTGCCTACAACCTCCGACAGGAATGATGCTACAGTAATGGATGTACCAGGTCCTTCCTCACAATGTGACATCATCCCAGCAGCTGAAGGTTTTACGCAGTCAGATTACGTTGCCGCAGCTGCTGCAGCGTAAGAAAAAATATAGTCCCAACCATCCCCAAGCACAGCGTCTAAATGCCAGCTTACCAAAATTACTCGCATTGCAGCTGCTGCCTTTCCAGCTGGTGGACTCTGCTCCCTTCCGTGAATTTGCTGAATGTGCTGTACCACAATTGCAGGTTCCAAAATGCCATTACTTTTCACGCAAGGCCATTCCAGCACTATACCAGCACGTGGAAGACAATGTTATCCAGTCATTGGGAAAGGCAGTCAGCAACAAGGTGCATGTGACTTTAGACACGTGGTCCAGCAAGCATGGACAGGGTCATTACATTTCCTTTACGGCACACTGGGTAACTCTCATTGCAGCTGGGAGGGATCCAAGACGGGGCTCTGTGCTGGAGCTTGTTCATCCACCACGCCTCCAGAAAACATTAACAGAAAGACCGGCCGGGTAGGAAAGATGGTGGATCATGCGGAACTTACCCTCCTCCCTCTTGGGCACAATGCCCAGTGGAGACACCCGAAGATTAGAAAAGGGGAGCTCCGCAAAAGGACCCACCATCCGACCCAACCGAACCTCCTTAGCCAACTTGTCCGCCACAACCTCGCCTTGCTGACGCGCAGAAACTAAATTTTGAGAAAATTGAGGAAAATCCGACGCCACATGCGGAATAACAAAACCGTCATGAAAACCATCAAACAACAACGCCGCGCATCGCCTATTGGGGTACCTGTCTAGCCAAGGAACCATAGCCCGAACCATCACCGGGGTGATCCCTTCTATCAGGCTTACCCCGACCTGGAGCCCTAAAGGCCGAGCCATGTCCCTTTCTAAAACATCGAAATGCCGGGTGGGATCCCCCACAGGAGGAACACTCATGTTTGAAACGGCAATTAGCGGCCCAACGGCACTGGGACTCATTGAAGAGCCAGCACCACCCCTTTCCGGTACCCGCTGGCGCTCCTGGGGTTCTGGGCACCGCGGATCCAGGAAAGGGTGACACCACCGGACGGTTTGGCGTCATGAGCAGCAACCACAGATTGGTATCCTGCAAATCAAAACGGAGCCCGGGCCGCACCGCCATCTTCTGATGAAACTGTTGGTCATATTTAAACCAGCAAAGCCCCCCAAATCAGATCCAAGTAAGAAAATAAAGCTATGCCGCGCTTCGGAAATCGCTCGCACAAAATCGCGCTCTACGCCAGAAAACCTTGAAGCCAATTGCCGAAGGTCTGCGACAACGGCTTCACTTTCTCTTTTTCCTTGTCCCCCTGTAAAGGATCCATACGCTTTGGCCGATCCACTGTCTCCCTATCCGGGGAAATCAAAGTGAGCACGTCCACGTACTCCCCTTTCCAAATTTTCTCCCGCACTTCAGCAGAAACCGTCAAGCCCAGTGGAGACAAATCACACGCCCCATAAGAGCGCACCTCCGCACCAACCGCCCCAGGCACTGGAGCCACACTAACCAGCGTTGCAGGACTGCTCAAAACCGCAGGAGCCAAAACCACCGCCGTGCCAAACACCGCAGGGGCTGGAACAGGAGCAGGGGCCAGCGGAAGACTCACCACGGGAGCCATAGCAGGGACCCCTAAGGCTAGGGTCAGACTGAGGCAGTCCGAACGCGCGTGCAGGCGCACTTAATTACAGCCGCACTAGCAGCAAATGACGGGCAATGACAGCCAATATACGAAGTACGGTCGCACGAAAGTCCGGCCGCGCAACACAAGTGGAAAATGAACGCATTTTTTCGAGAACGTAAAACCGCAAGTACGCTGGTACAGAGTGCGCTGCGCCCGCATAGCGGCGTGTGTGCGTGATTTGGAGATGTCAAACGCTGCTAATGTCCGGCCAACATAACGTCCAGATGCAAAAAGGGTTTCATTGACGAGCCGTACAAAATCACGCCCGAAAATGTGCATTGTCTGACCGCTTTCGCGTATTCTGTGAAATAATGCGTTCGCACGCACCGACGTACATTTTGACGGTGGCCGCAGAAAATGCGCTCATCTGTCCCTAGCCTAAAGCGGCCGACGCAACAGCGAGCACGGGCGCCGCGCCCCCAGCCAACGCAACACCCGCAGGCGATCCAGACGCAGCCGCGTGCGACACCGCCGGCGCCCCCTCCTGCCACTGCCTGAAAGCCGCAGCCAAGGTTTACATGAACCCCGTTGTTAGCCCCTCCATCCTACCTGACGCAGCAGGGACCAAACGACCCTGCAAGCCAGAAACCGCCCCACCAAGATCAGACTCACGTGCCACCAGAAGGGATGATCGTCCAGGATCCACCGGAACAGGAACCAACGGGTCCGGCGATGGACGCCCAGGAAACCCCCGACCAGTCGACCTCCTTGCATCCCGAAGATCCCCGGACCTGGATTCCCAGCCACTCCCGGCAGGAGAGCGCCGATCCCGGGCCCCACGAGCCACCGATCGACCTCCAGAATCAGCCGCTCCTTGCGCCGTTCGGTCCACAGCCACCGCAGATGAAGAAGCCGATGCTGCAGCCGCCGAAATCGCTCTATTCCGTGCATTTCCGTCCCCAGCATGGGCGCCGCCATCTTGTGGGCGTGCCCGTCCCTTCGACCGTGACGCCACAGCCCTGCGCCGAGCAGGAGGGGGCTTGGGGGTGGACTCAGACCTCCGCATCATTCTCTTTCCGGCCACCGGAAGCGCCGCAGCTCCAAGAGGGCTCCTCGAGCGCTGCAGCCGTCGACCATCTTGCCCGGGACGGAGGGGGGTCTTACGCCGCTCACTCGAAGCCGGGTCCGCGCCTCCAGCCGCACCTGTAAGTAAAGGTGGAGACACCGCAGCGCTCCCCATGCTCACCCTCCTCCGCAGGCCAGACCTCAGCTCCCTCGGCGGCGTATCCTGGACCAACGATCCCTCAGAAGATTGGGCATCTGCATCAGGCCCATCCACGCCACCATCCAGCTGCTGTGCTCCACGAAGCCTGGGGGGACTAGGACTCAGACAAACCGGAGGTCTGGACGGCCGCTCTCTCCGCCATTGTCGAGGCTCCCCCGGATCCTCAGGAGACTGCTCCCGCGCTGGCACCAACGCATCCTGAAGTAGATCCTGCAGAGTTGCACCACGAGCAGCAGCATGCTCCCTCAACTGCTCCAACAAGGCATCCACCGAAGTAGAAGCCATAACAGCAGAAAACTCAGCAACAATCCAAACTAATCACCACCTTTTTTCTCTCCCACAGAATCTAATCTTCTTGATGCACCGTTGAAGCTGGCCAGGAACAAGAGACAGAACACACCCACAGCAGATGCATATATAGGTAAGTGAAACAATGTTGCACACACATAACCAATGGCTCCATATTTCCTTATCTGACCATCCGGCCCAGGCCATCAGTCATGTCCCCCTTCCTTAAAGGTGCAAGGGATTCTGTCTCAGGATTCGCCGGGCATCGGGTGCTAAATAAATCCACCTTCAGAAATCTTTCCTCGAGGGATCTGAGTATTGGAGGGGATCAGCAATTCCAGACTTAACCACCAGTAAGGATGGAATAAATCTCAGGAAGTCCCAGATCAGCAGAATGAGGCAAACACTGACTTTCATAAAATAGGAACTTTATTAATAAAATGACCGCTTTATAGGGAATTCTATGAAACTTTCCCGAGTGCCGGAATCTCTGAAAATGTCTGATAATTTCATATCCTCGTAATATGATTTAATGTGGTATAAAGTAAACCTCGTATTACACAGTATTATTATAATATAAAATGCTATCAGCGCACACTGGTAAAGCGCACGTATTATAACAGGCCTTCAGAGCGCTGACCGCGACATCTCTGGGAAATGGGATCAGTATTATCAAAACCACCGCGATGCAGCAAAGCCCCAGGTACTGTGACAGGAATGGATCAGAAATTGGCCGCCATCTTGTATACCAGCAGCCATCTTGAGCAGAGCCATGGCACAAGTAATTGTACATAGAGAATATAACTGACTTTAGATAAGTTTACTTAGATTCTCACATTCCAGAGACGTCTGGTGGAGCAATTAGAAGAGGAATACATCCAGAATAAACAGAGGTGCCAAGAAACTGACTTAGTTTAGTCAAGGCCATAAAAGTCCCAGACCTGGGCATAGCGAGAACAAAGGATTCCCTTAGAGCACCTGGGGCCTTATCAGTTCTGTGAGAAGACAAAGGCAGGATCTAGCAAGCTTCTAAATCAACTAAATGTCCTAATCACAAAAAAAATGGCGTCGCGCCCTTACTCACCAGAGTGGCTGCAACAGCCAGGAGTAACAGCCCAGTTCATGTATAAAACGTAACAAGAGAAAAAAAGATGTCATCTGCGCTCGTTTCTATGTATTTCATGTACAACAAAACACTATCAGGAGGTTTTAGATTGTTTTAATAGCCATTGAAACGTAAGCTCACTCGCCCCATCAAGGCACCTCTTTGTAGAGCGAGTCCTAACCAATGTACCAAAAGCTGCTCTTCTGAGCAACTACATGCCCCTCCTTAGCTGAAAAGCAGCAGGAGGGGCATGTAGCTGCTACGGAGCAATGTATAAGAATTGTATCTCTGTCTTGAAGACTTCACTTGAGCTTTGCGATACAATCCAGCTCGAGTCTGACATCATAATAAAGAACGCTTTTTCCTACCATTGACTCGTGTCCCGCCTGTCATTGTCCGCACCGTGCCGACCTTCTCCGGAACAAACCAGTTGATTGCCGGTAACAGTACGGCCTTTATTTTACAGGGTTAAAAGCAAGCAGCCTGTGTGCTCATAGGAGTGTCTAAATGCTAATGCAGTGGTTGAGACCTAAAAAAAATAGGCATGGGAACCCTCTAAGATTTCTGCACCCCTCCAATTACCAAATCATCTCTTAAAGGGCCAGTACTACCATAAAATGAAATGTCCATATTGTGTTTATTTTTATGTTGCTGATAAGTTACATGTGCTTTGTTTTTCGCTTTTATTTCCCTCTATATGTGTCACTGGGCGCATCCATTGTGTGATATTTTTCTCTATATGTGTCACTGGGTGCATCCATTGTGTGATATTTTCCTCTGTGTCACTGGGTGCACCCATTGTGTGATATTTTCGTATGTGTCACTGGGTGCATCCATTGTGTGATATTTTCCTCTGTGTCACTGGGTGCATCCATTGTGTGATATTTTCCTCTGTGTCACTGGGCGCATCCATTGTGTGATATTTTCCTCTGTATGTGTCACTGGATGCATCCATTGTGTGATATTTTCCTCTATATGTGTCACTGGGTGCATCCATTGTGTGATATTTTCGTATGTGTCACTGGGTGCATCCATTGTGTGATATTTTCCTCTGTGTCACTGGGCGCATCCATTGTGTGATATTTTCCTCTGTATGTGTCACTGGATGCATCCATTGTGTGATATTTCCTCTATATGTGTCACTGGGTCTATTTGTTTTTATTGGAATGTGCCACATAACAAACATATATATAATGAAGCGTACATACAGGAAATAACAGCCAACAGAATGAAATACAGCAAAAGGACACTTGATAATGACAGTACATACGGGGTAGAACATTAGGGGGAACATATATATACAGGGGCAAACATTAATAAGAAGAACAAAGGAATTACCCACTTGGCAGAAGGAAACACAAAATATAGACATACCGTCACAAACAAAAGTCCAAAGGGAAAAGAAAACAAGTGAAGAACCGCCACATAGAAAAAGAACCAAAACTAGGACGCTGTCCATCAAATAAATAATAGCTGACTGACCGTCAATACAAGGAAACAATAGGGACAATGGGAATATGTACAAAATAGAACGTATATACATCATCATTCAAGAACATATATTTTTACCGTCACTTTTAGGACCAGGACCCGCACTCTCCTGCACCTCTTAAATTACAAAGAAATACAAAAGAACAAAGAACAAAACAAAAAATAAATCAGTAAAAAGGCAAAAACCAAATCAAACCATATGCATATGAAAAAGAATACATTGACGTCCTACGGAAACCCCCCGAATGGTCCCGTAAAGTCTCAAATCGTCTGAGTTCAGCGCTTTTCTTTGTGTGCGCTCACCACTTCCCACCCCCCCGACCACCATCAAAAACCAAAGCGAAACTCAAAATGTCAATTGTGCAAATTGTCCAAAGTCTTTCCCGACCGCTACATCCCCACCACCCCCACCCCAAAATGAAACGTGAAGCATTTTCTGTGACCCACCCTCCACCCCTGTGATCAACAATATATATACACATATGTACAATCCCACCCGAGGTTTCAATCCTCCTCCCGTAACCACCCTCCCACCCCAACCCCCCTCCCCATCCACAACCACCATTCCCGGTGTCAAGACGCAGATAGATTACATTGTCGGGGAAAAATCTATAATTGACCTAACAATAGAAACAAATATAAAGGTCTCCTGTCCCTCTTACCGCACCCGCTAGATGTTCCGGGTCGTTGGAAACGGGTACTCGTCTACCCCGCGAGGGAGCCTTCCATAAAAATCAAAAACCGGTCAACAACAAAAAATCTACGGGGGGAAAGGGTGATGAGACATGCAAAAGAAGGTTCCCACCACCCCAAGAGGTGTGCGGA
Organism: Leptobrachium leishanense; assembly: GCA_009667805.1. NCBI lineage: Eukaryota > Metazoa > Chordata > Amphibia > Anura > Megophryidae > Leptobrachium > Leptobrachium leishanense. The sequence continues at coordinate 1,454,441 of CM019064.1, forward strand.
AGAAGAACAACTTACCCTTCCCTGGAGTTCAAGGCGGGCGGACCTTGACGTTGCACCAGAACTTCTGCCAATAGGACGCGTCCAGGGAAGCCCTCTCAGAGGCACAGATCCCCGCCACCAGAATGTCGTTCACCACCACCTGGCAGGGGAGGACCTTCTGACGGATGGAAACCTGACACCGTGTGTTCCAGGTGAAGTATCTAGTGATGACGCTGACTACGAATAACGTGCCCAAATTAAATCTGCACTCCCTGGAGTTGGACGTCCCAGAGACCCACTCCGCGTAAGTCTGGCGGGATAGGCATGGGATGCCTAGGGCGGCTGAGACCTCGCGACAGACTGACAAGTTGAACGGGCACTCAAGGAGAAAGTGGTCCATGTCTCGGAACATTCCGCTCGGGGGCAACCGCGGTCCTCTATGTTCCTGTGCTTGAGGTTCCCTGGTACGTACAGTCTGCCGTGGAAGGAAAGGAACGCCACATCTCGATACTTGAGTGGGATTCTCCTGGAGTTAAGTTTTTGCAACCCCAAGGAGAGAGTACGTGGTGGGCAGTCTTTCAAGGCGAGGGAGGCGCTGTAGTGCGAGGCCAACACCTGGGACTCCACGGCCTTCCTGGGTGTATCTCTGACCTCAGCCACCGTGAAGCCCCACCGTCGCAATTGTTACCACGGCCTGGACGACTGAAGTCGAGAGATGGACAGAGTGACGGACTTGCGTACTCTTCACCATCCCTCCGTGAAGCCAGTCAGCGATAAAAGGCGACACCCAGACCCTGAACCCGTGTACCCATCCGGGCGGGTCGTCCATCAGGAGACCCCCAAAATTCCTTTTCAGAAAAGCGATTGAAAAGAACACGACGGGGTTGACCATGACTATAGGCTGTATGTAAGTCCTTATCAGATGGACCCTCTCTGCGCGGGACAGCTTCCACCGGCAAGCCTCAGATCTTACCGGAGGCTACGGCCAACCTGTCGGTCCAGTTGCGGAGAGCATTGTCCCCCCGGCTGAACCGAATCCCCAAGATCTTGATTTCAGACTGGGGTGGCGGGAAACCGTCCAGAAGAGGGAACTCGTCCCCCTCCTTCCCGCACCAGAACACCCCGCTCTTGATCTTGTTGATCTGGGACGACAAGGCAGAGGAATAGCGCGAGACTAGGTCCACCACAAGCGCGGCCTCCGAAGGATCGGAGACCACGATGGAGATGTCGTCCGCGTACGCCACCACCCGAAGGGGTGCCATCGCCGGGCCCCTGTCGACCCCTCTCAAACACCCCGCCTCGAGCCTTCAAAGGAAGGGGTCGATCGCGAAGGCGTAGATCAAGGAACTAAGGGGACAGCCCTGTCGGACCCCGGCTAGGACCCGAAATGGTCGCCCCTTCCAACCGTTCACAAGTGCGAAGCTTTCTGCCCCCAGTAAAGGGTGATAAGCCAATTGACAAATTTAACCGGAAGGCCGTAGCGCCTCATCACCGTCCACAGATAGAGGTGATCCACCCGATCGAAGGCCATAGACTGATCAAGTGCCAGAAGGTAACCCGTCCAATCGCCGGCCCTGCACCTCTCTACAGCCTCCCGCACCTCGAGAACGGCGAAGACGTTACGGCCTCGGACTGTGCAGAATTGGGACTTAGACAGGAGACCCCCAGACAAATCTTGCAGTCGCAGATACAACACTTTCGACAGGATCTTCCTGTCGACGTTGAGCAGCGAAATGGGACGCCAGTTCCCTACATCTGCCGCGTCGACCACCCCCGGCTTGGTCAGCAGTATCACCACCGAAGTCCTCAAAGTGGGGGGCAAAAGGCCCCCTTTTAGGGACTCGTTGAAGACCTCCGCGAGATGGGGCGCCAAGAGAGCACTAAAACATTGATAAAACTCCGCCGTGAGCCCGTCGGGCCCAGGCACCTTACTCTTGTTTTGGCTCAAGATGGCACCCGTTACCTCAGCCGCGGTGATAGGGCCGATCAACTCCTCGCAGAGGGAAGTCTCGAGCTCAGGATGAGGGCCTATGTCGTGAAGGAAGCCCTCCACCTGGTCTGGCCGGGCCCGCCTCTGTCCGAGGAGCTCCAAGTAGTATGACCGGACCACGTCGTGAATCCCACGGGACGAATCCTGCAGGACCCCAGAGGCGTCACGCAGCCCAGAGATGATCTTGGTACCTTCCTTGCGCTTGCAACTGAGAAAGGGGTCGGGTGAGCGGTAAGACCCGTGATCTCTCTCCTTCACAAGCGAGGCGTACCTGTCATACTGGAACTCCATCAAGGAGCAGACCTCGGAGATCTCCCCGGAATCACCTCCCTGCGAGACCAGGCGGTCGAGCTTCCGCATAAGGCCGAGATAGATCTTATACCTGCTGGCCTGGGCGTTCACGGCAAGAGAGTGAAAAAGGGTATGCGCTCGCCCCTTGACCATCTCCCACCACTCTGACTTCGAGGCGCATACGTCCTCCAAAGTCATCTGGTCCGCCAGGAACGTCTCGAAGGCCTGCTTAACCTTCGCTTCCTCTAGGAGGTCTGAATTGAGCCGCCAAATCCCTTTGCCTCTCGCAGGGGTCTGTGCGACGTTTAACTCGCAGGATAAAACAAGGTGGTCGGAGAACTCCACCAGCGTCAGCACGGGGGCTGACACCGGTAAGCCCTCCTTAATGAAAAACCTGTCTATCCTACTGCTGCTCTTACCTCGGTGAAAAGTGAACCCGGTGAGGCCTGGGACATGCTGAGTGTGCACATCGACCAGACCAGCCTGACTAACCATCTTATTAAGAAAAAAAAGAGAGTCATCTCCAAGGCGCCCCTTGGTACCCCCCTGTCGTTGGGCCTAGTGACAGTGTTAAAGTCACCAAAGAGGATCGCCTTGGACGTATAGAGGAAAGGCTCTATCTCGCTGAACAGACATTTCCTCTCCCATTTGGACTGGGGGCCGTAGATGTTAATCAGTCGGAGAGGCTGCCCTGCAAGCGAGACATCGAGGACCACGCATCGACCCTTCCTTAGCTCAACCACCCGCTGAAATACCACCTCGATGTCCTGGTAAAGGATGGCCACGCCCTCGTATCCCCCTGTGGCCAGGGAGAAGAAGGAGGGCCCCCATCTCCATTCTCTCTTCGCACGGTGCAGGGATGCCAGCGTGTCCAGGCGCGTCTCCTGGACAAAGATGACCTGCTGGCGGGCCTGCATCGCACTGCGGGGAGCTTCCTGATGGGTACTGCAGTCTTAGCTGTGCCTGCCACATCCACCGCCCTCTCCACCTCCATCCGGCCTCCAGAAGGAAGGTCTTCTACAAAAGGCATGACCTGCTGTCGCAGTTTGGCACACTCTATACTAGCTTCGGCCAGCGCCTGGAGCTCAGCGCAGGGGTTCTCCGCCACATGCGGGAGTCCCAGGCGCTTCTTGAAATTGGGCCTTTTGGCCGCTATGGTAGTGGCAAGGGTCTCTAATTCATGAAGTTGAGAATCCACAGTGATGCGGGCACGTTGGACATCGCCCCTGGTATAGGGGGTGTGGGACTCACCTTCCTCATAGAGGTGGACACTTGCAGATAGTCTGTGCAAAATGCCCCTCCATCCAGGTGCAGGGCTTCCAGGTGGTAAGGGGGCTGTAAGCCCTCCCCAGCCAGGGGAGGCCAAGGTCGGTGTTGGCTGTGCTGAGAGCTCCAGAAAACACAACCTCCTTCTGTGATATTTTCCTCTACATGTGTCACTGGCATGGGCGTCCGCAGAAATTTTTCCCGGGGGGGGGGGCAAAAATTTTAATGGCAGCATCCATATTCTGCCGTTTTGACAATGTCATGAAGGGGACAGTCATAAAATAAAGAGTATTAATACAAAGGCTGCGAAACATGATACAAGTCTAATAGAGGAATAAAGGTGTAAGTGTCTGATCTGAGTGTTACATCTTCTAGTCTGTTAACACCATTCAATGCATCACACGTCACACACCCAGAATCAAGACACTAAGGGAAGTGTTTTTTTTTTTTTTTCCAATTTAAAGTTTATTCAAGATTTTTTGCAAACAGAAGGGATACAAAAAAGAGAAAAGGGTAAAGAGAAATAATAAGACAAACAACAAAACTAAAAGGGGGAACATTTACACAAAGCATCATCTGAGACTATTACATAGAGAGTGTACTTTTCCTATAATCACATTCCATTAAAAGTTTCAAATTAAACTCTAGGGGGGAGTTGTTGCCGCCGCCTCCTCCCACAGATACCATGGGTCTCTTTTAGTGCACATGCGACCCTCCACCAAATACGCTATACCGTCCAGCCCTTTGATATCCTGAAGGCGGTCAGTAATTTCCTTTATCCCCGGAACCTCCGAAGATCGCCATCTGGACGCCAGGCGAGTGGTCGCCACCGTCAATATATGGGCCAATAACTTCCGAAGAGGAACCGAAAGATTGGAGGGAAACATTTGAATCAAACACAGTTCTGGAGTGATCGCCACCGTCCTGGGGGCCACTCTGTATATAATGTTACCCACATCTCTCCAAAACGTCCGGAGAAGTGGACAGGTCCACCATATGTGAAAGAAGGTACCTCTCTGTGATTCACATCGCCAACACACAACTGAGGAGCCTGGTGTCACATGCCGACCTCTATCTGGTGTGATGTACCAGCGATAGAGCAACTTCTTCCTCGCTTCCATAAGGGAGGCACATCTAAATTTGCCTCTATCAAAACAGAGGCAGCGCGTCCACTCCTCGGAGGACAATTCCCTTCCTATGTCTCTCTCCCACATTTTCTGGAATCGCTCCCTATGATGTAGCGTGGGCCTAATCAGTAAATGATAGCAGGACGCCAATACATGAGAATTAGTGGTATAGTCCACACAATAGGATTCAAATGTGGACATATTCGGTCTAGGGTCCGGTAGCGCCCCTACAGCCCCTGAAGCAGAGAGGTAAGAGCGGATTTGTCTATATGGAAATCGAAAATCTCTCTGTGCTGAGAATTTAGCCTGAAGCTGTTCATAAGACAAGATGTCTTTTGGGGAGAACAGCTGACACAGTCGAGAGACTGAGAAGGAACGCCAGACATGGGGATTAAATGTTGGGATTAACTCTTTAAAGACCTTAATTGGTGTGGCCATGGAGAAGGGGTGTGTGGTTGTCAGGTGTCGCCGCCACCTATCCCAAGTCTGTATTAGTAGGGTAGCACTTGGCATCAATTGTGGTCTATGGAGGCGGCGTGCTCTTGCGAGCCAGAAGAAAGTATCAGCGGCATAAGGGAGGAACTGGGGCCCCAGGAGGTTCGCCCAACCCGGGAGCACCGCCCCCGACAGCAGCCTAGCCACAAGCGACAATATCGCAGCCGAATAGTATAACCTAAGATGTGGGAGGCCTACCCCCCCCCCAATTCTTGCGGTAGGTGCAACGTAGACATCCCCACTCTGGGTCTCTTATTCCGCCACACAAACTTCGATACGATTGACTGAAGAGCATTAAAGAAGGATGGTGGTGTCGCTATCGGGAGCGCCCTAAATATATACAGCAGCTTGGGAAGAAGCATCATCTTGACAGAGGCCATTCTACCCCACCATGATACCTCAGCCTTTGACCATTGGGAACATAGAGCTCTAGTTCGAGCAATAAGTGGATGATAATTAAGGAGGAATAGGTCCTGTCTATTAAAAGCAATTTTTATCCCCAAATAGGTCAGATACCGAGATCGCCACTCATAGTCGTATGTCACCTGTAGTGTGTCAAGGTCAGCCTGTGGGACTGCGTAAGTGAGAGCCTGCGTTTTCCCCATGTTTATTTTGTGGTATGATACTCTAGCATAGTCATTCAGTATCTGATGGAGACGTGGGAGAGACTCAATCGGGTTAGTTAGCGTCAATAGGATATCATCTGCGAACAAACTTATGGTACTTGACGAGGGGCCAATGGGAACTCCAGTAATACCCGAGTCCTGTCGTATCGCCTGAGCCAATGGCTCTAGAGCCAAGGCATACAAGAGCGGCGACAAGGGGCAGCCCTGTCTCGTCCCATTCGAAATCGGAATGGGCTGAGACATAAAGCCAGCGTTCAGCACCCTCGCCACAGGAGTAGAATAAAGAGCCATTATCGCCGTTATAAAGTCAGGGGGAAATTGGAATTTTTGGAGAACATGTCTCATATATAGCCAATTAATGCGGTCAAACGCTTTCTCCGCGTCCAAAGACAAAATCAAAGTCGGTGTGGAGAGGTTCGTAACTCTTTCTATTAAGTTCTGAAGTCGAAAAGTGTTATCAGTTCCCTGTCTATTAGTGATAAAGCCTACCTGGTCGTCATATATGAGGCGGGGGAGGAGGCGCGACACCCGAAGGGCCAAGACCTTCGCATATAATTTAGCGTCTACATTTAGTAGAGATATAGGTCGATATTTAGCACAGGAAGACGCCGGAGGAGTGGATTTCGGAATGGTGACAATCGTGGCAGCTAGCCACTCCGGCGGCGTCTGTCCCGAGGAAAACACAGATCGGAACAATGTCAATATAGGGGGGTTTAATATAGTCGTAAAGGATTTATAATATCGGGCTGTAAAGCCATCCGGGCCCGGAGCCTTCCCCTCGGGCAGGGCCTTAATCGCATCAGATATCTCCAAGGGGGATATCGGGGAGGAGAGGGACGACTGCTGTTCCTCAGTAAGGGATGGTAGGCCTATTTCCTGGAGGAATGGTACTATGTCCCGTATGGTGGGCTGATGAGTTGTTTCATCATCTTTCAAGTTGTACAATTTAAGATAGTACTCAGCGAAGCAGTCCGCAATATGTTGCGGCTGATGGTGAGAATTTCCCGCTGTATCCACTATGGTTCCAATCCTCGACGCTGCCGCTCGTGTGCGCAGTCGATTCGCTAGCATCTTACTAGGTCTATTGCCATAGATATAATATTTGGCCCTGAGTCGGCGCGCCGCCCACACGTAATCCCGCTTGTCTAAATCCATCAGCTGTTTGCGCAAGTCCAATAATTCAGACAACCGCTGATCAGTAGGCTGCAGTTTATGTTCGGTAGCCCTCTGATCTATCCTCTGCAACAGGTCTAATCTTTGGGAGTGATGCAGGCGTTTAAAGTGGGAGCCCCATTTAATTAACACCCCCCTAACTACCGCTTTGTGCGCTTGCCATAAAATGGGGGGGCTCATCTCCGGCGTGAGATTTTCAGCAAAATAGTTATTTAGGGTGTGTCTCACATCCTCCACCACCTCGGGACGCGCCAGCAGGGAGTCGTTCAGACGCCAAGTCGAATTACCTCTAGTGGAGTAAGAGTCCGCCAACTGTAAAGTCACCGGGGCGTGATCTGACCAGGATATCGATCCTATACTACAGTCCTGAATTCCACGCAACCCCTCTCCCCTTGTCAGAAAGTAATCCAGTCGGGAATATGACTTATAAACTTGAGAAAAAAAAGAATAGTCAGTCTCTCCCGGATGGAACATCCGCCACACATCATACAGCCCAAATTCCGAGAGCAATTTGGTCCGGGCCCGTAACTGCGCCCTCTGTCGGTTAGTGGCAGAAGAGGAAGGATCTAATACAATATTAAGGTCTCCGCAGATCACTAGATTACCCACTTGAGTCTCTGTCAATTTGATCAACAAGCGTCTACGAAACTGGGTCTGGTCAGTGTTGGGACAATAAACATTCACTAATGTGTAAAGCTGATGGTTAATGTCACAAATCAATATTACATATCTCCCATTGCTATCTAGAATCACGCGGCGCAATAAGAATGAAACCCCATCGTGTATTAATATAGATACGCCTCTTGATTTTGTTGGGGACGTGGCATGAAATTGGGTCTTATATTGAGGGACATTCAGTCGTGGATGGTCAAGTCGCCGAAAGTGGGTCTCCTGGAGACAGAGGACATTGGGTGTCTCCTTTTTAATATCTGCGTATAGGGAGTGCCGTTTATGGGGGGCATTCAGCCCTTTAACATTTAGGGAAATTATTTTCATGAAAGGGAAAACCCCTCTCTATACCAGGGAAACGCGTCTTCGTAATGGTGTTAATACTCCCGGGGCCCCCCGACCGCGTTCCACCATCCAGAGCTCTATAAGGGAAGGAATGAGCAGCACACTCTCTATTGCTAATGTGGGGGAAGAGAACTAAATGCAAGTTAAACCAAGTCAACAGGACCTGTAACAGGAAAAAAACATAGAAACAACCAAAAATATATACATTAAATCTCCTGGACCTTACTAGAACCGTACGGTCAACCCCTTTGGGTAGGGGGGAGAGAGGGGGAGTCTCCATACACATGTCCGGTGCAGCGCATGGAACCCATCTAGCGGTCCCAAACATGTTCCAAAGTATTTACTCAGTGAAAAAATGTCACGGCGCCCAGCCGTCTAAAAAACAGAAACCTCTAGTAGACCTCCAGAATTAGATCTTAAAGAAGGCCAAAGGTGGCAAGGCAAGTCTCCATATATATCTCTCTTTAAGTCCAACTCCGGCTTCACTTAACTCTGTGCCATTCTGGGGAGACTTTAGATGGAGATGAGGTCTCTTTCTCCGGCGGGGTATATTTCTCCAACAGGTTCCACTCGACCAACAGTTTCATCCCCTCCGCGGCCGTGTACATGACGTGAAGAGTTCCTTGGTGCCAGATCAGAAGTTTTACCGGAAAGCCCCAGCGATATTGTATTTGGCGATTCCTCAATATTTTCGTAACCGGGAGAAATTCCTTACGTTGGGCCATGGTATAGGCCGAAAGATCAGCGAAAAATAGCAACTCGGTATATGGTGCTGGCAAGGGGGACATTTTGCGGGTCGTAGCCATCAATGCGTCTTTTACGTGGTAAAAGTGTATACGTAGGATGGTATCTCTAGGAGTCGTGTTTGGCAGGGATTTTGGTTTGGGAAGTCGATGTGCTCTATCGAGCTGGAGTTGTTCACGGGACATATTAGGCAGTAGCACATGAAATAGCTCGTACAGGTAATCTGTTAGGGCGTCTTGACGCACTGTTTCAGGGATACCTCTTATTCTAATGTTATTGTGCCGTGATCTGTCCTCAGTATCAGCCACCTTAAGTAGAAGCTTTTCATGGGATTGTTTCAAGGACGTGTGTGCGTCTATCAGCTCGTTGTGAGCTAGACACAACTCATCTGTTTTAGACTCTACCTGCTCCACGCGGTCTCCCAGATCCCTTATGTCCTTGTGAATATCAGCTGTGATGGCTCTGAAGTCCGCTTGAATCGTTGTTCTAAGATCCTGCAGGAGCACCTGGATTTGTTTCTCCGTGGCCGGGGTAGAGTGAGAGCTGTCTCGCTGCTGCAAGTCCTCTGCATCGCCAATGTGGTCCGAGGAGGATCCCGGGGAGCCGCCATCTTGGATCTCGCGGCGTTTCAGTTTTTGGGCCGATCTACCTTGGTCCGGTACTCTTGGAGCCTTAGGAGGTGGCATCTTGATCCCTCTTGTCCCTCTGAGGGTTCTGCGGTGTCCGATGCCTCCAACGAGTGAGGTAAAGTTGCAGGTTTGTAATTTCGGCCGGGCGCCGCTGCAGAGCTCAGCTCACTTGCGTCCGCTCGTAATGGCCGCCGGACACGCCCCCCCAGGGAAGTGTTTTTTAAGGCCATCTCTGTATACACAAACCATGACCCCCCCCCCACACACAGATACTGACACACACCAGGCTCCCCACTATAAATATATGGTCCCCTCTCCTCTTAGATTGTAAACTCTGGAGCAGGGCTCTAAGAGGAGAGGGGACCCTGCTCCAGAGCTTACAATCTAAGAGGAGAGGGGACCCTGCTCCAGAGTTTACAATCTAAGAGGAGAGGGGACCCTGCCCCAGAGCTTACAATCTAAGAGGAGAGGGGACCCTGCTCCAGAGCCTACAATCTAAGAGGAGAGGGGACCCTGCCCCAGAGCTTACAATCTAAGAGGAGAGGGGACCCTGCTCCAGAGCTTACAATCTAAGAGGAGAGGGGACCCTGCCCCAGAGTTTACAATCTAAGAGGAGAGGGGACCCTGCTCCAGAGCTTACAATCTAAGAGGAGAGGGGACCCTGCTCCAGAGCTTACAAACTAAGAGGAGAGGACCCTGCCCCAGAGTTTACAATCTAAGAGGAGAGGGGACCCTGCCCCAGAGTTTACAATCTAAGAGGAGAGGGACCCTGCCCCAGAGCTTACAATCTAAGAGGAGAGAGGACCCTGCCCCAGAGCTTACAATCTAAGAGGAGAGGGGACCCTGCTCCAGAGCTTACAATCTAAGAGGAGAGGGGACCCTGCCCCAGAGTTTACAATCTAAGAGGAGAGGGGACCCTGCCCCAGAGCTTACAATCTAAGAGGAGAGAGGACCCTGCTCCAGAGCTTACAATCTAAGAGGAGAGGGGACCCTGCCCCAGAGTTTACAATCTAAGAGGAGAGGGACCCTGCCCCAGAGCTTACAATCTAAGAGGAGAGGGACCCTGCTCCAGAGCTTACAATCTAAGAGGAGAGGGACCCTGCCCAGAGCTTACAATCTAAGAGGAGAGGGGACCCTGCCCAGAGCTTACAATCTAAGAGGAGAGGGGACCCTGCCCCAGAGTTTACAATCTAAGAGGAGAGGGACCCTGCCCCAGAGCTTACAATCTAAGAGGAGAGGGACCCTGCCCCAGAGCTTACAATCTAAGAGGAGAGGGGACCCTGCCCCAGAGCTTACAATCTAAGAGGAGAGGGGACCCTGCTCCAGAGCTTACAATCTAAGAGGAGAGGGGACCCTGCCCCAGAGCTAACAATCTAAGAGGAGAGGGGACCCTGCTCCAGAGCTTACAATCTAAGAGGAGAGGGGACCCTGCCCCAGAGCTTACAATCTAAGAGGAGAGGGACCCTGCCCAGAGCTTACAATCTAAGGGGAGAGAGAGGACCCTGCCCCAGAGCTTACAATCTAAGAGGAGAGGGGACCCTGCCCCAGAGCTTACAATCTAAGAGGAGAGGGGACCCTGCTCCAGAGCTTACAATCTAAGAGAGAGGGGACCCTGCCCAGAGCTTACAATCTAAGAGGAGAGGGGACCCTGCCCCAGAGCTTACAATCTAAGAGGAGAGGGGACCCTGCCCCAGAGCTTACAATCTAAGAGGAGAGAGGACCCTGCCCCAGAGCTTACAATCTAAGAGGAGAGGACCCTGCCCAAGAGCTTACAATCTAAGAGGAGAGGGGACCCTGCCCCAGAGCTTACAATCTAAGAGGAGAGGGGACCCTGCCCCAGAGCTTACAATCTAAGAGGAGAGGGACCCTGCCCCAGAGCTTACAATCTAAGAGGAGAGGGACCCTGCCCAGAGCTTACAATCTAAGAGGAGAGGGGACCCTGCTCCAGAGCTTACAATCTAAGAGGAGAGGGACCCTGCCCAGAGCTTACAATCTAAGAGGAGAGGGGACCCTGCCCCAGAGCTTACAATCTAAGAGGAGAGGGGACCCTGCCCAGAGCTTACAATCTAAGAGGAGAGGGGACCCTGCCCCAGAGTTTACAATCTAAGAGGAGAGGGGACCCTGCTCCAGAGCTTACAATCTAAGAGGAGAGGGACCCTGCTCCAGAGCTTACAATCTAAGAGGAGAGGGGACCCTGCTCCAGAGCTTACAATCTAAGAGGAGAGGGGACCCTGCCCAGAGCTTACAATCTAAGAGGAGAGGGACCCTGCCCCAGAGCTTACAATCTAAGAGGAGAGGGGACCCTGCCCAGAGCTTACAATCTAAGAGGAGAGGGACCCTGCCCCAGAGCTTACAATCTAAGAGGAGAGGGACCCTGCTCCAGAGCTTACAATCTAAGAGGAGAGGGGACCCTGCTCCAGAGCTTACAATCTAAGAGGAGAGGAGACCCTGCCCCAGAGCTTACAATCTAAGAGGAGAGGGGACCCTGCACCAGAGCTTACAATCTAAGAGGAGAGGGGACCCTGCCCCAGAGCTTACAATCTAAGAGGAGAGGGACCCTGCCCCAGAGTTTACAATCTAAGAGGAGAGGGACCCTGCTCCAGAGCTTACAATCTAAGAGGAGAGGGGACCCTGCCCCAGAATTTACAATCTAAGAGGAGAGGGGACCCTGCACCAGAGCTTACAATCTAAGAGGAGAGGGGACCCTGCTCCAGAGTTTACAATCTAAGAGGAGAGGGGACCCCCCCAGAGCTTACAATCTAAGAGGAGAGGGGACCCTGCTCCAGAGCTTACAATCTAAGAGGAGAGGGGACCCTGCTCCAGAGCTTACAATCTAAGAGGAGAGGGACCCTGCCCCAGAGCTTACAATCTAAGAGGAGAGGGGACCCTGCCCCAGAGCTTACAATCTAAGAGGAGAGGGGACCCTGCCCCAGAGCTTACAATCTAAGAGGAGAGGGGACCCTGCCCCAGAGCTTACAATCTAAGAGGAGAGGGGACCCTGCCCCAGAGCTTACAATCTAAGAGGAGGGGGACCCTGCCCCAGAGCTTACAATCTAAGAGGAGAGGGGACCCTGCCCCAGAGCTTACAATCTAAGAGGAGAGGGACCCTGCTCCAGAGCTTACAATCTAAGAGGAGAGGGACCCTGCCCCAGAGCTTACAATCTAAGAGGAGAGGGACCCTGCCCCAGAGCTTACAATATAAGAGGAGAGGACCCTGCTCCAGAGCTTACAATCTAAGAGGAGAGGGACCCTGCCCCAGAGCTTACAATCTAAGAGGAGAGGGGACCCTGCCCCAGAGCTTACAATCTAAGGGGAGAGAGGGACCCTGCCCCAGAGCTTACAATCTAAGAGGAGAGGGGACCCTGCCCAGAGCTTACAATCTAAGAGGAGAGGGGACCCTGCTCCAGAGCTTACAATCTAAGAGGAGAGAGGACCCTGCCCAGAGCTTACAATCTAAGAGGAGAGGGGACCCTGCCCCAGAGCTTACAATCTAAGAGGAGAGAGGGACCCTGCCCCAGAGCTTACAATCTAAGAGGAGAGGGGACCCTGCTCCAGAGCTTACAATCTAAGAGGAGAGGGGACCCTGCCCCAGAGCTTACAATCTAAGAGGAGAGGGGACCCTGCCCCAGAGCTTACAATCTAAGAGGAGAGGGGACCCTGCCCCAGAGCTTACAATCTAAGAGGAGAGGGACCCTGCCCCAGAGCTTACAATCTAAGAGGAGAGGGACCCTGCCCAGAGCTTACAATCTAAGAGGAGAGGGGACCCTGCCCCAGAGCTTACAATCTAAGAGGAGAGGGACCCTGCCCCAGAGCTTACAATCTAAGAGGAGGGGACCCTGCTCCAGAGCTTACAATCTAAGAGGAGAGGGGACCCTGCCCAGAGCTTACAATCTAAGAGGAGAGGGACCCTGCCCCAGAGCTTACAATCTAAGAGGAGAGGGGACCCTGCCCCAGAGCTTACAATCTAAGAGAGGAGAGGGACCCTGCTCCAGAGCTTACAATCTAAGAGGAGAGGGACCCTGCCCCAGAGCTTACAATCTAAGAGGAGAGGGACCCTGCCCCAGAGTTTACAATCTAAGAGGAGAGAGGACCCTGCCCCAGAGCTTACAATCTAAGAGGAGAGGGGACCCTGCCCCAGAGCTTACAATCTAAGAGGAGAGAGGACCCTGCCCCAGAGTTTACAATCTAAGAGGAGAGAGGACCCTGCCCCAGAGCTTACAATCTAAGAGGAGAGGGGACCCTGCCCCAGAGCTTACAATCTAAGAGGAGAGGGGACCCTGCCCCAGAGCTTACAATCTAAGAGGAGAGGGGACCCTGCCCCAGAGCTTACAATCTAAGAGGAGAGGACCCTGCCCCAGAGCTTACAATCTAAGAGGAGAGGGGACCCTGCTCCAGAGCTTACAATCTAAGAGGAGAGGGGACCCTGCCCCAGAGCTTACAATCTAAGAGGAGAGGGGACCCTGCCCCAGAGCTTACAATCTAAGAGGAGAGGGGACCCTGCTCCAGAGCTTACAATCTAAGAGGAGAGGGGACCCTGCCCCAGAGCTTACAATCTAAGAGGAGAGGGACCCTGCCCCAGAGTTTACAATCTAAGAGGAGAGAGGACCCTGCCCCAGAGTTTACAATCTAAGAGGAGAGGGGACCCTGCCCCAGAGCTTACAATCTAAGAGGAGAGGGGACCCTGCCCCAGAGCTTACAATCTAAGAGGAGAGAGGACCCTGCCCCAGAGCTTACAATCTAAGAGGAGAGAGGACCCTGCCCCAGAGCTTACAATCTAAGAGGAGAGGGAATCCTAAAAATATCTAGTAGCTTTATAACAATATTATTATGTAATAAATAAAACTAGCTTTGTGTTATATATATATATAATATTAGTATAATGCTGCTGTTATTCAGAATACAATCCTATAATAATAATATCAGCATTACAGGAAGATGTGTGCGGGTGCTGTTACAATATGCCAATAAGTGTTCATGGATCCAGGTACCCTCAGGTCCAAGTGACTTCCTTCACAGCATCTCTCCATGTGCCGCCGCTGAAGCTGGGGTCAGACGAGCGTAGTGTTCAAGTCCGTGATGGCGCCTAAAAGTACGTCCGTGATAGCATGATAGAAAGCCCATCGGAGCCTGACACATGAAGTACGTCCGCACTGAACTGCGGACACACAACGGCCGCGGCAAACAGACACAAGGCAGGCAAGAACGTACAACCCCTAGAACGGCCGCACAAAGTGCGCTGCGTCCACAACGTCTGCATAGCTTTGTGTGTGAGTGATGGAACGTGGTCAGACGGACTGCATTTACACGCCCAGCATTTATATGTCCAGCATTTATACGCCCAGCATTTATACGCCCAGCATTTACACGTCCAGCATTTACACGCCCAGCATTTACACGCCCAGCATTTATACCTCCAGCATTTACACCTCCAGCATTTACACGCCCAGCATTTACACGCCCAGCATTTACACGCCCAGCATTTATACCTCCAGCATTTACACCTCCAGCATTTACACGCCCAGCATTTACACGCCCAGCATTTACACGCCCAGCATTTATACCTCCAGCATTTACACCTCCAGCATTTACACGCCCAGCATTTACACGTCCAGCATTTATACATCCAGCATTTTCACATCCAGCATTTACACGCCCAGCATTTACACGCCCAGCATTTATACCTCCAGCATTTACACGCCCAGCATTTACACGTCCAGCATTTACACGTCCAGCATTTACACATCCAGCATTTACACGTCCAGCATTTACACGCCCAGCATTTACACGCCCAGCATTTACACGCCCAGCATTTACACGCCCAGCATTTATACCTCCAGCATTTACACGCCCAGCATTTACACGCCCAGCATTTACACGCCCAGCATTTATACCTCCAGCATTTACACGCCCAGCATTTACACGCCCAGCATTTACACGGACAAAATGTTTTTGCTTTTTATTTTCTCTCCTACATCTGTCAAAATATACGTCAGTGAATAAGGCTGGGGTCAGACCAGCGCATTTTTAACGTGCGTTCTGGCGCACTTAATCACGGCCGCAGTAGCAGCAAATGACGGCCAATATACGAAGTACGGTCGCACGAAAGTCCGGCTGCGCAACGCAAGTGGAAAATGAACGCATTTTTTCGAGAACGCAGAACCCCTAGTACGGACGTACAGAGTGCGCTGCACCCGCTAGCGGCGTGTGTGCGTGATTTGGAGACGTCAGACCCTGCTCGTGTCCGGCCAACATAACGTCCAGACGCAAAAAGTTTCCTGATTTGGATTCGTAAAACATCGCACGAAAATGCGCATCGTATGACCATTTTCGCATATTCCGTGAAAAAATACATCAATGCGTTCGGACGCACTTTTTTACGTTCGCGTGTAAAAATACTTTCGTTTGACCCTAGCCTAAATGGACCATGTGGTCACTACTGCGTCTCCCGTACTAACGTACAGTCCGTAGAAATCGCGCTCGTCTGACCCTAGCCTTTAGGTGTCAGCGTCAGGACAGACACAAAACTGGATTGTTTTGGGGGATTTATGTTAACCTGCTCCTATTCACATACTGACACATTTTAACGCGTTTAATTTTCTTTACATTTTGACTCATTGCAAACCTTCTACCTGACTATTAATAAACCGTCTGCAAAACCTCCGACAGTAAACACTGCACAGCGTGAAGAATAAACCCTCTCACCCCCCTTCGTCATAGTCTGAGTCCCGGCGGCGACTCGAGCTGCGAGCAAGAAAGTGTTAATTCTGAGAACTCAGTAACATAACTGAAAGAAAAAGAATAAAGCCGGAGGATGAACAGAGACATGACACAAACTGACTGCGCGGCATTCACAGCATAACACACACGATGCACACCCCAAACATCCACAGCAAAACACACCCCAAACATCCACAGCAAAACACACGCGATGCACACCCCAAACATCCACAGCAAAACACACGCGATGCACACCCCAAACATCCACAGCAAAACACACGCAACGCACACCCCAAACATCCACAGCAAAACACACCCCAAACATCCACAGTTAAAACACACGCGATGCACACCCCAAACATCCACAGCAAAACACACGCAACGCACACCCCAAACATCCACAGCAAAACACACGCGACGCACACCCCAAACATCCACAGCAAAACACACACGACACACACCCCAAACATCCACAGCAAAACACACGCGACGCACACCCCAAACATCCACAGCAAAACACACGCGATGCACACCCCAAACATCCACAGCAAAACACACGCGACGCACACCCCAAACATCCACAGCAAAACACACACGTGACGCACACCCCAAACATCCACAGCAAAACACACACGCGAAGCACACCCCAAACATCCACAGCAAAACACACCCCAAACATCCACAGCAAAACACACCCCAAACATCCACAGCAAAACACACGCGACGCACATCCCAATCATCCACAGCAAAACACACCCCAAACATCCACAGCAAAACACACGCGAAGCACATCCCAAACATCCACAGCAAAACACACGCGATGCACACCCCAAACATCCACAGCAAAACACACGCGACGCACACCCCAAACATCCACAGCAAAACACACGCGACGCACACCCCAAACATCCACAGCAAAACACACGCGACGCACACCCCAAAGATCCACAGCAAAACACACGCGACGCACACCCCAAACATCCACAGCAAAACACACGCGACGCACACCCCAAACAATAACACAAGACGTAGTAACTGATAAACAATCCCCATGAAAGGAGAAGTTCACAGACACCTTCATTTCAGTCACAGGGTTTAACGTAAATACAGTCAGTGATTTATAAAGAGAATAAAAGGTATAAATTCCAGCCCAGACCTCAGGGGAAACGTCCTCTCAGCAATGGGTGCACGAACCACCTGACTCTGCCACATCCAGCGAGGCCGTACAGAGAACAAGAAAAGCACCCAAAGCTGTTATTACTTATTAAAGTTATTGAGACTTTTTAACAGAGTTTTGTGAATAAAACCTGATCATAAAAGCTCTGTAACGCGCTGCTCCGGGCGATGGAATGACTTGGATGGAGACTGTGATACACTCACATGATGCAGAGAATCCGATAAAGCGCGCGCTGCATGTGAGGAGGAGATAATAATCCACATCGCGAGAGACGACTCGACTCTGAAACCTTAACCAACATTCCAACATAAAGCCCTACTGACACCCAGAAAAAACAATACACAATTAAATGTATGAGTTGTGTATTAAGACAGACCTTAAATCCTCTGATCTATATTAGTCTCATACATACCGCACGTTACTGTGAGTTTTATTGCTGTGGAGCTCTGTGATACAGTAATGTGCGCTGTGTATGAGCATATCACAGAGCTCCACAGCAATAAAACTCACGCTCATACACACCGCACATTACTGTATCTCAGAGCTCTACAGCAATAAAACTCACAGTAAGGCTAGGGTCAGACGAACGCATTTTTCGCCGCGAACGTGAAAAAGTGCGGTCGAACGAACGAACGTATTTTTTCACGGAATGCGCGAAAGCGGTCATACGATGCGCATTTTTCGTGCGTGATTTTTTACGGATCGTCAATAAAACTCTTTTTGTGTCTGGACGTTATGTTGGCCGGACATTAGCAGCATCTGACGTCTCCCAATCACACAAACACGCCGCTATGCGGACGCAGCGCACTCTGTACGTCAGTAGTAGCGGTTTGACGTTCTCGAAAAAATGCGTTCGTTTGCCACTTGCGTTGCGCGGACGAACATTCATGCGGCCGTACTTCGTATGTTCCCCAGCATTGGACGTCATTTGCTGCTAGTACGGCCGTGATTTCGTGCGGCTAAACGCACGTTAAAACTGCTTTCGTCTGACCTTAGCCTAATGTGCGGTGTGTATGAGCATGAGTTTTATTGCTGTGGATTCTGTGATATGCTCATACACAGCACACATTACTGTGAGTTTTATTGCTGTAGAGCTCTGAGATACAGTAATGTGCGGTGTGTATGAGCGTATCACAGAATCCACAGCAATAAAACTCACGCTCATACACACCGCACATTACTGTGAGTTTCATTGCTGTGGAGCTCTGAGATATGTGCGGTGTGTATGAGCGTATCACAGAATCCACAGCAATAAAACTCACAGTAATGTGCGGTGTGTATGAGCTTGAGTTTTATTGCTGTGGATTCTGTGATACGCTCATACACACCGCACATTACTGTGAGTTTTATTGCTGTGGAGCTGTGATACGCTCATACACAATGCACGTTACTGTGAGTTTTGTTGCTGTGGAGAAAGACAAAAAAAAAAAAAAAAAAAAAAGAGTTTTTTTAAAAAAGAAAATCATAAATATGAAAATAATGAATCCAGGAAGAGAACCCCCCCCCCCACCACCACGGGGAAACAAATAGCGGCACTATAGCAACTTGCACCAGCATAACAGGAGACTCGCCCCTTTTGTGAGATACGGTCCATACACCGGTGAGAAGAAGACATCGGACTCGGAGTACCAGGATCTCTCTCACGAGGTTGACTCTTCCATGGGGTGTGGGGAGAGGACACCTTAGAGCACTCAGTGCTGGGTACCTGTAGCTCTGGGTCCAGAGTAGGATCAGATTCCAGTGGGTCGGCGAAAGCCCCAGCCGATATAGGAGATTGAGTCCTGAAGACACGGAAGGAGTGGACGGCTTTGCCAAATGTGAAGGAGACTTTAAAGGGAAAGCCCCACCTGTAACCACTGAATTATTTTGTAGGATCGCCAAACCCTAACCCTTTCACTGCGAAGACGTGTGGGGGACGTCCTGGGGTCCGCACGCTGTGTGATGAGGACGTCAGCATTGACTTTGTCTCCAGGGAATTGTTGATATAATGTAAATGAGCAGCATTGATAATGAAAAGACAGCGTTCAAAGCGTGCACAGCGCCATTTCCCATTAACCAGTTGTGGTCTTTTCCACTTGTGTCCCAACGTCACAACTTTGGGCCGTATCACAAAGCTGGTGCTAACTTAACCAGAGCTGGTGCTAACTTAACCAGAGCTGGTGCTAACTTAACCAGAGCCATTATAGTCTATGGAGGTTTTACGTTTACAGCAGCTCTGGTTACGTTAGCACCAGCTTTGTAATACGGCCCTAAGTGATTTGAAAAACAAAAACTGGCAAAACACAAATGCAATCACAGTCCCTAAAGAAGCCGGGTAGGATGGACCAAGAAAGATGGTAAGAAAAACAACCAAAAATATCAAACCCCACTTTGTTTCACTCCTTCATGAAAACAAGACACGAAATAATGGAGAGAAACCGAAACCCGCTTAAAATTTTATACAGGTTTATTCAAAGAGATTTGAAAAGTCACCGCAAACTCGCCGCAAACCCGCCACTCGCCGCAAACCCGCCACTCGCCGCAAACCCGCCACTCGCCGCAAACCCGCCAAACACTCACCGAACACTCACCGCAAACCCACTGAACACTCACCGCAAACCCGCAGAAACCACCACGAAAAACCCCGCCAAACACGATGGAAAAACCCGAATAGCCGCCGATCACAGCGCCGAACAGCCGCCAGAAAAACCTGACATGCAGACGAATGAGTTGAAAAAGAAAAACAAAACACAGTTCACTTGAAAGTTTGAAAAGTGAAACGCTGTTTGCCAAAAAAACTGCTGAACAAAAATGCCTGGAATTTACATATAAAATCCAATGAATGAAAATAAAAAGGCTGTTACAGGAAAAAGAAAAAACGATTTAAAAAAAAATTTTGCTGAAAAAATCTCAAAAAATTATTAAAAGATCCTAAAAAATCTATAAATAAAGAGACTTTTTGCTGCAGAATATTATAATGAACGGTTTATTAGATATTGAATTAAAATGGGAATATTTTTAACATTGAAGCCTATGGGATTCTCCTGATTAAACCTGTCGAATGAAACCACCGAATGGCAGGACATTAGGGGAACCTTTCACTGCTGGTTTGTGTTCTCTGAATAGACGAAGCATTGCTTCTCTATGGGGATTTCACTGCCCTCGAACAGGCACCGAACAGGCACCGTATGTGCAGGCAATTCGCCAGGATTTGGGAACTGCCGGCTCTCTGGATAGCCGAATGGCCAGGAAAGGTAACCGTACCCTGAATTTCACTGTTACATTTCGGGGCCATAATCGACTCTTTGAATAACCCTGTGAGTTTCCCCTCAAAAATAGGAGACGTAAAGGAAAGAATAAACTAAAGCCATTTCATTTCATTTCTCTCTTGAAAACAAGAAACATATTAATAAGTAAAACACTAAAGCAGATTATATTCCACTGAAAGCGACAACGTGACAGAAAAGACAAAGAACGAAACCCACATTGTTTAAATTCTCCCTTTCTCGAAAACAACATAAAAAACAAAGCGAGAGAAAACCATTACGATTGAGTCACGGCTACACATGCGCAGCATGAAATCTGCACAAAATGCAATAACAATCTGGTGTCATTTACCCAAAATGGAGAAAATAATTATTTTATGTAACAAAAAAACCCACAAATTAAGTAATTACTGTTACAAAACGACTCGTTATGTAATGTTTTTATATGGTCAGTTTGGTGACTTCTCCATTGTGACTAAAATACAGCCTCAGGCAACACACTCTGGCTTATTCAGAGACATGACATTTCAATGCTCTCTCGTTCCCCGCGCCTCCCTGCACTTCGGGGAATCAGTTCCCCACCCTGCGTTGTATGCAGCAAGCACTGCAGGGCCCCCGTAGTGCAGGGAAAACCCACCGCAAATCCGCCGAACACTCACCGAAAACCCACAGAAACAGCCACAAAAACCCCACCGAACACGCCGGAAAAAGCCGACGAGCAGCCGATCACAGCGCAGAGCAGCCGCCAGAAGAACCCGACACGCAGACGAACAGTAAGTAAATGTTTTATACAAACAGTACGCATGAAAGTTTCAGAATTGAAACGCTATTTGCAAAAAACTACTGAATAAAAATGTCTGGAATTTACATATAAAATCCTATGAGTCATAATAAAAAGGTCTGTTCAGGAAAAAAATAAAAGCTGCCGAACAGGCACCGTATTTCACTGCCTCCTAACAGGCACCGTATTTCACTGCCGCCAAACAGGCACCGTATTTCACTGCCGCCGAAAAGGCACCGTAGTTCACTGCCGCCGAACATGCACCATATTTCACTACCGCCGAACAGGCACCGTAGTTCACTGCCTCCGAACAGCCACCGTATTTCACTGCCTCCAAACAGGCACCGTATTTCACTGCCACCGAACAGGCACCGTATTTCACTGCCTCCGAACAGCCACCGTATTTCACTGCCGCCGAACATGCACCATATTTCACTACCGCCGAACAGGCACCGTAGTTCACTGCCTCCGAACAGCCACCGTATTTCACTGCCTCCAAAGGCACCGTATTTCACTGCCACCGAACAGGCACCGTATTTCACTGCCTCCGAACAGCCACCGTATTTCACTGCCGCCGAACATGCACCATATTTCACTACCGCCGAACAGGCACCGTAGTTCACTGCCTCCGAACAGCCACCGTATTTCACTGCCTCCAAACAGGCACCGTATTTCACTGCCACCGAACAGGCAATCCTATGAGTCATAATAAAAAGGTCTGTTCAGGAAAAAAAATAAAAGCTGCCGAACAGGCACCGTATTTCACTGCCTCCTAACAGGCACCGTATTTCACTGCCGCCGAACAGGCACCGTATTTCACTGCCGCCGAACAGGCACCGTAGTTCACTGCCGCCGAACATGCACCATATTTCACTACCGCCGAACAGGCACCGTAGTTCACTGCCTCCGAACAGCCACCGTATTTCACTGCCTCCAAACAGGCACCGTATTTCACTGCCACCGAACAGGCACCGTATTTCACTGCCTCCGAACAGGTATTTCACTGCCGCCGAACATGCACCATATTTCACTACCGCCGAACAGGCACCGTAGTTCACTGCCTCCGAACAGGCACCGTATTTCACTGCCACCAGGCACCGTATTTCACTGCCTCCGAACAGCCACCGTATTTCACTGCCGCCGAACATGCACCATTTTCACTACGCCGAACAGGCACCGTAGTTCACTGCCTCCGAACAGCCACCGTATTTCACTGCCTCCAAACAGGCACCGTATTTCACTGCCGCCGAACAGGCACCGTATTTCACTGCCTCCGAACAGCCACCGTATTTCACTGCTGCCGAACATGCACCATATTTCACTACCGCCGAACAGGCACCGTAGTTCACTGCCACCGAACAGGTACCGTATTTCACTGCCACCGAACAGGCACCGTATTTCACTGCCACCGAACAGGCACCGTATTTCACTGCCACCGAACAGTCACCGTATTTCCCTGCTGCCGAACAGGCACCGTATTTCACTGCCACCGAACAGGCACCGTATTTCCCTGCTGCCGAACAGGCACCGTATTTCACTGCCTCCAATCAGTCACCGTATTTCACTGCCGCTGTACAGGCACCGTAGGTGCAGACAATTTGCCAAAATTTGGCAAACTGCCTGCTCTCTGAATAGTGAAATGGCCCCTGGAATGTCCCGTACGCTGAATTTCAGATCTCTCTGAATAAGACTTCACTCAGTAGTGACCAGTGCAGGCGTTTGTGATACAAAAGAAAAAGGCAATTTAGAATGTGGTCCACCTGACCGTACTGACTACATCTAGAGGCTTGTCCTTAAAACAAGTCTAAGGTCCTCTATGTGACGGGATGGAAGTCCGCCTGCGGTCCTGCTCTGAACCCCCCCCCCCCCTACCGAGTGGCACGGCAACTCGGCGTCTCGAGCGGCCTGGAGGATGAAATGGCGTTGGTCCGGCGTCTGGAGAGATGGTGCAGTGTTGCCTTGGGGATCCCGTTCCTGGGTTGAGTGGTGATGCAGGAGTCCGCTGAGTGTCTCCTGCAATAGTGATTGTAGCTCTGAAATGAAGACACCAGACGCGGCTGTATGCTTTAAAACAGTGAACTCCTTTTATGGGGTTTTAACAGGGTCATTTATACAACTTCACACAAACAGATTTACCAGCTCCCCCACTCCCACAACCAGCACTGATTGGGAACAGAAGGCTGGGAAAGGAGCCAATCAGGTCCCTTTCAGGCTCTCCCATTGTCCAGGGGATTAGGCAGATGAGGTCTTGGAAAAGCCTCCAATCCTCTGGCCCGCTGCATCCTCCATCTTGGGGCATGAGATCCTTTGTTCTGTGAAACCATGCTGGGATGAGCAAAATGGCGACGGGGAAAAACACATACAAACGGTTTCTTACAGTTACATACAGAGTACATTTTTATTTACACTACACCAATAAAACCACATCTGGCAATAAAACAAAGTGTCCATATGTTCAAACGCAGAACCGATGGGAAAACAGGAAAAAAGGTCTTTAAAAAGGGTTTAGTCTTTTAGTCCTGTGGCTCGCTGACCAGAGCCTCCATGTCCGTTCCGTGACACTCTATTATTGGAGCTGAAAGAGAGTAAGTTAATATTTATTTTTTCATCTGGATTTCGGTGAATCTGTAAAACAGCAAATCACAGCATCAGATTATCTGAAGCAACTGCTTCTCCAACTGACATTATTCTCTAAACCTCCCGTGCCGGACTATAACCTGACACGTCTTGTCTGGAGGTTTCTACCAAATCCATCTAGGTCGGATCCAGCATTTATGATCCCAGGTGGATATGGTCTTGCAATCCCTCCATTGTCCTCTTCATGGTCTTCCATAACCTCCAATCTCTTTGGATGTGGCCCATCCTGTTGCATATGTGGCAGTTAGCCATGACGGGAACATGTGAAAGCGCTTGCTTCCATGCACTGTGGTCACATTTGCCCCATTTGCTTCTCCTAAGTGAGTTACAAGTCAACTGATCTGAGCAGGTGCCCTGGTATTTCACAATCTCAGCACCGCAACTGGGTCACATCTGCTAACGCCGCTCCCTCCCTCGATCCCCGTCACCCACCAGCGATCCGTCATGCCTTCTCCAGTGTCATGGAACTGACGTAGCGCTCCCCACGTCAAACCCCAAGACTTTTATTTCCATGGTGAAAACCCCAAAAGACATAGACCGTTGCTTTGGGGAAGACCTTATGTTCATTTATATTGTGTGGTTTTAAATATGTTTTACATCGTTTGGTTTTAGTTTAATTTAGTTTAGTGAAAAATGACATAGCTTTGGTTTTAAAATACTATATTCCTGTAGGTAAATGTGTCTTTGTATAAAACAGTAAACAAGCTTTGCTGTTGTGTAAATTATGCGTCAGGGATTTTCCCCATTATCTAAGTACATGTTTAATTTAAGGGATCTCTAATAGAGTGTGTGTTTAATCTGATGTGCTGGAACAATAGATGTAGAAATGTTATGTGGACTGAAGGCTAAGAGAATGTGAAGAATGTTGATTGTAAATAACTGCCATACCTCATTGTATGGATAGGCTCCTAATTAGTATGGGTATGCAAATTATGACTGTTGTACTGGAGCATAAATAGTGGCGTTGTTCATTAAAGGATTCAGTTCATCTGAGTGTTTGAAACATACAGCTCTGCCTGGTGTTGTCATTTCACGTCGGCTACATATCACCACCACCCAGGAACGG
Source organism: Leptobrachium leishanense (assembly GCA_009667805.1). Taxonomy (NCBI): domain Eukaryota; kingdom Metazoa; phylum Chordata; class Amphibia; order Anura; family Megophryidae; genus Leptobrachium; species Leptobrachium leishanense. The sequence continues at coordinate 1,479,398 of CM019064.1, forward strand.
GTCACTCTAACTCCGCAGCAGAACCTCGATTCGCCGCGCCGTTGCGCCACCTATTTTGGGATACCGCAACCACCCAGAATTGGGACCTCGACTCAGCGCCGTGCCTGCATCGTCAAGGAGACTCTACCGAACCGCGGTTCGCCACGCAGACCGTCTCCAGCCTTTCAATGGTCAGTAGATCCGCTGCTCGAGACGCCGAGTGCCGTGCCACTCGGTAGTCGGGCGGATTTCCACCGTGGGTGCCCCATCTACTCTCCAGATCTCCACCGCCACGTGGTCTTCTACCCAAGCCGCTCGAGACGCCGGGTGCCGTGCCACTCGGTAGTCGGGCTTGGCAACACCAACGAGGGGGTCAGATAGAGCCGGACCGCAGGTGGATACTCCATTCCGCCACATCCAGGTCTTAACCAAAGCTTAAAGACGGGTGCATTGAAAGAGTGGTGATAGCGTTCCCAAGAAATTAAGCCGCACACACAGATCTTGGGGTAAAACAGACTTTAATGAAACGTGAAGCAAATATATACAGTGCAAGGAGGGACCAGAGACCAATGGAAGATGACACTCTGACGTCCTCCTTCTTTCGCTGGTGATCCACAGCCCCAGCCATAACCAAATACTGTACCTGGTTTGATCATGGAACAATAGAATGTCATGTATCAGACTGGCTTAGATAATGGATAACAGACAACACAAACACACAACAGACTCATCGAGCAGCGATGTCTGGAGAACCAAGACCGCTCAGACCTGACCCAGCTGTAAAACCTAATCTATTACGGGGGGGGGGGGGGCTGCAGTGACACACACACAGTATTGATATTATCCATAATAAAAGTAACATAAACAATAACAAGATTAACAATATTCACACATAACACAGACACTGTATAGGCTTATAGGCACGGGGTGACATAGGAGCGGGTGGGGTCACAATATGCCAATAAGCGTTCTTGGATCCACTGGATTGTTTTGGGGGATTTATGTTAACCTGCTCCTATTCACATACTGACACATTTTAACTCGTTTTACTTTCTTTACATTTTGACTCATTGCAAACCTTCTACCTGACTATTAATAAACCGTCTGCAAAACCTCCGACAGCAAACACTGCACCGCGGGAAGAATAAACCCTCTCACCCCCCTTCGTCATAGTCTGAGTCCCGGCGGCTCGAGCTGCGAGCAAGAAAGAAAGTGTTATTTCTGAGAACTCAGTAACATAACTGAAAGAAAAAGAATAAAGCCGGAGGATGAACAGAGACATTACACAAACTGACTGCGCGGCATTCACAGCATTCCACAGCAAAACACCCCAAACATCCACAGTAAAACACACGCGACGCACACCCCAAACATCCACAGCAAAACACACGCGACGCACACCCCAAACATACACAGCAAAACACACCCCAAACATCCACAGCAAAACACACACGACGCACACCCCAAACATCCACAGCAAAACACACCCCAAACATCCACAGCAAAACACACGCGATGCACACCCCAAACATCCACAGCAAAACACACGCGATGCACACCCCAAACATCCACAGCAAAACACACACGACGCACACCCCAAACATCCACAGCAAAACACACCCCAAACATCCACAGCAAAACACACGCGACGCACACCCCAAACATCCACAGCAAAACACACCCCAAACATCCACAGCAAAACACACGCGACGCACACCCCAAACATCCACAGCAAAACACACACGACGCACACCCCAAACATCCACAGTAAAACACACCCCAAACATCCACAGCAAAACACACCCCAAACATCCACAGCAAAACACACCCCAAACATCCACAGCAAAACACACGCGACGCACACCCCAAACATCCACAGCAAAACACACACGACGCACACCCCAAACATCCACAGCAAAACACACCCCAAACATCCACAGCAAAACACACCCCAAACATCCACAGCAAAACACACACGACGCACACCCCAAACATCCACAGCAAAACACACCCCAAACATCCACAGCAAAACACACGCGACGCAAACCCCAAACATCCACAGCAAAACACACGCGACGCACACCCCAAACATTCACAGCAAAACACACGCGATGCACACCCCAAACATCCACAGCAAAACACACCCCAAACATCCACAGCAAAACACACGCGACGCAAACCCCAAACATCCACAGCAAAACACACGCGACGCACACCCCAAACATTCACAGCAAAAACACACGCGATGCACACCCCAAACATCCACAGCAAAACACACACGACGCACACCCCAAACATCCACAGCAAAACACACACGACGCACACCCCAAACATCCACAGCAAAACACACCCCAAACATCCACAGCAAAACACACACGACGCACACCCCAAACATCCACAGCAAAACACACCCCAAACATCCACAGCAAAACACACGCGACGCAAACCCCAAACATCCACAGCAAAACACACGCGACGCACACCCCAAACATCCACAGCAAAGCACACGCGATGCACACCCCAAACATCCACAGCAAAACACACGCGATGCACACCCCAACATCCACAGCAAAGCACACGCGATGCACACCCCAAACATCCACAGCAAAACACACGCGATGCACACCCCAAACATCCACAGCAAAACACACGCGATGCACACCCCAAACATCCACAGCAAAACACACGCGATGCACACCCCAAACATCCACAGCAAAACACACGCGACGCACACCCCAAACATCCACAGCAAAACACACGCGACGCACACCCCAAACATCCACAGCAAAACACACGCGATGCACACCCCAAACATCCACAGCAAAAAACACCCCAAACATCCACAGCAAAACACACGCGATGCACACCCCAAACATCCACAGCAAAACACACCCCAAACATCCACAGCAAAACACACGCGATGCACACCCCAAACATCCACAGCAAAACACACGCCAAACATCCACAGCAAAACACACCCCAAACATCCACAGCAAAACACACCCCAAACATCCACAGCAAAACACACGCGATGCACGCCCCAAACATCCACAAAACACACGCGACGCACACCCCAAACATCCACAGCAAAACACACGCGATGCACACCCCAAACATCCACAGCAAAACACACGCGACGCACACCCCAAACATCCACAGCAAAACACACGCGACGCACACCCCAAACATCCACAACAAAACACACACGACGCACACCCCAAACATCCACAGCAAAAAACACCCCAAACATCCACAGCACAAACAATAACACAAAAAAGCAGTAACTCATAAAAAGTAACCATAAACTGAAAAGCTGGCAGACACCTTCATTTCACAGTCACATGTTTTAACGTAAATACACAGGGTTATTCAAAGAGAATCGAAAAGTCACCACACGTTCGGTGACTTTTCGTTCTCCGCAATTCAGTGCGATTTGGCGATCCCATTTCGGCGACCCTGCGGTGTATTCAGCAAACACACAGGGTCCCCGAATTACAGGGAAAAAACCTGCCAACAACTCACCGCAAAACCCGGCGAACGCACACTGAAAACCCACAAAAACATCTGGATTAACCCGCCGAAAATGCAGGAAAAACCCGAGCAGGAGCCGATCACACGCAGTGAAGCCGCCGGAAAAAAAGACACCGGAGACGAATGCAGTGAATAAATTAGAAAAACAGTTTGCTTGAATGTTTGAAAAGTGAAACACTATTTGCAAAGAAACTACTGAGGGAAAATGTCTGAAATTTACATAAAATCCAATGAATGAGAAAAAGGGCGGTTACAGAAAAAAGAAAAAACTAAAAGATAATATTTAAAAAAATCCCAAAAAATGCTTAAAATATCCCCAAAAAATCTAATAAATAGACTTTTTGCTGCAGAATATTATAATCAACGGTTTATTAGATATTGAATTAAAACGGGAATATTTTAACATTGAAGCCTATGGGATTCTTCTGAATAAACCTGTCGAATGAAACCACCGAATGGCAGGGCATTAGGGGAACCTTTCACTGCTGGTTTGTGTTCTCTGAATAGCCAAAGCAGTGCTTCTCTATGGGGATTTCACTGCCCTCGAACAGGCACCGTATGTGCAGGCAATTCGCCAGGATTTGGCAAATTGCCTGCTCTCTGGATAGCCGAATGGCCAAGAAAGGTAACCGTGCCCTGAATTTCAGCGTTCTGTTACCTTTCTCCAGCAATTCGGATCTCTTTGAATAACCCTGTCAGTCACTGAGTTATAAAGAAAATAAAATGTATAAATTCCATCCCAGACCTCAGGATGATGGAGACTTTCTAAAAGAGTTGTCAATAAAACCTGATCATAAAAGCTCTGGAACGCACTGCCCCCAGTGATGGAATGACTTGGATGGAGACTGTGATACACTCAGTGCCAGGGACGTGCACTCAGGGGTGGCAGGGGAGGCTCCGCCTCCCCTGCCATGCCAGTAAATTAATGAGCTCATTGTGTGTAATGACATGTGATGTTGTGTATCTACATTTAAACTGTAAATAAATTGTTATTTATACTCATACTCACCTCTCCTCGCTCCCTCGTTGTGCTTTGTTTCTTCTCTGTCCACTTTTTTTTCTCCAGCAGCTTTCACTTTCTCAGTTTGCCGGCTGCTGTGTGTGTGTGTGTGTGTGTGTGTGTGTAATACACTACACAGACAGCAGGGGCAGCACTGAGCCAGCCTAGTCTACGCAATTTACGCAGCCCAACGCTATGCTAATTGCGGAGCTCAAGCTGGTGGCAGGCAAGCTCGTCATTGTCTCCAGGCAATGACAGCAAATGAAGCTTGAGCCAATGGGAAAGCTCCATTGTAGACATGTGCATTCGTTTTAGTACTAAAACGATTTAGTCCGAATTTTGAGATAATTTAGTTTTCGTATGACTCAAGAGATACGAAACTGCTCAGTACAAAAAACGAAAGAAACTAAAATAAAATGCACTACATTTTAGTTTCAGTCCTTTTTGTGATATTACATTGAGGAGTGAAGGAGACCAGCAATGAAGAGCGCAACATCCAAAGTTCTGCACCCTCCACAAGCCAATGCAGTAGGATGTTCTATACAGGGAGGGGAATTAATTAATGCAGGAGGATGTTCTATACATTATACAGAGAAAGGTATAAATTGAGGAGGATGTTCTATACAGAGAGGGACATTAATTCAGGAGGATGTTCTATACATTATACAGAGAGGGGTATTAATTAATGCAGGTGGATGTTGTATACATTATACAGAGAGGGGTATTAATTAATGCAGGTGGATGTTGTATACATTATACAGAGAGGGGTATTAATTAATGCAGGAGGATGTTATAAACATTATACAGAGAGAAGCGTTTTTTTTAGCCCTTTAAATCCAGTGGCTGTGAGCGCTGAGATCGGCTGCTTGTTATATTATCTCTCAGTACAATGTATCAGGCTCAGCTGTTACAGTAACTGACTGTAACAGTGCTCAGAGTTTCAGTAAAACAAGGAAATAATATTGTTCTAACCTCTTATATATAAAAATATTATTTACTAGTTTTACTGAAACTGAGCGCTGTGATGAGCAGCAGTCAGTTACTGTAACAGCTTTGCCTGACATGGGGCAGTATTACAATGTTGGTGCTAACTTAACCAGAGCTGTTGTAAACTGAAAACCTCCATAGGCTATAATGGCTCTGGGAAGTTTACAACAGCTCTGGTTAAGTTAGCACCAACTATGTAATATGGCCCACATTGTGCTGAGAGTGAGAGATACTGTAACAAGCAGCGTTCTCAACCCTCTGAGGAGCCACTACAATAGTAATTGTATCCACTGGTTTTCGGATGAATGAAATTAGTTTTCATACTAAAGAACTGAAAACAAATTTCTTTAGCAACTAAATAAATTGCATTTTAGGACTAATCCATTAGTTCAAAACGAAATTTTGTGCTGTGCACATGTCTACTCCATTGTCTCAAGCAAGTTTTTTTTTAAAAAAGCCCACCATGGGAGGCAGTGCTCCCATGGTTTGATTGACGCAGGACAGTCATGTGACTGTCCTCGTCAATCGTGGGGGGCGGGCAGGGAGATCACAGCAGTGTGACGGTGACAAACCCCCTCCAGAAAGTGCTGAGCGCATGTGCGTGTGATAAACACAGCACACATGCGCTCAGCACAGAGGGAGGGCGGGGGGGGGGGATGTCACAGTCACACACTCTCAAGCTCCAGCAGCTCCTCCTACATCACCTGACCTCGTGCCAGCACCACAGAGACACGTGGGACAGGAAGCAGCCGACCTCTTCTCTCTTGGACAGCACAGCCAGTGAGGAGCTGTCTCAGGTAAGTAAGGAGCCCTCCCCTGCAGGAACCCTGTGACTCTGCTGGGGCAAATCCACGAGCTGGGGCAGTACATCCACGAGCTGGGGCAGTACATCCACGTGCTGGGGCAGTACATCCACGTGCTGGGGCAGTACATCCACGTGCTGGGGCAGTACATCCACGTGCTGGGGCAGTACATCCACGTGCTGGGGCAAATCCACGAGCTGGGGCAAATCCACGAGCTGGGGCAAATCCACGAGCTGGGGCAAATCCACGAGCTGGGGCATATCCATGTGCTGGGGCAATATCAATGAGAGGAGCTGGGGCAATATCAATGAGAGGAGCTGGGGCAATATCCATGAGAGGAGCTGGGGCAATATCCATGAGCTGGGGCATATCCATGTGCTGGGGCATATCCATGTGCTGGGGCATATCCATGTGCTGGGGCATATCCATGTGCTGGGGCAATATCAATGAGAGGAACTGGGGCAATATCCATGAAAGAAGCTGGGGCAAAATCCATGAGAGGAGCTGGGGCAAAATCCATGAGAGGAGCTGGGGCAAAATCCTGTGTATATCTAGCTCTGATACAAGCCAGTGCCTCACCAGCCACTGACCTCACCGCACGTCACTGCTCAGTGCTGGATGCAGAGAATCTATCCTATAAAAGAATAAGCTGCGGCGTGTCCGTCGCCAAAAAAACGGACTGCGCATGCGCACAGCCCACAGGGTGCTGTGGCGGTTGGATGCGCGCGCAGCCGGGTGCGCGCGCGCCACCCGCCGCAGCACGCCCAAAGCGTCCTACGGAGGTTGGCTGCGCGCGCATCCAACCTCCGTAGGACGCTTTGGGCGTGCTGCGGCGGGTGGCGCGCGCACCCGGCTGCGTGCACATCCAACCGCCACAGCCTGTTACGGAGGTTGCCACGCGCCTCCCGCCGCAGGACCAATGTTGGAAGGGCGCGAAAACGGCACCGAGCCCAGAGCCCAGCGCCCAGAGCCCAGAGCCCAGCACCGAGCCCAGAGCCCAGCATCGAGCCCAGAATCGAGCACCGAGCCCAGAGCCCAGCACCGAGCCCAGAGCCAGCACCGAGCCCAGAGCCCAGCACCGAGCCCAGCACCGAGCCCAGCACCGAGCCCAGAGCCCAGCACCGAGCCCAGAGCCCAGCACTGAGCCCAGAGCCAAGAGCCCAGCACCGAGCCCAGCACCGAGCCCAGAGCCCAGAGCCCAGCACCGAGCCCAGAGCCCAGCACCGAGCCCAGAGCCCTGACCCAGAGCCCAGAGCCCTGACCCAGAGCCCAGAGCCCTGACCCAGAGCCCAGAGCCCTGACCCAGAGCCCAGCACCGAGCCCAGACCCAGAGCCCAGCACCGAGCCCAGAGCACCGAGCCCAGAACTGAGCCCTGACCCCGAGCCCAGAGCCCAGCACCGAGCCCAGAGCACCGAGCCCAGCACAGAGCACAGCCCAGAGCACCGAGCCCAGAGCACCGAGCCCAGAGCACCGAGCCCAGAGCACCGAGCCCAGAGCACCGAGCCCAGAGCCCTGAGCCCAGAGCACCGAGCCCAGAGCCCTGAGCCCTGAGCACCGAGCCCTGAGCACCGAGCACAGCACAGAGCACCGAGCCCCGAGCCCAGCACCGAGCCCCGAGCCCAGCACCGAGCCCCGAGCCCAGCACCGAGCCCCGAGCCCAGCACCGAGCCCCGAGCCCAGCACCGAGCACCGAGCCCAGCACCGAGCACCGAGCCCCGAGCCCAGAGCCCAGCACCGAGCCCAGAGCCCAGCACCGAGCACAGAGCCCAGCACCGAGCACAGAGCCCTGACCCCAGCACCGAGCCCTGACCCCAGCACAGAGCACAGAGCCCAGCACAGAGCCCAGCAGAGCCCAGACCCCAGCACCGAGCCCTGACCCCAGCACCGAGCCCTGACCCCAGCACCGAGCCCTGACCCCAGCACCGACCCCAGCACCGACCCCAGCACCGAGCCCAGAGCCCAGAACCGACCCCAGAACCGAGCCCAGAGCCCAGCACCGAGCACAGACCCAGCACCGAGCCCCGAGCCCAGAGCACCGAGCCAGAACCGAGCCCAGCACCGAGCACCGAGCCCAGCACCGAGCACCGAGCCCAGCACCGAGCCAGAGCCCAGCACCGAGCCCAGAGCCAAGCCCAGAGCCCAGCACCGAGCCCAGCACCGAGCCCAGCACCGAGCCCAGCACCGAGCCAGAGCCCAGCACTGAGCCCAGAGCCCAGCATCGAGCCCCGAGCCCCGAGCCCAGCACCGAGCCCCGAGCCAGAGCACCGAGCCCAGAGCACCGAGCCCAGAGCACCGAGCCCAGAGCACCGAGCCCAGAAGCCAGCACCGAGCCCAGCACCGAGCCAGAGCCCAGCACAGAGCACAGCGCCCCGACCCCAGCACCGAGCCCAGCACCGAGCACAGACCCCAGAGCCCAGCACCGAGCCCAGAGCCCAGCACAGAGCACAGCGCCCCGACCCCAGCACCGAGCCCCGAGCCCAGCACCGAGCACAGACCCCAGCACCGAGCCCTGACCCCAGCACCGAGCCCTGACCCCAGCACCGAGCCCTGACCCCAGCACCGAGCCCTGACCCCAGCACCGAGCCCAGAGCCCAGCACCGAGCCCAGAGCCCAGCACCGAGCCCAGAGCCCAGCACCGAGCCCAGAGCCCAGCACCGAGCCCAGAGCCCAGCACCGAGCACAGAGCCCAGCACCGAGCACAGAGCCGAGCACCTGAGTGCAGAGCCCAGCGCCTGAGCCCAGTGCAGAGCCCAGCGCCTGAGCCCAGCGCAGAGCCCAGCGCCGAGCCCAGCACCTGAGCGCAGAGCAGAGCACAATAGATGGCACAGAGCAGAGCACAACCCATTAAAGGCACAGAGCAGAGCACAACCCAGTAAAGGCACAGAGCAGAGCACAATAAACGGCACTGAGCCGAGCACAATAAACTGACGGTGGGCCTGACCTGACATGGCACAGAAGGGATGTGAGCTTCTTGAGCAGTTAACAGACATGACCCATGAATGTATAAACAAAAACAAGGGATTTACTTACAACAGCAAAGTATATAAACAGCAAGGATCAAGAAAAACACACATGAAACTAAAGACCTGAGCACTAGAAATAAACTAAAATACTGAGATACAAATACCAAAACATAGAACCAGATCAGAACGAAATGCATGAAACAGATAGCTAATCAAAAAGCAACAACATGAGAGGGCTAAATACTAGAGCAACATAAGCAAGAACATAAACTAGAGAAAACATGAATATTAGACATGAACTTGAACCAAGAACATAGACCTGAATATAGACAGAAGAACTAAGAAAGGATATATTAAATGCAAACATCACCTAAGCAAGACAGACCTGAACATGAATGCATGAGCTGAGTACACTGAAGCAGGATCAGGATCAGAATGAAGCTAGAATCACAGCGAGGCTTGAATCAAGACTAGGAATACAGAACAAACTGAGAACATGGATCAGACTGAGAACAAGGATAAACTGGAGGCTAGGATCAGAGTGAATACCAAAATGAGGCAGCGCCCTTCTTTGGGCGATGCCTGCTTATATACAGAGTCCACTTAAACAATTGAGTCCAGGTGAGGTCCAGGCTTGAACGTGAACCAAAGGTCCAGAACTTGGATGCAATATCCATAGAAGCCAGAGGGGGCGCCAGAGACCCAGGACTTGACATAAACGCCAAAGAGCCGAGCACAGCACAATAGACTGCACAGAGCCAAGCACAATAAAAGCCACAGAGCCAAGCACAGCACAATAGACGGCACAGAGCCGAGCACAATAAACGGCACAGCGCCGAGCACAGCACAATATACGGCACAGAGCACAGCACAATAAACGGCGCCGAGCACAGAACCAAGCACAACACAGTAAACGGCGCAGAGCACAATAAAAAGCAGAGCACAATATAAGGCACGGAGCAGAGCACAGAGCCAATGCGCAGAGCCCAGCACAGAGCCGAGCAAAACAGAATAAACGCCACAGAGCCGAGCACAGTACAATAGACGGCACAGAGCCGAGCACAACAGAATAAACGGCACAGAGCCGAGCACAGCCAAACACACCACAATAAACGGCACCGAGCACAGAACCAAGCACAACACAATAAAATGTGCAGAGCACAATAAACGGCACAGAGCAGAGCACAATATACTAGGGATGTGCGTTTCGGGTTTCGGAATTTCGGAATTTCCACGAAATTTCCCGATTCGGGCCTTTCGATGCGGCCGAAATTCCGAAATTTTTTAGATCCGAAAAAGTCGAATCCGAAATGTTTTCCGAGCCAAATCGAAAAATTTTTGAATTTTCGAATGGACTTGAAATGTGTCAAATCGAAATTTATTTTCCCTCTATTCATGATTTCGGTTCCATTCAGGATTTCGGTTCCATTTCGGTAATTCTGAACATCGTTTATTTAACTATTATCGGTTATATCGCTGATTCTGTAAATTTTGTCTTTGTAAATGTGCTGGGGCAAATCAATGAGCTGGAGCAAATCCATGTGCTGGGGCAAATCCATGTGCTGGGACAAATCAATGAGCTGGGGCAAATCCATGAGCTGGGGCAAATCCATGTGCTGGGGCAAATCAATGTGCTGGGGCAAATCAATGTGCTGGGGCAATATCCTATGTGCTGGGGCAAATCCATGTGCTGGGGCAAATCCATGTGCTGGGGCATCCATGTGCTGGGGCAAATCCATGTGCTGGGGCAAATCCATGAGCTGGGGCAAATCCATGAGCTGGGGCAAATCCATGTGCTGGGGCAAATCCATGAGCTGGGGCATCCATGAGCTGGGGCATCCATGTGCTGGGGCAAATCCATGTGCTGGGGCAAATCCATGAGCTGGGGCATCCAAGTGCTGGGGCAAATCCATGTGCTGGGGCAATATCCTATGAGCTGGGGCAAATCCATGTGTGAGCTGGGGCAATATCCTATGTGCTGGGGCAAATCCATGTGCTGGGGCAAATCAATGTGCTGGGGCAAATCCGTGAGCTGGGGCAAATCCATGTGCTGGGGCAATATCCTATGAGCTGGGGCAAATCCATGAGCTGGGGCAAATCCATGTGCTGGGGAAAATCCATGTGCTGGACTGCTGGGGCAATAGAGTTAGACAGCTTTGAAACGAGGAGAACAGATGTTCCGAAAAAAATGAAAATTTCCAAAATAGCGAAAAGCCGATAACCAAAAAACGAGCAAAGTGACACGAAAATACGAAAAATAGTCGATATATACCGAAAACCATGTACAATTCCGAAAAACGGAAATTTCCGAAATAACGAAAAGTCGATACAGAAACCTAGTAAAGTGACCCGAAAATACGAAAAATGGTCGATAGTCCGAAAAATAAATGTACCCGAAAAACGAATCGAGCCGAACCGAATCGAAACAGAAAGCAGTCGAAACGAGCCGAATCGAAAAGTTTAAAAATTCGAAAAATCGAATCGAACCGAAAAAAAAAATCGGTGCACATCCCTACAATATACGGAGCCGAGCGCAGAGCCAAGCACAGAGTAGAGCACAACAGAATAAACGCCACAGAGCTGAGCACAGCACAATATACAGCACAGTATATGGACGTGAACAAGGCTACTTATTACCAGGGACTGATGCTTCACTAAAAATGTTGTATTCAAAGAAATTTATTCAAAATAGTCACTAAAAATATTTAACTTTTCTTGACGCTGCTGTGTTTTCCTTTCCACCAACATTCATACGCGCCACACTTATCAATAGACTGCCCTCTGGGCAGGCTTTACACCTAGTCAGATAATAATCCCCATCACACAGAGCCGTAGCTCGCTCCTTTTGCACCCGAGGCAAGAACAGAAAATTGTGCCCCCCCACACGTTATTTTTAAATAGGCATATGAATTATACATGTTGCAGGGCAGCACTTTTCCCTGTGCTCCCCCTCTGCATGAAATAATAATGTATGTCCAGAAAACATGGCTGACCTGGTAACAATACTTTATGGCCCTGGGTTGAGTGTAACCGAGTGAGAAACGAGTGATTAAGTGTGAGGGAGCTTATAGTTCATGGAGTATAGGATGGAGGTTATTAATTGAGTGTAACACACACGCACACGCACACACACGCACACACACACACACACACACACACTCAAACCGATAGCCACACAGTAACCGCTACAAAGACCTACAAAGACACACACACACACATTGGCAGATCTTCACATACTTCAATATCTTAAATCACGCCTGTTCTCCATACCGTAAATCAACCCCCTCCATGCCTCCTATTAGCAGCCCACTTCATGCTCCAGGTTTCATCACTATCTCCATGCCCTCGATATTACACTTTTGTCTTGGGGTTAGCCAAAGACTGCTGAATGTGCCACCACCAAATGGTGCAATTTCGTGGCCATTTGGCTATTCAAAAAGCAGCAAAATACGGCAATGAAATCCCCCATGGAGAAGCAATGGTTAATCTATTCACATTGAACTGCAGAGAAATGTCAGTGAAATGCCCTGATGTTCAGTGGTTTCATTCGACAGGTTTATTCAGGCGAATCCCATAGGTTTCAATGTTACAAATATTCCCGTTTTAATCCAATATCTAATAAACCGTTCATTAATCTGTAGCAAAAAGTCTTTATTTAGATTTTTTTTTTTAGGCATTTTTCAGGATTTTTCCAGCAAAATTTTTGATTAAGATTTGTTTACCTGGGGTTTTTTTAAAATTCTGTAACAGAACTTTTTATTATTATTCATAGGATCTTATATATTATTTCCATGCTTTAGTTTAGTTTTAAATGCCCTTTAAAAGTTACAGTTTTTTTTTTCTTACCCCTGTTCGGCTGCTGTTTGGCTTTTTCCAGCTACATTCATTGTCTGATTGGTGGGTCTTTCGGCGGCTGTCCAGTCAGTGGCTCCCTTCTGCGACCCTGTGGTGAATGTGAATCACCGCAGGGTCAGCAAATTGAGGTTTGTTGAAGGAGAGAAGCACTGAAATTGTGTTGAAATTATAGAGCTCTATGAATACTTTTTAGAAATGATTTAAAATTCTGAGCATAATTAATTTACACAGTTACACTAGATTGCCAAAAATATTCGCTCACCCATCCAAATCAGGAGCTGGGCAGTGAGCAAAAATACCTTTCATTGCTGCTGCTGCATTTAACCTTTACAACATCCTTTAACACCTAATCAATGATCAGTTCCCTACATCAAAGAGAGCTAGCCGGTACTCTTAGAGTCTTTGTCAGAAAGAAACAAAAGATGTTGACTTAATGTCTCCTTCCTCAATAAATGCTGGAAAGCCCATAATTGAACCTTCAAGGATTGAGCAAAGGTGTTCAACATCTGTTTCCTACTCTGATACAAAGAGTTTTCTGAGATCCAATTTGATATAAGAAGGGACGCAATTTATAGAAAGATTAAAATATCCCTCAACATTCCCCTCTTTTATTGTTAATCAAAATAACAATAACTAATTTTAATTTTGTAACCCCCAACACGTCCTATTTCAGCAGTAGAGAAAAAACCTTCCTTTTAAATTGACAAGGGCTGGGAAATCTCCAAGGGCACCAGGCCTATGAAGGACTATTCCTCCCTCCAGGTGTCAAAGCTTACTGTAACGTTGGGGGCTTCCAGCCCTACCTGTGTGCTTGAGGACAGCAAGTCTGATGCTGCTCGCTGACCACTGCCTGGTTTAAATGGAGACAGGCAGGGAGGTGATTGCATGAGGTGTGGCTTGAGTGGGGGCGTGGTCTGGTGAAGGTCTTTAAAAACCCTCAGTATAGTTTCAGAAGTTGCCAGATCGTGGTTATCCATACCTGAGCTCCTTGTACCTGACTGCTATATTGATTTAACCTGTTATTGACCTCTGCTTGTGTTCTGACCATTCTGCCTTCTGTTGCCCTAGACTATTTTCTTGTACTACGCTACTGCTCTGATACCGACCCGGCTATTCCATTTGACCATTCTGAACTCTGTATTCCTGATTCTGGCTCGGCTGACTCCTCTCCGTATTGTTAACCCTTTTCTGTCTAGCTAGTTTACCTGGCCAATTCTAAGGACCAGACAGATAGGGATCATTCACAGCTACACTGTTGGTAGCTTCTGGGTTTTGTGGAGTGTTGGGGGTTAAGTACTGCGTGGTGGGATCCGGGAACCGTGACATTACGATCTGGCCAATATGGATCCCGCAGATTTAACACAGCACTTGGCTACCTTTGTATCCAGACAGGATGAGCAGGATCATAGGATGGATCAGTTTGCCATTGCCTTACAAACTATCCTGAATCGTACTGCACACCTGGAACCAGTTGGGGTTGCACCCCCGCCTGCTATACCTGTGCCCCCTGTCGTTCAGACATCCCAGGTACACATGACCGCTCCTATGAGGTTTGACGGTACTCCCTCTGAGTGCCGGGGATTTTTGGTCCATGTGGATATTCATTTTAAATTAAATCCACAAATGTTTTTCTCTGACATTGCCAAAGTGGGGTTTATTATTAACCATCTGTCTGGCAGAGCGTTGACATGGGCGACTCCTTTATGGGAGGCAGAGAGACCTATTGTACGGGATTATAAAGAATTCATAGCCGAGTTACAACGTACATTTAATCCTACCAGAAAGGCCACGATAGCCGGCAAATCCTTGTTCCGCATACGTCAAGGGAACAGGACTGTGTCTGATTATGCCATAGAATTTAAAACCTTAATTCTGATGTGAACTGGACAAATGAGACACTGGTTCTGGCTTTTATGGAGGGTTATCAGAGTCGTTGATGCATGAATTAGCTCCACGTAAACTACCTGAGGTATTGTGTGAACTCATTGATTACTGTATAGATCTGGATAATCAGATAAGGGATAGAAGGACTCCAAGAGAGAGACCCAAGAGACCGTTACCTAGGTTGGCCCCTGTCTTTCAAGCACCACCCAGAGAGTTATCTCCTCCCTCAGAGCCTATGCAACTAGGCCGTACTAGGCTTACAGAGGAGGAGAGAACAAGGCGTTTTCGTGAGGGATTGTGCCTGTATTGTGGTTTGGAGGGACATGTACGATTTCAATGTCCTACTCGCCCTAAGATGCATGATAAGCCGGAAAACTACCGCACCTAAGGCAGCTGAGGAGACAGGCCTTGGGTGTGACATGCATGTCTCCTATCAAAGACACTAAACTTATGTTACCAGTATCCTTGGCTTGGGAGACCAAGACCACACATAATACCGCTTTTGTGGATTCTGGGGCTGCTGGTAACTTTATTGATGTTAACTACGCTTCTTCCATTTCTCTACCTCTGGTTGTAAGAGAGACACCCTTAGCCGTTGAAGCCATAGATGGCAGGCCGTTATCCTGCCCTAGGATTACTCACGATACGGTTACAGTAGTTCTTACTACTGGTCTCTTGCATAAAGAAAAGATCATATTCCAAGTTATCCACTCACCTTCCAATCCTGTTGTACTTGGTTTCCCCTGGTTGGTGGAACACAATCCCGTTATTGATTGGGTTAAAGGAGAGATACTGTCTTGGAGTTCTGCATGTTTTGGGACTTGTTTAATACCCATTCAGCATGTCGGTGCCCTGAACACACCCACAGCCCCTCCATTGTCTACTGAAGTTCCTGAACAATATGCAGACCTCAGGGCTGTATTTGATAAAAGAGAGGCAGACAAACTACCTCCACATAGACCATATGATTGTGCTATTGATATTCATCCGGGTACCATGCCTCCTCGAGGCAAAGTATATCCTCTTTCCATAAAGGAGAACCAAATTATGGAGGAGTATATCAAGGAGAATTTGGAGAGAGGTTTTATCCGACGTTCCTCTTCTCCAGCAGGGGCTGGATTCTTTTTTGTGTCGAAAAAAGAGGGAGATTACGCCCGTGTATTGATTATAGGGGGCTTAACAAGATCACCATTAAGAACGTGTACCCTATCCCTCTCATATCGGAACTGTTCGACAGGTTAAGGGTTCAGCAGTATACACTAAACTTGATTTAAGAGGAGCTTACAATTTGATACGCATAAAAGAGGGGCATGAGTGGAAAACAGCATTTAACACCAGGAGTGGGCATTATGAATACTTGGTCATGCCTTTCGGTCTTTGTAATGCTCCAGCGGTATTCCAGGATTTTATTAATGATGTGCTCAGAGATTTCTTGCAAACCTTTGTTATAGTATACCTAGACGATATGATTTACTCTCCCGATCTGAAAACCCACCATGCACATGTCAGACAGGTATTAGCTAAATTACTGGACAATGGTCTTTATTGCAAACTAGAGAAGTGTTTATTCGACATTACTACTGTGAAATTCCTTGGGTACATTATCACTCCAGAGGGTTTTGAGATGGATCCTTCTAAACTCACGGCCATCTCAGAATGGCCTCTTCCTCAAGGTCTCAAAGCCATACAGAGGTTTCTGGGGTTTTCTAACTATTATAGGAGATTTATCAAGAATTATTCCGCTATAGCCTCTCCTATCATTAATATGACACGTAAAGGTCTGAAGTACCAGATCTGGTCTTCTCAATCTAAACAAGCATTCGAAGCCCTCAAACAGGCTTTTACTTCCGCTCCCGTGTTACGGCATCCTGATCCCAGGATTCCGTTTATTCTTGAGGTTGATGCTTCTGAGATAGGCATTGGGGCTGTCCTGTCTCAAAGAGAATCTCCAGGGAAACCACTACATCCTTGTGGGTTCTTTTCAAGAAAATTATCACCAGCAGAACGCAATTATGATATTGGCAACAGAGAATTGCTTGCTATTGTGTCTGCCCTGTCAGAGTGGAGACATTTGTTGGAAGGTACTCTTGATCCTTTGTTGATAATCACTGATCATAAGAACCTTACGTACATCGGGGATGCTAAACGTTTGAACTCGAGACAGGCCAGGTGGTCATTGCTACTGTCTCGGTTTAATTTTGTATTGACTTACAGACCAGGTGACCGCAATGTAAAGGCTGATGCCTTATCTCGTCAATATGACCCATATGAATCTAATACACAAGACCACAATCCTATAGTTCCTCCTGAACGTATTGTGGCTTCCACAGTCTTGTCTGTCTCCTCGCCTTTCCTGGAACGCCTCCAGGCAGCTCAAGTGGGGGCTCCACCTGACAAGCCTCCAGATATGTTGTTTGTACCTGAAAAGGAAAGACAAGAATTACTCATAATGTTTCATGATTCTAAACCAGCAGGTCATCCTGGTATTACTAAGACTCTTACCAGTATTCCAGACAGTTCTGGTGGCCACCATGCGACAGGACGTACGCCTGTTTGTTTTGGCTTGTCAAATCTGTGCCAGAAGCAAAACCAGTAAAACCTTGCCTGTCGGTCTATTGCAGCCTTTACCCACGCCTAAGAGGCCTTGGTCTCATCTATCTATGGATTTTATTGTGGACTTGCCGAAGTCCAAAGGTCATACTGTGGTTCTGACAGTTGTAGACCGCTTCTCCAAAATGGCTCATTTTGTCCCTTTACCTAAGCTTCCTACAGCCAAAGAACTGGCGGTTGTCTTTGCTAGAGAGATTGTACGAATACATGGGGTTCCGTCTGAAATAGTCTCTGACAGAGGAGCTCAGTTCGTCTCTCGTTTCTGGAGGGTTTTCTGTGCGGAGATGGGGGTGCGATTGGCCTTCTCTTCAGCATACCATCCACAAACCAATGGGGCAGCAGAGAGGGCAAATCAGGGTCTCGAGCAGTACATACGTTGCTTTACCACACAACAACAAGACAATTGGTCGGAGTTGTTGCCCTGGGCTGAGTATGCACGTAATAACGCCGTTAATGAGACCACTGGCCACTCTCCTTTTTCTGCTATCTATGGTTTTTTCCCTCCGGCTCTACCGCTTCAGTTTAATGAACAGGCCATCCCGGCTCTCGATGACCATCTCACTCAACTACAAGAGATTTGGAGACAGATTCGCGTAAATATGGAGCGCAATGTTGCTGTCCAGAAACGCAAGGCTGACAGGCATAGGTTACAAGCTCCCTCCTATAACGTGGGGGATAGAGTTTGGTTGTCTACTAGGAACGTGAAGTTACGGGTGCCTTCTATGAAAATGGCACCTCGGTTTATTGGTCCATATAAGATCATTCGCCGCGTTAACCCTGTGGCTTATGCTCTTGCCCTTCCTAAACATCTTCGCTTGCACAACGTCTTTCACACCTCCCTACTGAAACCTTTGTTGTGTAACAGGTACACGCGGGTCGTTCCTCCTCCTCCACCTGTTCAGGTTGATGGTGAATCAGAGTATGAGGTTAGGAGGGTTTTGGATTCTAGGCTGTGCAGGGGTGTTCTGCAGTACTTGGTCGATTGGGTGGGCTATGGCCCGGAAGACCGGTCCTGGATTCCAGCTTCCGACATGTCTGCCTCTAGGTTGGTCAGGGCGTTCCATGCCTCGCACCCCGATCGCCCTGGTGGTCGTATTGCCGCTCGTCCTGTTGGTCGTCCGGTGGCCTCCCGTGGAGAGGGGGTACTGTAACGTTGGGGCTTCCAGCCCTACCTGTGTGCTTGAGGACAGCAAGTCTGATGCTGCTCGCTGACCACTGCCCGGTTTAAATGGAGACAGGCAGGGAGGTGATTGCATGAGGTGTGGCTTGAGTGGGGGGCGTGGTCTGGTGAAGGTCTTTAAAAACCCTCAGTATAGTTTCAGAAGTTGCCAGATCGTGGTTATCCATACCTGAGCTCCTTGTACCTGACTGCTATATTGATTTAACCTGTTATTGACCTCTGCTTGTGTTCTGACCATTCTGCCTTCTGTTGCCCTAGACTATTTTCTTGTACTACGCTACTGCTCTGATACCGACCCGGCTATTCCATTTGACCATTCTGAACTCTGTATTCCTGATTCTGGCTCGGCTGACTCCTCTCCGTATTGTTAACCCTTTTCTGTCTAGCTAGTTTACCTGGCCAATTCTAAGGACCAGACAGATAGGGATCATTCACAGCTACACTGTTGGTAGCTTCTGGTTTTTGTGGAGTGTTGGGGTTAAGTACTGCGTGGTGGGATCCGGGAACCGTGTGACAGCGGGCAGGATGAGCTCTGCAAATTTTACCCTTGATATCGTGGATCAAAGAAAGGGTTTGCCAACCAAGTCAATGATCCCTCTCTTGAAGCCGAATCCTGGGGGTCCTTTAGAGGCTTTGCAGCATTAGGGAGCCCATGCACATAGGTTGAGGTGGCATAGCTTCCGAGTCTTCCTGGTCAATGAAGATGACCATATCGTGCACTTCCTCCTCCCAGCCATGCACTAGCCTTGTATTTCTGGGAACACGAAACCCTCCCTTGAGAATCCCCACCTTCAATGCCCCCACTACTAAATATTCCTTCCTCCTCCTCATCCTCCTCCTGTCTGATCTGAGTAGGACCCGCTGGAATGCTGTCTGCGGAAAGACTGGGGCCTTGAGAGCTAGGGAAGGCCTCCTCTTCCTCCCGCTGCTCTGCCTCTAGAGCCACATCTATAATTACCCCGCAGAGTGTGCTCCAGCAGAACACTAAAGGAATTGTGTCACTGATGCATGCACTGTCCCTGCTCACCATCCTCATGGAAACCAAGTTGACCTGAACCTGTCCTTGTGCCATACTCACACAGGTACTCGTTGATGGCCCTCTGCTGCTTGTGCAGACGCTGCAGCATTGCTAATGTCGAATTCCACCTGGTGGGCATGTCACAGATCAGACGGTTTGTGGGAAGGTGGAATTCTCTTTGAATTTCTGCCAGGCGAACGCTTGCTGGGAATGACCTTCTGAAGTGGCTGCAGACTTTTCTGGCCTGGATGAGAAGCTCTGGCAGCCCTGGGTACTGGTTAGGAAACGCTGTACCACCAGATTTAGGATGTGTGCTAGGCATGGTGCATGCATCAACTTACCCAGGCGTAGGGCGGAGAGAAGGTTGCTGCCATTATCGCAGACGATCATTCCAGCTCAAGCTGGCGTGGTGTTAACCATCTCTGCACCTGCCCCTGCAGAGCTGACAGAATTTCTGGCCCGGTGTGGCTCCTGTCCCCTAAACAAACCAGCTCAAGCACAGTATGGCATCTTTTTGCTTGAGCCATTGCGTAGACCCTGTCAGGCGTCGGTTTAACTGCCACTTCGCCAGAGACAGAGAAGGAGGAGGAGGAGGAGGAAGAGGTGGTGGTGGTGGTGGTGGTGGAGCAGACAGGCCTCATACAAGCAGCTTTCTGGAGGCATGGTGGATGAACAAGCTCCAGCACAGAGCCCGTCTTGGATCCCTCCCAGCTGCAATCAGAGTTACCCAGTGTGCCGTGAAGGAAATGTAACGACCCTGTCCATGCTTGCTGGACCACGTGTCTAAAGTGACATGCACCTTGCTGCTGACTGCCTTTCCCAATGACTGGATAACATTGTCTTCCACGTGCTGGTATAGTGCTGGAATGGCCTTGCGTGAAAAGTAATGGCGTTTTGGAACCTGCCACTGTAGTACAGCACATTCAGCAAATTCACGGAAGGGAGCAGAGTCCACCAGCTGGAAAGGCAGCAGCTGCATTGCGAGTAATTTTGCTAAGCTGGCATTTAGACGCTGTGCTTGGGGATGGTTGGGACTATATTTTTTCTTTCGCTGCAGCAGCTGCGGCAACGTAATCTGACTGCGTAAATCTTCAGCTACTGGGATGATGTCACATTGTGAGGAAGGACCTGGTACATCCATTACTGTAGCATCATCCCTGTCGGTGGAGGTTGTAGGCAATGACATGGCAGGACATACAGTGGGGGTAGAGACAGATGAGGAGGAGGAGGACCTACGCAAAGTTTTACGCCAACGGGATGTGTGGCACTTGTTCATATGTTGCCTCAAGCACGTGGTACCCAAGTGTCCGGTATCCTTCCCACGCTTAAGCCTCATCTGACATAGAATACAAATAGCAACGCTGCGCTCTACTGCACATTTCTTAAAGAACTCCCAGACAACAGAGTTCCTGCATGTGTTCTTTGAGACAACAGCACTCTGCCCCGGAGCAGCTCTGACATGTGATGCCTTGGACTGGCTAGTGCTACGTTTGGTCACAGAGGATGTTGTGCCTCGTGTTTGCTGTGCCTCCTCCTCCCCCTCTTCCTCACTTAATTCCTCTGTTCTATCAGGCATCCAGGTTGAGTCAGTGACCTCATCATCATTGTCATCATAATCACCCCATATCGCCTCGTCACTGGAGCCAACTTGGCAGCATGCTTCAGCTGCTGGGGCAACATGAGCACGTTATTTGTGTGTCATCACTGGCACCCCCTTCCTCTAGGTTGATTATACTCCCTTCCTCAACCTCAGAGATTGAATCAGAGCACTGTACTTGCTGCGCATCCTCAAGCAGCATTTCACTGTCATTGTAGTCAAACAATTCAGCTGACTCCTCCGTGTGTGATAGCGAGGCTACGGCAGGAGTAGCTGTGGACATGGACGCTGCATTAGATGCTTTGGCAGCTGGGGTGGACTGTAAAGCACTAGAAGCCTGGCTGGCAGAGGACTCGGAGGATGAGGATGGCCTGGTTAGCCAATTCACCAAGTCCTCTGTAGGTTGCTGCTGCTTAAGACGGCCAGCACCAGTTAGAAAGGACAAGCGTGCCCCTGCAGAGGATGCACCACGTCCACCACGACCAGAGGCACAGCCTCCCGACACAGGGGCTGCTTGCCCTCTTATCTGTGTCTGGGAGCGTCTGCCTGTCCTTTTTGTTATTTCAGACATGGTGAGTGATATATAGATTAAATATATACAAAACTCTGATTCAACTCTGGTATAAAGATTTAAAGAACTCTGGTATAACTCAGTGAGACACACTGATAGCTGGCAGCCAGTGACAAGAGACAGATCACCTCAATTCACAAATGTTTTGTAGAAATTAGTGAGCCCCAAAATACTGCGTGGTACTGGATGTGTGACAAGACACAGATCACCTCAATTCACAAATGTTTTGTAGAAATTAGTGAGCCCCAAAATACTGCGTGGTACTGGATGTGTGACAAGACACAGATCACCTCAATTCACAAATGTTTTAAAGAAAAAGTGAGCCCCAAAATACTGCGTGGTACTGGATGTGTGACGAGACACAGATCACCTCAATTCACAAATGTTTTAAAGAAATTAGTGAGCCCCAAAATACTGCGTGGTACTGGATGTGTGACGAGACACAGATCACCTCAATTCACTGGGATTTATTACTGGGATTTCCGCTCAGTGTTGCTCGATCGTCCCCGTTCCCGCTGCAAATATGAAATAAAAATACAAAATAAAGAGAAAGGGAACATCTAAATATTAAAACGTGTTCTGCGGCTTCCTTCCTTTATTCTGTGTATGAAGTAACTTGATCACCGGCTTCTGAAATCTAGAAATTGAAGCTGCGAAGTCTGTTATAGCGGCTCATTCCCCGCAGGACAATAAGCGAAGGTTTGGACACCCCATCTCCTGGAGTCACCTTAAAATTTCCTGCACCTTTTACAAGCTTTGCTTGCAGCTCGGACGTTTCGGCTGCACATTCACAAAGCACCGAAATTGAACTCTTCATTTCAGCGTATTCACTATTCACTGCATGCGCTGAAATTGGAGTCGCTGAAGAAGTTGTCAGACGTGGACGAAAAGCACCGAGTTGGCCAATTTCCACCAAATTGGAAAAAAAATAAATAGGAAGTCTCTTATTCTTCTAATAGGAAGTTAAACCAATAAAAATGTGTCTAAAATAAGAAAAAAATGTAATTTGAATCATAATAAAATGGTCTGTTACAGAATAAAAAGTCTTTAAAAAAAATACAAAAATAAATGTTTTTGTAAAAAAATTAAACATTTTCCATTTATTCCCCTGACGAATTCAGCGCAGGGTCCCCGAAGTGCAGGGAATAGGCCGCTGCAGACCCGCCGCAAACCTGCATGCCGCTGCTGCCAACCTGCCGCAAACCCGTCGCCAACCTGCCAGACATCTGCCGCAATCCTGCTGGAGGGCTACCAAATGCAGCCGGCGAGCCGCTACACACCGCACCAACCAGTCACAGAAAAAAGCTGACAAGCCGCCAGACTGGTAAAAAATTTTTTTTGAAAGTGTCAGAATTGAAACGCTGTTTGCAAAAAAAAATTGAATGAAAATGTCTGGAATTTACATATAAAATCCAATGAATGATAATAAAAAGGGCTGTTACAGAAAAAAGAAAAAACCGCAGTTAAAAAAAAAACAGAAAAAAAGTTTGGCAAAAAATGCCTAAAAGAAATCTATAAATAAAGAGACTTTTTGCTGCAGATTAAAATAATAAACGGTTTATTAGATATTGAATTAAAACGGGAATATTTTTAACATTGAAACCTATGGGATTCGCCTGATTAAACCTGCCGAATGAAACCACTGAACATCAGGGCATTTCACTGACATTTCTCTGCTGTTCAATGTGAATAGATTAACCATTACTTCTCTATGGGGGATTTCACTGCCGCCGAACATGTACCATACTGGCTGGCAGTTCGACAAAATTTGGCGAACTTCATGCTCTCTGATTAGCCAAATGGCCTCGAAATGTCACCCTACAGGGCTCTCTCTGAATAACCCCTATAGACAATCACTGCGTTTATACCATAATAAGCACCCACACACACAGCTCTGATCCATCGCTCTGTGCAGGCGCCATGGAATGGACAGATGTAAAGTCC
The DNA here is from genome assembly GCA_009667805.1 of Leptobrachium leishanense. Lineage (NCBI taxonomy): Eukaryota > Metazoa > Chordata > Amphibia > Anura > Megophryidae > Leptobrachium > Leptobrachium leishanense. Next base: position 1,503,321 of record CM019064.1, read on the forward strand.
CAAGTGATGCACAATTTGTGGTTCCTTCAGCATCTGCCCAATAATTTATGGGCAAAAAAGGGGGGATTAGTTTTTAAAAGTGCGCGTCTTTAAATTTGAGGTGTTTAAAATTCCCATGGGTGGGGCTTATGCAAAATGGGGGTGGAGCCAGGCACCAGCCAGTTAATTATTATTATTATTATTATTCTTTATTTATAAAGCGCCAGCATATTCCGCAGCGCTGTACAATAAGCACAGTATAGACAGGGTTACAATACATTGAACAACATTTGACAAACAGTACAGGAGGAGATGAGGGCCCTATTCCCGTAGGAACTCACAATCTAGGAGGGTTGGGGTTGGAAACAGGAGGAGAGGACTGTAAGGTGAGAGTGATTGATGGTTGCGTCAGTGAGTTGGGTGGTAGGCTTCCCTAAATAGGAACGTTTTTAAGGGAGCGTTTGAAGGAAGAGAAGTTAGGGGAAAGTCTGACAGTACGAGGGAGAGCGTTCCAGAGAGTGGGGCTGCGCGTGAGAAATCCTGCAGTCTATCATGGGAAGAGGTGATGCGGGGAGAAGCTAGGCGCAGGTCACTGTTTGACCTTAGGGAGCGGGCTGGGGTGTATTTGGTGATTAGTGAGGACAGGTAGTGGGGCGCTGAGTTAGTGAGGGTTTTGTAGGTAAGGATTTTGAACTTAATTCTGCAGTGGATGGGGAGCCAGTGAAGGGACTCGCAGAGGGAAGCGGCAGAGACAGAGCGGCGGGTGAGGTGAATTAGCCTGGCGGAGGCGTTCAGGATGGATTGTAGGGGGGAGGGGTGGGACAGAGGGAGGCCAGATAAGAGATTATTGCAATAGTCGACTCGGGAGATTACCAGGGCGTGTATGAGTTGTTTTGTGGCGACAGCGGTAAGAAATGGCAGAATTCTGTAAATATTACGCAGTTGGTATCGGCAGGAGGAGGAAAGAGACTTGATGTGGGGGATGAAGGAAAGAGCAGAGTCCAGTGCAACTCCAAGACAGCGAACTTGGTTTGATGGGGAGATGGTGATACCCTCCACCGTGATAGAGAAGTCAGGAGGTGGGAGGCATTAGAGGGAGGAATAAGTAGGAGCTCAGTTTTTGACATGTTGATCTTTAGGTGGTGGGAGGCCATCCAGGAGGAGATGCCAGATAAACAGTCACTGACTTTTGAAAGGACAGGGGGAGAGAGATCAGGGGTAGAGAGGTAGATCTGAGTGTCATCAGCGTAGAGGTGGTAATTAAAAGCCAAAGCTGTTGATGATTTTGCCCAGGGAGGAGGTGTAGATGGAAAAGAGCAGCGGACCAAGGACAGAGCCTTGAGGTACACCAACAGATAGAGGCAATGAAGAGGAGGATTACCAGCAAAGGACACACAGAAGGACCTGTTGGATAAATAGGAGTCAACCCAAGCAAGTGCAGTGTCCCCGAGACCCAGAGAGTTGAGGGTCTGTAGAAGGAGGGGGTGGTCAACAGTGTCAAAAGCAGCCGAGAGGTCAAGCAGGATGAGAATAGAATAGTGGCCGTGGTTTTTAGCAGTTAGGAGGTCGTTGGTGACTTTGGTGAGGGCAGTTTCAGTTGAGTGTAGGGGATGGAAGCCAGATTGCAGGGGGTCAAGTAGGGAATTGGAGGACAGGAAGAGGGAGAGGCGGTTGAAGACTAGTTTTTCTAAGAGCTTTGATGTGAAGGGAAGCAGGGATATAGGGCGGTAGTTGGATGGAGAGTTGGGATCGAGGGATGGTTTCTTTAGTAAAGGGGTAACTAGCGCGTGTTTGAAGGCGGATGGAAAGGAGCCAGTGGAGAGAGATAGGTTGAAGATGTGTGTGAGAGCAGGGGTGAGGGAGGAGGAGAGGGGAGGAATTAGATGTGAGGGAATGGGGTCGAGCGGGCACATGGTGAGATGTGAGGAGGACAATAAGGAATTGACTTCCTCCTCAGTAGATGGGACCTGTGGGAGTGGAGGTGGCAGATAACTATCTTGTGTTGGGATGTTGCTTCTGATAGTTAAAGTTTTACTGAGGAAGTAGTCTGCCAGGTCTTGAGCGCTGAAGGCAGCTGAGGGGGAGGTGCAGGTGGGTAAAGGAGGGTGTTGAAGGTGGACCAGAGCCGTTTAGGGTTGGAGGACAGTGTAGATATAAGAGATGAGAAGAAGGATTGTTTGGCCAAGTGGAGGGCAGAGGTGTATGACCGGAGAATAAACTTGAAGTGAACAAAATCAGCTTCAGAGCGGGATTTCCTCCAGGCACGCTCTGCGGTGCGGGAGCATCTTTGCAGGTAGCGAGTCTGGAGGGTGTGCCAGGGCTGAAGCTGGCGGCGTAGGGCCTTACAGAGTCGAAGAGGAGCAAGAGTGTCTAGAGCAGAGATAAGCGTAGTGTTGTAGTGATTAGTGGCAGCATCGGGGCAGGTGAAGGATGAGGTATGAGGGAGGTGGTGAAGTAGGTTGGAGAATTGATGGGGGTCCACAGCCTGTAGATTTCTGCGAGTTTGTGTGCGGGGTGGGGAGCAGGGTGTTTAGGCAGTCCAGATAGGTTGAAAGAGAGAAGGTGGTGGTCAGAGATGGGGAAAGGGCGACAGTTGAACTCAGAAATGGAGCAGAGGTTGGAAAAGACAAGGTCAATAGCGTGACCATCGCGGTGGGTAGGGAGGAGGGAGGATTGTGAGAGTCCAAGGGAGGACGTGAGTGAAAGAAGTTTGGAGGCAGCAAGGGCGGAAGGATCGTCAATGGGAATGTTGAAGTCCCCGAGAATTAGGCATGGAAGATTAGAAGACAGAAAGTGAGAAAGCCAGGTAGCAAAGTGGTCAAAGAACTGGGAGGTTGGTCCCGGTGGGCGGTAGATGACTGCCACCCTGAGGGCCAGAGGAGAGAACAGGCGGATGCAGTGTGCCTCGAAGGAGGAGAAGGAGAGGGATGGGGGTGGAGGGAGATGCTGGTAGGTGCAGGTGGGAGAGAGCAGGATTCCGACCCCGCCACCATTTCTCTCACCCGGTGTCAGGATCGGGTAACCCCGCTTGCGGACTGTAAGCCAACAGACCCTGACCAACCGGTCCTTAGAAATGGCCAGGTTATGGTCAGTAATACTGAGAATGATGAACACAAATACAGTGGTGGAGTGCAAAGAAAAACAACCTGCGGAATAAATTAACCCACAATGTTCTAGCTAGCCGGTCCTTAGAATGGCCGGTATAAGCAGGTCTAACTAACAAAACACACATAGGCAGGGGTTAAGGAAATAGAGGTCCGTTTATACTATGCCAGAAATCAGGGCGCCAGAATACAGGGAAGTCGAGACAAGCCGGGATCGTATAAACCAGGAAATCAGTCAGTATAGGAATCAAGAAATAACAACAAGGCACTAGGAGTAACAGGAACCACGCTAGAGCAACTTGCTAAGGGAAAGGAAGCCCTTTAAATAGAGCCACAGCACTTACTATTGGTGCTCAGAGGAGACGCCCTGCTCTGCTATAGGATAGCTGGTCATGTGCTGCGATTGGTTGTCCCTCCTGTCTGTTGTATCTGATTTGTGGGCAGCACCATTCTCTTTCCTGTAGTACACAGTACCCTGGAATAAGGCTTTCTGGATATCAGCTGCTGTGACAGGTGCAACATTTCCCCAGGCATGGGGCTCAGGCGCAACATTTCCCCAGGCATGGGGCTCAGGCGCAACATTTCCCCAGGCATGGGACTCAGGCGCAACATTTCCCCAGGCATGGGACTCAGGCGCAACATTTCCCCAGGCATGGGACTCAGGCGCAACATTTCCCTGGACATGGGCCACCGTGACAGCACCCCCCCCTGACGGCGGGCCCGAGGGCGAGAAGGGTAGTGGCGATGATAGGCGGAGACCAGCCCCGGGGCATGAACATCAGAGGCAGCTACCCAGGAACGTTCCTCCGGGCCGTACCCCTTCCAATGCACAAGATATTGCAATCTGCCTCTAGACCACCTGGAATCGATGAGGGTCTGCACCTCATACTCCTCCTGACCCTGAACTTGGACAGGAGGAGGCTGGTTCACGGGAGTGGTATATCGGTTACAGACAAGGGGCTTGAGTAGGGAGGTGTGGAAGGAGTTGGGGATCCTCAAGGACTTAGGCAACTCCAAGGCATAAGAGACAGGATTAATGCGTCGGAGGACCCTGTACGGACCGATAAACCGCGGTGCCAATTTGTGAGAGGGCACCCGAAGTTTGATATGCCGTGTGGAGAGCCATACCCTTTGACCAGGGACATAAGAAGGTCCTGGTCGTCTGTGGCGGTCTGCAAACTTCTTATGGGCTAAAGAAGCTTTTTGCAAAGCGGATTGAATCCGCGTCCAGGACTGACGTAGGAGTTGTAAGTGATCGTTAAGTGCAGGAATGGGTGATTCAGACAGAGTGCCAGGTAATAAAGCAGGATGGAACCCATAGGTCGCAAAGAACGGGGTATGACCAGAGCTGTCATGTACCACGTTATTCCTAGCCAATTCAGCCCAAGGTAATAAGGAACTCCAATTATCTTGTTGGTGGGAGACAAATAACCGTAAATATTGTTCCAAGGACTGGTTGGTACGTTCAGCAGCACCGTTAGATTGTGGGTGGTAGCAGAAGAAAAGGATAAGTTGATACCCATTTCTTTACAGAAGGATCTCCAGAATCGGGAAATGAACTGAGTACCACGATCAGAGACTATTTCCTGCGGTATCCCATGTAACCGTACCACCTCCTTAGCAAATATACCGGCTAGCTGTTCTGAAGAAGGAAGTTTTTTCAGTGGAACAAAATGGGCCATCTTAGAAAAACGGTCAATAACAGTGAGAATGGTGGTATTACCCTCAGATGGGGGTAGGTCCACAATAAAGTCCATGGATAAATGGGTCCATGGTCTCGAAGGCACAGGGAGAGGTTGTAATAGACCCACTGGAAGATCAGCAGGGGTCTTATTCTGGGCACACACATTACAGGATGCAATAAACTCTCGGATATCAACACGAAGAGTGGGCCACCAATATAGACGAGAAACGGCGAGAATGGTCTTATTGACTCCTGGGTGACCTGCAACCTTTGATGCATGCATAACTTGTAACAACTCCCTACTCTCGTTCTCTCCTACATACAATCTTTCTGGAGGTAGAGAGCTAGGGGCGGCATTCTGATAGGATAGAATGCGCTCGATCAACTGAGAAGACACTTGCATACACACAGTGGCGATTATATGAGTACTGGGTATGAGAGAAACCGGTTCGGTGTGAGGCTTACGTTGCAATGGCCATTGAAACAAACAAAACCTCATTTTTGTTGTACATGGAACACATAGGAATGAGCGCAGATGACACTCTTCTTCCTTGTTATGTTTTATACATTGACTGGGCTGTTACTCCTGGCAGTTGCCGCCGCTCCAAAAATAAGTGAGTATGGGCGCGACGCCATTTTTTCTGTATCTATGTATTTCATGCTTGTAACACCAGTCCGTCGTTCTGCAGCTGTTCCTCTTTCCGTGTTTTTGTTTTGGATCCCAAATGGGAAGTGCTTGGTGCGTGTATAAATAAAACCCACCATCTTTGTCTCTCCTTGCTGAAAAGCAGCTGGAGGGGCTTGGAGCTGCTCGGTAGAGCGGCCTTTTGGTTACAATTGTTAGGTACCCACTCTAAAGAGGTGCCTTGAAGTGGCGAGTGGGCTTACGTTGCAATGGCCATTGAAACAAACAAAACCTCATTTTTGTTGTACATGGAACACATAGGAATGAGCGCAGATGACACTCTTCTTCCTTGTTATGTTTTATACATTGACTGGGCTGTTACTCCTGGCAGTTGCCGCCGCTCCAAAAATAAGTGAGTATGGGCGCGACGCCATTTTTTCTGTATCTATGTATTTCATGCTTGTAACACCAGTCCGTCGTTCTGCAGCTGTTCCTCTTTCCGTGTTTTTGTTTTGATCCCAAATGGGAAGTGCTTGGTGCGTGTATAAATAAAACCCACCATCTTTGTCTCTCCTTGCTGAAAAGCAGCTGGAGGGGCTTGGAGCTGCTCGGTAGAGCGGCCTTTTGGTTACAATTGTTAGGTACCCACTCTAAAGAGGTGCCTTGAAGTGGCGAGTGGGCTTACGTTGCAATGGCCATTGAAACAAACAAAACCTCATTTTTGTTGTACATGGAACACATAGGAATGAGCGCAGATGACACTCTTCTTCCTTGTTATGTTATACATTGACTGGGCTGTTACTCCTGGCAGTTGCCGCCGCTCCAAAAATAAGTGAGTATGGGCGCGACGCCATTTTTTCTGTATCTATGTATTTCATGCTTGTAACACCAGTCCGTCGTTCTGCAGCTGTTCCTCTTTCCGTGTTTTTGTTTTGGATCCCAAATTGGAAGTGCTTGGTGCGTGTATAAATAAAACCCACCATCTTTGTCTCTCCTTGCTGAAAAGCAGCTGGAGGGGCTTGGAGCTGCTCGGTAGAGCGGCCTTTTGGTTACAATTGTTAGGTACCCACTCTAAAGAGGTGCCTTGAAGTGGCGAGTGGGCTTACGTTGCAATGGCCATTGAAACAAACAAAACCTCATTTTTGTTGTACATGGAACACATAGGAATGAGCGCAGATGACACTCTTCTTCCTTGTTATGAGAGAAACCGGTTCGGTGTGAGGCAGTTCCTCTTCCTCAAAATGTCTGGAAAGAGCATCTGCCTTAGTGTTACGTGACCCTGGGCGATAGGTGATCAAATAATTGAAGCGACTTAGGAACAACGACCATCTGGCCTGGCGAGGGGACAGTCGCTTCACGTCTGCCAGGTAGGCTAGGTTCTTGTGGTCAGTAAGAATGATCACTGGAATTTGTGAACCCTCCAACAGGTGTCTCCATTCTTTTAAAGCCATTATAATAGCCAAGAGTTCTCTGTTGCCAATGTCATAGTTTCTCTCTGAGTCGGACAACTTCTGGGAGAAGTAGGCACAAGGGTGAAGTGGGGCATCCCAGGAGTCTCTCTGGGAAAGTACTGCCCCGATACCAGATTCTGATGCATCAACCTCCATTATAAATGGTTTAGAAGGATTAGGATGTGCTAGAATAGGTGCAGAGGCAAAGGCCGTTTTTAAATCCTCAAAGGCTTTAAGGGCAGCAGGAGACCAGTTGGTTGTATTGACCCCTTTCTTGGTCATAGAGGTGATAGGAGCAATTACAGAAGAAAAGTGTGGGATAAACTTTCTGTAATAATTGGCGAAACCAATAAATCTCTGGATAGGTTTCAACCCTTTGGGTAGAGGCCACGATAGGATGGATTCCAGTTTTTTGGGATCCATTAAAAAACCCTTGGACGACACGATGTACCCCAGAAACGGAACCTGTGTCACATGGAATATGCATTTTTCTAGCTTACAATATAAACCATTTTGTAACAGAGTGCCAAGAACTGAACGCATGTGATCATAATGTGTATGTAGGTCAGGAGAGTGCACCAGAATGTCATCTAGATAGACTATGACACATGAGGAGAGGTAGTCTCGAAGGACGTCATTTATAAAATCCTGAAAAACCGCAGGGGCGTTGCACAACCCAAACGGCATAACCAGATATTCGTAGTGGCCGCTATGGGTGTTGAATGCGGTCATCCACTCGTCTCCCTCCTTTATGCGTACCAGGTTGTATGCACTCTTAAGATCCAATTTAGAAAACACCGTGGAACCTCTAAGACGGTCAAAGAGGTCAGAGATAAGGGGAATAGGGTAGGCATTCTTGATGGTGATACGATTCAACCCTCTATAATCTATGCATGGACGGAGGTCACCCTCCTTTTTGGCTACAAAGAAGAACCCTGCCCCAGCTGGGGAAGAAGATCTTCGTATAAAACCCTTTTCCAGCGATTCCTGGATATATTCCTCCATGATACTATGTTCCTTTGGGGACAGTGGATAAATTCTCCCTTTAGGGGAATGGTACCTGGGTATAACTTGATAGCACAGTCATACGGACGGTGTGGGGGTAGCTTATCGGCCTCTTTTTTGTCAAACACTTGTTTAACAGACAGATATTGCTCCGGAACAGTAGAAGAAAAAGGTGTAGCAGTAGGAGTATTGAGTAACCTGATAGGTAACATAGAGGGAAAACAAGAGGAGGAACAGGTGGAACCCCATGCGATGACCTTTCCCTTTACCCAGTCAATGTGAGGATTATGTTTTTGTAACCATGTGAGACCTAAAACAACTGAACAAGACGGTGATGATATGATTTGAAACACTATGGATTCGTCATGATGATCCCCAAGACACATGGAAATAGCTTTAGTCTCTTGGGTTATAACAGGAGAGGTAAGGGGCCTACCATCAATGGCCTGTACCATTAAGGGTTTGGATCTAGGGGACAGAGGAACAAGATGACCAGAGGCAAAGGACTCATCCATAAGATTATCAGCAGCCCCTGAATCCAGCAATGCATCACAATCGAATTTGACAGAACCCCATGTTAGACAGACAGAAAGAAGTAATCGTAGTGAGGTCGGTTTGGGACACAAAGTAAGAACACCTAAGGCCGGTCCCCTCCTAGGACTTAGGTGCGAGCGTTTTCCGGGCGTGATGGGCACTTAAGGCGTTGGTGCCCCTCAAGTCCGCAATATAGGCAAAGACCCTCTCTACGCCTATAGGATTTCTCTTCTGTCAATTTGGTGTGGCCCAATTGCATGGGTTCGGTATCAGAGACCTGAGAAGTGCGAGATGGTGGACTAACGGAATCTCGTGTAGGAACCCTAGCAACGCTTTTTCTGGGTCTCTCTCTGTGTTTAGCTCCTTCCCTGATTCTGTTATCAATATCAATCACATAATCGATCAAATCCTCTAACTCCTCCGGCAAATTCTTAGCTGCTATCTCATCTAGGATAGTATCAGAAAGGCCCTCCTGGAAAAGCAATACAAGGCAATCATTAGTCCAATCAACCTCTGCTACTAGGGTTTTGAAGTCTATGGCATAATCTGCAACAGACCTGGAAACTTGCTTAATTCTGAGCAGGGATCTCCCAGCCCTCTTGGAACGACCAGGAGGATCAAAGGTGCGTCTGAGAGCACGTACAAAGTTGTGGTAGTTATAGACCATGGAATCATCATTTTCCCATAATGGGTTAGCCCATGCTAGGGCTCTACCAGACAAATGATTTATCATAAATCCCACACGGGCACGATCTGAAACATACATTCTATGGTTTAGTTCAAAATGAATGCTGACCTGAGTCAAAAAGCCACGACACCCAGTCTGTTCCCCACCAAAACGAATTGGGGAAGTCATGGAGACATGGGAGGCAGGTAAAGCAACCTCAGGTGTGTGGGATTGCAGGACCGGGGCAGAGGTCGCCACCTGTGGTTCAGGCTGCAAATAGGCAGTACGGACAAGAATAGTTTGCATAGCCTGAGCAAAGGCATCCATGCGGTGGTCTAATTCATCGACACGAGAGGCACATGCAGCGAGTTGCTGACCTACGTCTGCAGGGTCCATGGCTCTAGCGTAATGTCAGGATCGGGTAACCCCGCTTGCGGACTGTAAGCCAACAGACCCTGACCAACCGGTCCTTAGAAATGGCCGGGTTATGGTCAGTAATACTGAGAATGATGAACACAAATACAGTGGTGGAGTGCAAAGAAAAACAACCTGCGGAATAAAGTAACCCACAATGTTCTAGCTAGCCGGTCCTTAGAATGGCCGGGATAAGCAGGTCTAACTAACAAAACACACATAGGCAGGGGTTAAGGAAATAGAGGTCCGTTTATACTATGCCAGAAATCAGGGCGCCAGAATACAGGGAAGTCGAGACAAGCCGGGATCGTATAAACCAGGAAATCAGTCAGAATAGGAATTCAGAAATAACAACAAGGCACTAGGAGTAACAGGAACCACGCTAGAGCAACTTGCTAAGGGAAAGGAAGCCCTTTAAATAGAGCCACAGCACTACCTATTGGTGCTCAGAGGAGACGCCCTGCTCTGCTATAGGATAGCTGGTCATGTGCTGCGATTGGTTGTCCCTCCTGTCTGTTGTATCTGATTTGTGGGCAGCACCATTCTCTTTCCTGTAGTACACAGTACCCTGGAATAAGGCTTTCTGGATATCAGCTGCTGTGACAGGTGCAACATTTCCCCAGGCATGGGGCTCAGGCGCAACATTTCCCCAGGCATGGGACTCAGGCGCAACATTTCCCCAGGCATGGGACTCCGGCGCAACATTTCCCCAGGCATGGGACTCAGGCGCAACATTTCCCCAGGCATGGGACTCAGGCGCAACATTTCCCCAGGCATGGGACTCAGGTGCAACATTTCCCTGGACATGGGCCACCGTGACACCCGGTCTGGCATTCACACTTCAACAAGCACAGAGGCCATGTATAGTGTGGGCAAGGGTGCCAAGGAGGGTGAGCGCACAAAGGTAGAGGGAGCTTCGGTAACAGAGGGTATCAGAGCTCCACAGCAATAAAACTCACATTAATGTGCGGGGTGTATGAGCGTATCACAGAGCACCACAGCAATAAAACTCACACACCCCGCACATTACTGTGAGTTTTATTGCTGTGGAGCTCTGTGATACACTCATACACACTGCACAAGACATTACTGTATCACAGAGCTCCAAAGCAATAAAACTCACAGTAATGTGCGGGGTGTATCACAGAGCTCCACAGCCATAAAACTCACAGTAATGTGCAGTGTGTATGAGCATATCACAGAGCTCCACAGCAATAAAACTCAGTAATGTGCAATGTGTATGAGCGTATCACAGAGCTCCACACAGGGCCGGCGCTGCCGCTAGGAGAGCTAGGCACCCGCCTATAGCGCAGCGCCGCCTAGGGCGCAGTCGAGAGGCCAACTCTCACACATGGGTATGATGTGATGGGTCTCTCCACCGGCCGCTGTCACGCCGCTCTATCATGCTGCGCGCTTGCTCTGGCCTCTGGGCTTGATCATGGAAGACAGCTCGCGGTGGCTGTCCAATAGAGAGTGAGGGAAGCGGGGATAACTCCGCCCCCTCAGCATAGACAGCCACCACGAGTTGTCTTCCATGATCAAGCTGCGCCCAGAGGCCAGAGCAAGCGCGCAGCATTATAGAACGGCGTGACAGCGGCCGGCGGAGAGACCCATCACATCATACCCAGCCATGTGTGTGCTACTGGGGGCAGTACATACCCATGTGTGAGCTACTGGAGGCAGTATATACCCATGTGTGAGCTACTGGGGGCAGTGTATACCATGTGTGAGCTACTAGGGGCAGTATATATCCATGTGTGAGCTACTGGGGGCAGTATATAGCCATGTGTGAGCTACTGGGGGCAGTATATAGCCATGTGTGAGCTACTGGGGGCAGTATATAGCCATGTGTGAGCTACTGGGGGCACTATATACCCATGTGTGAGCTACTTGGGGCAGTATATACCCATGTGTGAGCTACTGGGGGCAGTATATACCCATGTGTGAGCTACTGGGGGCAGTATATACCCATGTGTGAGCTACTGGGGGCAGTATATACCCATGTGTGAGCTACTGGGGGCAGTATATACCCATGTGTGAGCTACTGGGGGGCACTATATACCCATATGTGAGCTACCGGGGGCAGTATATACCCATGTGTGAGCTGCTGGGGGCAGTATATACCCATGTGTGAGCTGCTGGGGGCAGTATATAACCATGTGTGAGCTGCTGGGGGCAGTATATGCCCATATGTGAGCTTTGTGATACGCTCACACATGTCACGTGTTTTTTTTGGGGGGCGCAAGTAGCTGGTCTGGCCTAGGGCGCAATATAGCCTAGTACCGGTCCTGGCTCCACAGCAATAAAACTCACAATAATGTGCAGTGTGTATGAGAGTATCACAGAATCCACAGCAATAAAACTCACAGTAATGTGCGGGGTGTATGAGTGTATCACAGAGCTCCATGTAACATGCCCTCCTCCGGCTTTATCTAAACATATGTTTATGCTCTCTTGTTGCCTCTGTTCGTTGTGACTCAGTCGCCGGATAACGTGTCAGCTCTGTGTCCAGTCCATGTAATGAGAGGAAGCTGCTATGTGAGATGTAATGATCCTCTCTCTTTCTCCAGGTTATGTATGATCTGCATCGACTAAATGAATCTTCTACGTCTGGTAAGTGACACTCGGGGCTGTGGGTTTGGGGATCAGGATCTAATCATACTTACTAACCCAAATAAATATCATCTCTTAGATTCATATTCTTAAAGAAAGCAAAGTATCTTGTGCGTAAATACAAAGGGACGTACGACGCGCTATGGTGACATCATCACACTGGCAGCAGGTGAACAATACAAAGGGGGCTATTCATAAAGCAACAAAATTCAACACAAAATCAGTGCTTTGCATTTCAGCTCACTTCGGCTATTCCATTTCGCCAAAAATTCGGTGCATTCACTATTTAGCGAGTGTTCACCATATTTTGGCAAAATTTGAGTCTCCGAAGCAGCTATCGGATGTTGGCGAAAAGCGTTGAATTTCACCGAAGTGAAAAAGAAAAATTATAAAGTCTGCTATTCTACTAATAAGAACGAAAAATAATAAAAAGGTTTCACTTGCACACAGTGCGCAGCACACATGAAACCTGCTGCCCTTCAGTGTGAGGAATCCATGTGCTGCAGGAGGAAGATCAGGTCCCGTATTAAATGTCTGTAATGACTCATGTGATGTAATGATTGCATTTAACCATTCACTTACCATGTAATCAGATAGGGGCCACGTGACTGTTTGCTCGGCTACTATTCTTACAATAAAGCTTGCCTGTCACCCCACCCCTTGTGTTGGTCATGAGAAAAGACAATGGGCAGGTAACAATGGATCCCATGGTGATCTGTGGCTTGATATAAACGCACGTGTCTTCTTTGTACATTTAAATTCCCGAGATGTTTAGAGCGCGTCCACAGAGACCTATTGCCTCCCAGATAACTCACAGCAGTTACAGTTACAAGTATTTATAAAGCACCAACAAGTTCTATAGCGATGTACAATGAGGCTGTTGTCCGAGAGCCGTTATTCCAAGCATCTCATTTGTGAACATTCACTGCCGATAACGTCTCCGGTCCCATTCCAGCTGATACACATACTTACCTTTCCACGTTTGTTCCCGGCGTGGAAAATGAGAAGGCGAATCACTGCAGCAGCATTGTGCACTTTATGAGGGAAAGGCGGACAATGCCGCTGCTTTACAACAAACGTGCATCTCTTTAAGAAAGAGTATCGAGGCTCACATGGTGATACGAATATGTGTGTTTTTCATTTCAGAACTGGTACATTCCACTCCTGTCATTTATACTATGCCAAGTACAAGCCGCATGTAAGTAGATCCCAGCAGCAATATGTGACATGTGAACACACCAAGAAAATAGAGAGATAATAATACAATACATAACCGTATAAACTCTTGATCCGTCTCCTTCCAGGGACACAAGATAAATCACAATACAGAGCAAGAACAAAGTCTATACAGGAAATAAAATGACCATAGCGTAGCACTGTCTGTAGGACAGAATGATCCCTGATGAGGTTAGCAGATAGTAGCGAAACGCGTTGGATTTTATTTGTATCTAATAAATTTCACTATTTCTATCCTGTACAATCCGGCATTGGATTTGATTATTCCTGCACTATTTTGGAGTAGGATTCCCGCTGCCCTCCTGCCTTTGCTGCTGCTGCCTACGCTTGTTGGTTTCTGGCTCTGCTGGAACAGGGTGTATGGCACCTGCTGATACCAAGGTGGGGTAACATTGGTCTATGATAAGCACTTATATAACTTGTGAGGGCATTTCTGCTGGGGGCCAATATATAGAGAATTCTGCCCTTCCGCTATGGTCCTTGTATTTCCTGTTTTGTATCCTGTATAGACTTTGCTCTTGCGTTATATGGTGACGTGTGAAAGGCTGAACTTGATGGACGTGTGGTTTTATCAACAAAAGTGAAATGAAAACCCAGAATCATCAAGAGCTGGAAACAAATGCATGAATAGAATGTATGCAAGCATCATGCAGCTCTATACAAATGTGTAACAAATCCCCAAAAAAGTCACACTTAAAAGCAACAGTGGATACAATGTACACATTCAAAGTGCAATAAGACACCTCTATGTATATAAAACTTTCAAGAGTCCTCAAAAGGAAAAAGAAAAACATAATAGTAACATAGTGCAGCCAATTTAGAAGTCCATGAAAGGGTTAAAAGAAAGAGTATTGTAATGTCACTCACATGTATGGGAGCCAAATACCATTGGCTCTCCTTCACGTACAGCAGATGGTTTTCCAGGGCTGATCTAATCCACACCCTGCTCGTGCTTTATCCTTACCTACAAAACCCTCACTAACTCAGCGCCCCACTACCTGTCCTCACTAATCACCAAATACACCCCAGCCGCTCCCTAAGGTCAAACAGTGACCTGCGCCTAGCTTCTCCCCGCATCACCTCTTCCCATGATAGACTGCAGGATTTCTCACGCGCAGCCCCCACTCTCTGGAACGCTCTCCCTCGTACTGTCAGACTTTCCCCTAACTTCTCTTCCTTCAAACGCTCCCTTAAAACATTCCTATTTAGGGAAGCCGACCACCCAACTCACTGACGCAACCATCAATCACTCTCACCTTACAGTCCTCTCCTCCTGTTTCCAACCCCAACCCTCCAGATTGTGAGTTCCTACGGGAATAGGGCCTCATCTCCTCCTGTACTGTTTGTCAAATGTTGTTCAATGTATTGTAACCCTGTCTACACTGTGCTTATTGTACAGCGCTGCGGAATATGCTGGCGCTTTATAAATAATAATAATAATAATAATATCCCTCAAGAGACAAAACGTAAAGAAATATCCATGATATCTGACCTTTTATAACTTAATCTTAGCCGTATAAGAGACCGGCTTCCCTGAGATGTAACTATGTAACCTTACGGAAACTATGAAAGCATTGCCACTTCCAGTGTCGAAATTCCACTGGTAGGTGAAAGTGCGATGAACCACTTCAATTTTGTTAGTTTCGCTGAGGTGCACAGGTTTAAAACATGCAGGGGTTAATCAGAGAGAGCCGACCTGGCTCCGAATTGCACCAATCAGTGAGTTTCCCTGTATGGTGACATTTCGTGGCCATTCAGCCATTCACAATGCAGTCAGTTCGTCAAATATTGTTGAATTTCCAGTGAAATACGGTGCCTGTTCGGTGGCAGTGAAATACGGTGCCTGTTCGGTGGCAGTGAAATACGGTGCCTGTTCGGCGGCAGTGAAATACGGTGCCTGTTCGGCACCGTTGTTGTAGGATGTCACCCTATGTTTTAAACCTGTGCACCTGAGAGCAAACTAAGGCTAGGGTCAGACGAACACATTTTCGCGTTGTCTGTGAAAAAGTGCGTTCGAATGAATGGACGTATTTTTTCACGGAATATGCGATAGCGGTCATACGATGCACATTTCCGTCCGTGATTTTGTACGGATCATCAATAAAACACTTTTTGTGTCTGGACGTTATGTTGGCCGGACATTAGCAGCGTCTGACATCTCCTAATCACGCACACACGCCTCTAGCGGACGCAGCGCACTCTGTACAACCGTACTAGTGGTTTTACGTTCTCGAAAAAATGCGTTCATTTGCCACTTGCGTTGCGCAGCCGGACTTTCGTGCGACCATACTTCGTATATTGGCCGTCATTGCCCGTCATTTGCTGCTAGCACGGCCGTAATTAAGTGCGCCTGCACGCGTGTTCGCACTGCCTCAGTCTGACCCTAGCCTAATACAACTAAAGAGGTTCAGCGCACCTTCACCTACAGGTGGAATGTCAACGTTTCTACACATATACAGGGTTATTCAAAGAGAGCGGATCTGGCCCCAAAATGTAACTCGACACTGAATTTAAGAAAACTGACATTTCCTGGCCATTCGGCTATTCAGAGAGCAGGCAGTTCCCAAATCCTGGCGAATTGCCTGCACATACGGTGCCTGTTCAGTGCCTGTTCAAGGGCAGTGAAATCCCCATAGAGAAGCAATGCTTCGTCTATTCAGAGAACACAAACCAGCAGTGAAAGGTTCCCCTAATGCCCTGCTGTTCAGTGGTTTAATTCGCCTGGTTTATTCAGGCGAATCCCATAGGCTTCAATATTAAAAATATTCCCGTTTTATTCAATATCTAATAAACCGTTTATTATAATATTCTGCAGCAAAGAGTCTATTTATTTATAGATTTTTTTTTAGGATCTTTTAGGCATTTTTTGGGATTTTTTTAGCAAACTTTTTTTCCCCGTGTTTTTTAAATCATTTTTCCTTTTTCTGTAACAGACCTTTTTATTATCATTCATTGGATTTTATATGTAAATTTCAGACATTTTCATTCAGTAGTTTCTTTGCAAACAACGTTTCAATTTTCAAACTTTCAAACGAACTGTTTTCTTTTTTTTAATCTCCGTTCGTCTGCGTGTCGAGTGTTCGGCGGGTTTGTGGCGAGTGTTCCCATCACTACTGAGGCCCTGCGGTGCTTGCTGAACATACTGCAGGGTCGGAGAACTAGAATCACCGAATCGTCCTGAAGTGCAGGGAACGAAAAGTCACCAAACGTGCAGTGAGCTTTTTGGATCTCTTTGAATAACCCTGTATGTTAATTGATTGCATTTTCACAACTTGACCATAATATCCATGAATGATGTCACTAAGAATACCCGAAAAAGAGAACATATAGAAAAAAAAATAACACCACTGTGTAACACTTGTATAACAATCCGTTTTCATTACATTAAAATCATGACATCTCACTCACGTTTTCGGGAGCCTTAATGGACTCTCGCTTTATGTGTCTGTGATTTTTATAGGCACGTCCATCTATCCTGTCAATGTCGTGCACAGCTTTTCTTTGTGGAAGGAAGCTTTCACATTATAGAAAATCAATGTAGACCTCAATGCAAAAAATGTCAAAATCAATGCAGGACATTTGAGAGTTGAGATGAGCAGAGCACAGCGAGCAAGCGGCCGCGTCAGTGTCTAAATTTCCAGACTGTGCCCTTTCCAATAACATCTCGATTGACCACGTACAACGCACGGGGCCGGAAATACAGCGGTTCAAATAAGTGGGGGAAGCTTGATGCTCAACCCTGGTGGGGGCACATGGGGGCAAGGAATAACTTAGGGAAATTGCCACCCCTGCCCCCCCAGACGCCTATGCCCAGTAGTGTACATGTGTAGACAATAAAACCCAGATGCTACTCACGAAAAGATGGGTAAAAAAAAGGAAGGAAATCCTTGCTCCACGATTCCAAATTCAAAACAGCATAAATAAATTCCATGTATTAAATCAAAAGTGGATTTATTCCAGCACCAACAAGGACGTCGTTTCGACCAGAACTGGTCTTTGTCAAGTCTAAACAAAGTTTTCCATGAAATAAAGGTTAAGAATAAAAACAAAAAATTCCTTCAAATATCGTGCCTAGAAGGTCCCCATAACGTGCCCGTGAAGTGGCGGATTTGTAGGATGTATAGAAACATTTAAAAACAAAAAACTGACATTTCAAATGACGGTAAATGGTTTTCCTTTAATCTATTCATAAACAACTGCTTGGGGCACCATCCTGTATGAAAAGAGAGATTTTAGCACCTGCAGAACAAGTTTAGTGATTTTTTTTGGCTAAATTATGGTGAAATTTATGCAGGCTTTAGATGAAGGTAACAATAGGTGCTATAAAATTGGGCCTTTAGTGTCGGCAACAGTGCCATCACACTGTAACCCCTCTGTAGTATTGTGGAAGAGTGCAGGGTTGGACCCTGCGGTCCAATATTAAAATGATATAAATCTGGTAATATAGGCGTCAGTGGCAGTGCACCCAAATATTGTGCCTTTGGTGGCAGAAAGTGCCTTCACACCGTAACCCCTTTGTGGTATTGTGGAAGAGTGCAATGGTGGAGGTTTTGGGAATGCAGAAGACATCCCCGATCTATTCAGTTACGTCAGCATCAGGGGATTGATAGCTGCTGATCCAGGACTGATTCATTTTTATAAAATGTCAGCCGGTCTACAGAGTCGGTGGACAGACGCACTCTTTTGTCTGACAAAACCTCCAGCAGCACTGAACGTCCTTTCAGAAAGCATGCTAGATGAAGGGCAACCTAGTAGCTGCATAGCATTTTGGATAAATTCTGGCCAGTGATCCAATCTCAACACCCAGTAAGCCAGTGGATCATCTGCTGTAAAAGGTATCCAGTTCTGCCCTTGCCCCTAGGTAGTCCTGCACCATATGGTGAAGACGCTGGCAATGGGTGCCTACATTTGTTGTTCCTGGGTGTCGTGGACTAAAAAAATTTAAAAAGGCATCAGTCAAGCGGCCCTTGCCTTTGTGTACATTGTGTACCACGTGCTGGTATAGTGCTGGAATGGCCTTCCGTGAAAAGAAATGGCATTTTGGAACCTGTCACTGTGGTACAGCACATTCAACAAATTCATGGAAGGAAGCAGAGTCCACCAGCTGGAAAGGCAGCAGCTGTAATGCGAGTAATTTTGCTAAGCTGGCATTTAGACGCTGTGCTTGGGGATGGTTGGGACTATATTTTTTCTTACGCTGCAGCAGCTGGGGCAACGTAATCTGACTGCGTAAATCTTCAGATGATGGGATGCTGTCACATTGTGAGGAAGGACCTGGTACACCCATTACTGTAGCATCATCCCTGTCAGTGGAGGTTGTAGGCAATGACATGGCAGGACATATAGTGGGGGTAGAGACAGATGAGGAGGAGGAGGACCTATGCAAAGTGTTGTGCCAACAGGATGCGTGGCAGGTGGTCATATGTCGCCTCAAGCACGTGGTAACCAAGCGTGGGATGTCTTTCCCACGCTTGATCCTCATCTGACATACAGTTGTGTTCAAAATTATTCAACCCCCAATGCTGTAAAGGGTTTTAGGGAATTTAGTGTACATTTGTAATTGTATTCAGAATGAAATCCTACAAGGACTTTTTAAAGAACCATATGCAACTAAAATGACATCAATTGGTTTTGTAATACAGTAGTAAATGTTTCTTTTGTGAATTCTTCATTGACACAATTATTCAACCACTTAAAGACTACCACTCTGAAGAACAGAGGTTCATTCAAGTGTTTTCAATCAGGTATTGAAAACACCTGTGGATGTCACGAACAGGCAATAAAGCATAATAAGCACCAATTAGGCAGCTTTAAAATGACTGTGATACTCAGCTCCTTCTAGACATTTACTGGTGTAGTTACAAACATGGTGAAGTCAAGAGAATGGTCCAGGAAGACAAGAGAAGAGGTGATTACTCTTCACAGGAAGGGCAATGGCTATAAGAAGATTGCAAAGATGTTAAACATACCAAGAGAGACCATAGGAAGCATCATTCGCAAATTCAAGGCAAAGGGCACTGTTGAAACGCTACCTGGTCGTGGCAGAAAGAAGATGCTGACTTCGACTGCTGTGCGCTACCTGAAGCGTAGAGTGGAGAAAAGTCCCCGTGTGACTGCTGAGGAACTGAGAAAAGATTTGTCAGATATGGGTACTGAAGTTTCAGCTCAGACAATACGGCGCACACTGCGTAATGAAGGCCTCCATGCCAGAACTCCCAGGCGCACCCCCTTGCTGTCTCCAAAGAATAAGAAGAGTCGACTGCAGTATGCAAAAGTCATGTGGACAATCCACAGAAGTTTTTGGATAGTTTTCTGTGGACTGATGAAACAAAATTAGAACTGTTTGGGCCCATGGATCAACGCTATGTTTGGAGGAGGAAGAACAAGGCCTATGAAGAAAAGAACACCTTGCCTAATGTGAAGCATGGCGGGGGTCAATCATGCTTTGGGGCTGTTTTGCTTCTGCAGGTACAGGGAAGCTTCAGCGTGTGCAAGGTACCATGAATTCTCTTCAGTACCAGGAGATATGGATGACAATGTGATGCAGTCCGTCACAAACCTGAGGCTTGGGAGACGTTGGACCTTTCAACAGGACAATGATCACAAGCATACCTCCAAGTCCACTAGAGCATGGTTGCAGATTAAAGGCTGGAACATTTTGGAGTGGCCATCGCAGTCACCTGACTTAAATCCGATTGAGAACCTCTGGTGGGACTTAAAGAAAGCAGTTGCAGTGCGCAAGCCTAAGAATGTGACTGAACTGGAGGCTTTTGCCCATGACGAATTGGTGAAGATACCCGTAGATCGCTGCAAGACACTTGTGTCAAGCTATGCTTCACGTTTAAAAGCTATTATAACTGTAAAAGGATGTTGTACTAAGATTGAATGTCACTTGGGGGTTGAATAAAACTGATAATGATGTGAGCACAGAAAAGACATTTGTGGTTATTTCATTATAAATGTTATGTTATATTTGTCTGACCTACACGTGCCTCTTTGATTTAATTGTAAGCAAGATGACTGAATGATCAAAATCAATGTCAAACTGGCCAAAACACTCAATTTCAGTGGGGGTTGAATAATTTTGAACACAACTGTAGATTACAAATAGCAACGGTGCAGTCTGCTGCACATTTATTAAAGAACTCCGAGACAGCAGAGTTCCTGGATGTGTGCTTTGAGACAACAGCGCTCTGCACCTGAGCAGCTCTGACATCTGCTGCCTTGGGCTGGCTACGATTGATCATAGAGGACGTTGTGCCTTGTGTTTGTTGTGCCTCCTCCTCCTCCCTTGACTCCTCTGTTCGATCAGGCACCCAGGTGGAGTCAGTGACCTCATCATCTTCATCACCCCCTATCTTCTCGTCACTGGAGCCAACCTCACAATATGCTGCTGCAGCTGCTGGGGGAACATGAGTGCCAGTTATTTGTGTGTCACTGGCACCCCCTTCCTCTATGTTGATTATACTCCCTTCCTCAACCTCAGAGAATGAATCAGAGCACTGTAGTTGCTGCGCATCCTCAAGCAGCATGTCACTGTCATTGTAATCAAATAATTCAGCTGACTCCTCCGTGTGTGATAGTGAGGCTACGGCAGGAGTAGCTGTGGACATGGAGACTGCATTAGATGTTTTGGCACCTAAGGTGGACTTAAACCACTACAAGATAATACAAAAATATGGAAATGGGTGAATCACTTGGCTTTAAAAGCATACCAATGCACTCACACAACGTGATTGGTGAGAAACTTGTAAAGGTATCTTTGCAGTTTTAAGCATTAATATCGTACCAATGCACTCACACAGCATGGGTAGTATAACACTAGTAATGGTATCTTTGCTGGTTCGTTACCCTCCGCTGATAAAGGTCATAGTTCTGGTAAACCTGCCGCCACAAGACCACCAGAAGCCAGTCAAATCCAATAAAAGCGTATTTTATTCGTAACACAGCATACAATCCAACGCGTTTCGTCCATAGATCAACAGGACTTCATCAGGGAAACAAAATTACATGTGCTCCACTCCTCTCCCAACCTTAAATACAATATTCTATGAGAGACACAATTAATTGTGTCCCTGATGAAGTCCTGTTGATCTATGGACGAAACGCATTGGATTGTATGCTGTGTTACGAATAAAATACGCTTTTATTGCCTGGTTAGCCAATCCTGCAAATCCTCTGTATGTTGCTGCTGCTGCTTAAGACGGCCAGCACCAGTTAGAAAGGACAAGCATGCCCCTGCAGAGGATGCACCACATCCACGATGACCAGAGGCACAGCCTCCCGACACAGAGGCTGCTTGCCCTCTTATCTGTGCCTGGGAGCGTCTGCCTGTCCTTTTTGGTCTTTCTGACATGGTGAGTGATATATAGATTAAAGATAAACAGAACTCTGATTAAACTCTGGTATAAAAATTGGAGATATGCAGAACTTTGATTCAACTGTGTTATCTAGATTAAAGATTTCCAGTACTCTGGTATATTTCAGTGAGACACCCTGATAGCTGGCAGCCAGTGACAAGACACAGATTACAATTCCCAGAAACCTCCTATAAATCTGTGAGACCCTCTGATGGGTGGCAGTGACAAGACACAAATTACAATTCCCAGGAACCTCCTATAAATCAGTGAGACCCCCTGATGGGTGGCAGTGAGAACACACAGATTACAATACAATTCGCAGAAACCACCTATAAATCAGTGAGACCCCCTGATAGGAACCCCTGATAGCTGGCAACAGTGACAAGACACAGATTACAATTCCCAGATGATATCTGCTACAAATCTGTGAGACCCCCTGATGTGTGGCAGTTACGACACAGGTTATAATTCCCAGATATCTGCTACAAATCTGTGAGACCCCCTGATGGGTGGCAGTGACCAGACACAAATTACAATTCCCAGGAACCTCCTATAAATCAGCGAGACCCCCTGATGGGTGGCAGTGAACACACAGATTACAACAATTCCCAGCTATTTTGTAGAAGTGAGACCCCCGCAATAGCTGCTGGCAGTGAGAACACACTCTAACACAACAATCTCCTCTCACAAAACACGCTCTGTGGCTGAGTGGAGCCTTATAGAGTGTGCTGCGGGACTTAGCTCTGTGAGCCCATGATTGGGCAAATTTTGCCCAATCAGGACTCTGAGCCGTGATTTGCATAGTCTTGCACCTGTCTTGCACCTAAACTATGGTCAGGTGCAGGCTGTAGCCAATTACAAGCTTCAGGCCAGTGGAAAAGTGCATTGTGGTCCATTGTGGTCCATTGTGGGCGAACATGCAGCGAACACGTGGAAATGTTCGGAGTTCGACGAACAGCCGAACGGGCGATGTTCGAATCGAACCCTGAACAGATCGAACCGAATGTCACGTTCCATGCTGGCATACCTGTCTTCCTGCCCTCTGTATTTGTATATTGTGTTTTTTCCCTTGTGTTTCTGTTGCTGCCAATTCCTGGGTGGCCTCCCAGGGGTTAATTGGTGTTCTGTGTGCTGCTCACCTGTTGACCCTTGCCTTGATTCCCCTGACTATATTAGAGCAATGTACCTATAGGACATTGCAGGGTCATTTTTCCTTTGCCTGGTCTCCTTGCGTCCTGTGTCCTGAGAGCTCCTTGCTGTGTTCCTGATATTCTCCGTTTGTTCATCCTTGTTCAGTTTTTGCCTCTTATAGTTCTGTTCCAGTTTATGTCAGTTCCTTCTGTGTATTTAGTTCTGTCTATTGCTGTATTTTGTTTTGCTGTTTATGTTCCATTCAGATTCCCCGGTTACTGATTTTGGCTTGGCTGACTTCCCTTCTGGTTCTGATTCCTGTATGCTGTATGACGTACTTTCTCTGGTTATGACCTTTGGCTTTCCTCTATGTGACAACTCTATATTATATTCCTTGTCAGTACCGTTTCCAAGAAACCCTGTCATCTGTATACAACAAAAGACTCTGTACGGCTTCAAGGTAATACTTTCCTTTAGATTAGATCCGGCTATCCTAAAGACCGGCCTTTCAGTGCAGGGAATCTTTGGTATTGCCGTACAGAGGTCTTTAGTTAACCCTGTGTTGCTTTCACCTGCCCTTGCAGTTTACAGTGCATCTCTGCATATAGGGGCTTCTCTCAGGAACCTTGACCTCACCTTCCTGCGAGTTATATTCATAGGGTTATATATTTACAGACCGACCACTTCCAAGGATCGGAGGGCAAGTATAGGGTGGTGCGTGCCTGGTGGTACTGCCACCGTGACATAATGACCCAGCCATTACATAAGCCTGCAGAGATGTGTACCGTGTTGGAAACCTTATTGCACATGTTTGAGGAATTTGTGGTTCACCTCAAAGGGTTACTGAGCCTGTGTCTAGACTCTGGCAATCAGGTCTCATTTGAGAGCAGGGTCCGTGGTCCGCTTTCTCCTGATGAAAAGAACAGAAGACGTGAGTACAATCTCTGTTTCTATTGTGCCAGTTTGTTGCACGTTTTGTCTGGCTGTCCCCTCAAGCCGGTGCGTCCTGGGGCTGGAGTGCCGGTGTGTCCTGGTGCTGGAGTGCCGGTGCGTCTCAAGACTTGTGGTGAGTCTGTGCGCCCTGATACTGGCCGAGTGCCAACTGTGCCCATGTCCCACAGTAAGGCCGCTAAAGCTAGACCACGCATGAGATCCACTGGCACCAGTTACAGCTGGGAATCAGAGGGTGCCAGACCACGTAGGGGGTCTGACGGTGCCAGACCTAGCTGGGAGTCGGATAGTGCCAGACCACATAGGGGAGTCAGATGGCACCAGACCCCGCTTTGAGTTCAGACCTCCTGAGAAATCCAGGCCTGAGAAAGAGGCACTTAAGTCTATGAAGGATGAATCCTTTTTGGCCACAAGGCCAGAGGATGAAGTACCCATGGAGGTTATGTCGCTCTGGGCATCCGATAATAAACCTCAGACTTATGTAGATACCTCTGATGGCTGTAGGGTTTAAAGACACAACTGGCTGGTTCTGAGCAGCGACTGGCAGCCAAAAGACAGTCCCTACGTATTGTTACTGGGTGTATTACATGTAGAGCCGCAACCCCAGTGCCCATTGGCGGTAAGCCAGTCCTGTCTCCGTCTGGCAATGCTGTCACGGATCCCCCTGGTTACCAAGATGGTGGTCCCTTTACGCAGACCGCTCACTACCCTTCCGATCCTTAGAGTGGTCGGCACGTCTAGACAGATACAGTATAACGTCAAGATAGGTATACACAAAGAACGATACTAGGAGGGTACACAAGACCTTAGAATGGTTGGCTCTTCCCAGACCTAAACAATAGAAGAGGTAGTCTGATGCGTGCTTAGGATGCCACACAGACTGACCTCAATACCAAGATAGAAGAGTAAACGCCAATACCAGGGGTTATGCACAGAATAGTTCGTTTGCCAATGCCAGGGGTCGGTACACAGAATGGTTCGTTTGCCAATGCCAGGGGTCGGTACACAGAATGGTTCGTTTGCCAATGCCAGGGGTCGGTACACAGAATGGTTCGTTTGCCAATGCCAGGGGCGGTACACAGAATGGTTCGTTTGCCAATGCCAGGGGTCGGTACACAGAATGGTCAGTTTGCCAAAGCCAAGGGTCAATACACAGAATAGCCAATAATTTTCAACAGAATACAAGAGCTCTGCGGGAAGTAACTACCACGTCAGGGCACCAGTGAGAATGTGAAGCCGGGCTTTAAACTCGGCGGGTCCGCGTCATACGCCTGGCCCCGCCCCCCGGCGTCCCACGTGTGCGGAAGCGTTCCGCGATATCACTCGGCGCCTGGCCAGCGAGCAGCGAGGAAGCCGCTGCCAGGCGCCGGGGGGGGGGGGGCCGCGACAACCGTCACAGAACCCCCCCTCTACGGGCGGCCACTGGACGACCCCCAGGGGCACAGGGATGAGCCAAATAGAAGGCCTTCACCAAGCGAGGGGCATGAACCTCAGTAGCCGGAAGCCAAGAGCGGTCCTCCGGACCGTAGCCCACCCAGTCCACTAAGTACTGAAGGCCCCCCTAGAAACCCTGGCGTCCAGAATGGCCTTAACTTCAAACTCCTCCTCGCCCTCCACAGAGACCGGAGGAGGGGGACACGGGCCCTGGTGTACCGATTACACAAAAGCGGTTTTAAAAGGCTCACGTGGAACACGTTGTGTATCCTGATATGGGAGGGCAGTGCCAAGGCATAGGAGACCGGGCTGAGTCGCCGCAGTATCTTGTAAGGGCCTATGTATCTGGGGGCTAGTTTCATCGATGGCACTAAGAGCTTAATGTCCGCGAAGAAAGCCAAACCCTGTCCCCGACTTGATACACAGGTGCTGGTCCCCTACGTCTATCGGCCTTCGTTTTCTGGACAATACTGCTCCTCTCCAGTGCCTGTTTAACCCTCCCCCAGGTCTCAGTCAATGACGCCAAGTGCTCATCCAGAGCAGGAATTGCGGTATCAGGAAATGCAGTGGGAAGCACGGGAGGATCAAATCCGTAAACCGTGAAGAAAGGGGAATGACCACTGGCTTCACTCACGGCACTGTTTAGGGCATACTCGGCCCAAGGTAGCAGGTCTGACCAATTATCCTGTCGTTCAGATATGAAACACCTGAGATACTTCTCAACATTTTGATTGGCCCTTTCTGCTGCTCCGTTCGTTTGGGGGTGATAGGCCGAGGAGAAGGACAGGTCTATTCCCACATTCTTGCAGAACCCCCTCCAGAATCTGGAGACAAACTGGGTCCCCCTATCAGAAACAATCCCAAGAGGGATACCGTGTATGCGGACCACGTTGGCGATGAAAATGGGCACCAGCTCGGCTGCTGACGGTAGCTTCCGAAGAGGAACATAGTGACCCATTTTGGAAAAGCGATCTATAATCGTGAGTATAACAGTATTCCCTTTGGACTCGGGTAACTCTACTATAAAATCCATGGCTATCTGCGACCATGGTCGTTCGGGATAGGCAGGGGCTGGAGTAAACCAATGGGCGCTGTCTTAGGACTCTTATTTCTTGTGCATACCTCGCACACGGCTATGTAATCTTTAATATCCCGGCGCATCGTGGGCCACCATAGCAGTTTTCGGATGCTAGCCACTGTTTTGGTGATCCCCATGTGCCCAGAGGTTTTATTGTCATGGTAAATCTTAAGGACTTCTTCTCTTTCCTTCTCAGGTACAAAGAGCTTCGCGGGAGGCCTCCCCCCCGGAGCCTTATCTTGGACAGTCTGCAATCGGATCATCAGAGGGGATGAGACACTAATCGTGGTAGAGGCTATAATCCTCTCCTGAGGTACAATGGGATGTTGATCCTGAACGTTATGTTCATAGGATTCATACTGTCTAGATAACGCATCTGCTTTAATGTTTCTTGACCCAGGTCTATATGTGAGGACGAAATTAAAACTTGAAAGAAACAAAGACCATCTCGCTTGTCTGGCGTTCAATCGTTTCGCGTCTCCAATGTAAGTGAGATTCTTATGATCAGTTATGATAACGATTGGGTCCGTAGATCCCTCTAATAAGTATCTCCACTCTGCCAAGGCTGCGATAACTGCTAACAACTCTCTATTACCGATGTCATAGTTTCTCTCGGCCGGAGACAACTTCCGGGAATAGAAGCCGCATGGATGCAAAGGTTTATCGGGTGCCCGCCTTTGGGACAAGACTGCTCCAAGACCGAGTTCGGAGGCGTCAACCTCGAGTTGGAAGGCAGAGCTGGATCAGGATGTCGGAGAACAGGGGCAGTCGTGAATGCCTGTTTGAGGACCTCGAAGGCTTGCCTGGCCTGGGGTGTCCACTTCTGATTTCCCACCCCTTTCTTAGTCATGGCCGTGAGAGGAGCTACCAAGGCCGAAAAGTCTTTAATGAACCTTCGATAATAGTTGGTAAAACCTAGAAACTCTGGATGGCTTTAAGCCCTTGGGGTAGGGGCCAGTCGAGGATTGCCGACAATTTACCAGGATCCATCTGAAACCCCTCAGGGGTTATGATATACCCAAGGAAGTGCACCATCTCTCTATCAAATAGGCACTTTTCTAATTTGCAGTATAAGCCGGCCTTCAATAGTCTCCTTAACACTTGTTGCACATGGGCGTGATGGGTCTCCTTATCTGGAGAGTATATCAGGATGTCATCGAGATACACTATGACGAATGTTTGCAGAAAATCCCTTAGGGTGTCATTTATGAGATCCTGAAACACAGCTGGCGCGTTACATAACCAAAGGGCATTACCAGGTATTCGTAATGCCCGCTACGCGTATTAAAAGCCGTCTTCCACTCGTGCCCCTTTTTCACCCTTATCAGATTGTAGGCCCCGCGTAAATCGAGCTTCGTGTATATACGGGCCCCTTTCAGTCGGTCGAACAACTCTGTTATAAGGGGTATGGGATATGCATTTCTTATGGTTATTCTGTTTAAACCTCTATAATCTATGCATGGTCGCAAGTCTCCCTCTTTCTTGGAGACGAAAAAGAAACCAGCTCCTGCTGGGGAGGAGGACCGTCTAATGAATCCACGCTCAAGATTCTCTTTTATATATTCCTCCATAATATCGTTCTCCTTTTGCGACAAGGGGTATACATGTCCTCTGGGAGGCATAGTACCGGGAGTAACTCTATGGCACAGTCATACGGGCGATGTGGTGGTAAAACCTCAGTCCTGGCCTTCGAAAAAACCTCCTTTAATGCCTGATAACAGTCAGGGACTACTGTGGATAAAGGAGGTGCTGTGGCGATATTAAGGCTACCAATAACAGTGACCCTGCCCATGCATTTCAACTGGCAACTGGGACCCCAACATTTTATGTCTCTCTGGACCCAATCAATCACCGGGTTATGCTCAGTCAACCATGGAAACCCTAGGACGACGGGGCATGAGGGAGAGTCAATAATCTGGAATCGTATGGTTTCCCGGTGCAAAACTCCTGTTTTCATGCATACCTCTATAGTGTCGTGGGTGATATGGGGACATGACAAGGGTTCCCGTCTATGGCCTCCACCATTAGAGGTCTTTCTTTGAGAACTAGAGGCATGAGGTTCTTGGAGGCAAACACTCTATCCATAAAGTTACCTGAGGCTCCAGAGTCTAGGAACGCCTCAGTCTCGAGGTGCACCCCCTCCCAGGTTAAGGAGATGGGCACCAGAATCCGGGTTTTTTTTTTTTCGTTATCAACAAAGGAGGCATAGAGCGAACCGATTACCTGGCTAGTAGGTGTTCTCTGGCCCGGCTTGCCAGTGTCACCCCTGCCACCCCTGGGTCTTTGAGGACATTGAAGACGAAAATGCCCTGCCCCGGCACAGTAAAAACAGAGCCCCCTTTCCCTTCTGTGAGTTCTCTCAGCCTCTGAAATACCTGTTCTACCTATCTGCATGGGTTCCACGACCGGTAGATCGGTTCTTTCTGGCTCTGGAGTACCTGACGTACTGGTGTGTCTGGGTACCAAGGGTAAAGGAGGCAAAACCCTTCTGGGTCTGTCTCTAGAATGCCTCCTGTCCCTAATTTGGTCGTCCATGGCAATACAGAAATCAACCAAATGGTCCAGATGTTCTGGCAACTTCAAGGGAGCCAGCTCAAACATCAAAGCCTCGTTCAGGCCTTCGGTAAACGCCAAGGTTAAAACGTCGTTAGGCCAGTGTACCTCAGAAGTCAAGGTCTTAAATTCTATGGCATAGTCGGAGACTCTCCTATTACCTTGCTTAATGTGGAATAAGGACCTGCCTGCATTGGTGGCCCTTCTAGAGGGATCAAACGTACGTTTTAGTTCAGAGGTAAAGCCCTCATAGTCATATATGATGGGCTTTTTGTTTTCCCACAATGGCGTGGCCCACAGTAACGCTTTATCAGTTAAATGGTTAATTAGGTAGCCTACTTTGGCTTTATCGGATACACAGGACCCTGGATTGTTCTCGAATAGAATCTCCAGTTGGGTCAAAAAACCCCGACACAAGTTAGGCGTACCATCATAGCGTACGGGTGCCTTC
Organism: Leptobrachium leishanense; assembly: GCA_009667805.1. Taxonomy (NCBI): domain Eukaryota; kingdom Metazoa; phylum Chordata; class Amphibia; order Anura; family Megophryidae; genus Leptobrachium; species Leptobrachium leishanense. Next base: position 1,532,591 of record CM019064.1, read on the forward strand.
ATACTGAGCCTACACCCCTCGGGTGAGGCCGAACTGGCCCTAGGCAATACTGGTTCTGGAGGACTTGCAGTACCAGTAGTGGATCGATTCAACAGGGTTTGCAGAGCAAGAGCAATCTGGTCCATCCTGTGGTCCTGCTCTTCTTGTCGGGCTGCAATTCTTGTCAACTGAGAAGAGAGGTCTGCGGGATCCATTGGCCCTGACGTAATGTCACGGATCCCCCTGGTTACCAAGATGGTGGTCCCTTTACGCAGACCGCTCACTACCCTTCCGATCCTTAGAGTGGTCGGCACGTCTAGACAGATACAGTATACGTCAAGATAGGTATACACAAAGAACGATACTAGGAGGGTACACAAGACCTTAGAATGGTTGGCTCTTCCCAAGACCTAAACAATAGAAGAGGTAGTCTGATGCGTGCTTAGGATGCCACACAGACTGACCTCAATACTAAGATAGAAGAGTAAACGCCAATACCAGGGGTTATGCACAGAATAGTTCGTTTGCCAATGCCAGGGGTCGGTACACAGAATGGTTCGTTTGCCAATGCCAGGGGTCGGTACACAGAATGGTTCGTTTGCCAATGCCAGGGGTCGGTACACAGAATGGTTCGTTTGCCAATGCCAGGGGTCGGTACACAGAATGGTTCGTTTGCCAATGCCAGGGGTCGGTACACAGAATGGTCAGTTTGCCAAATGCCAAGGGTCAATACACAGAATAGCCAATAATTTTCAACAGAATACAAGAGCTCTGCGGGAAGTAACTACCACGTCAGGGCACCAGTGAGAATGTGAAGCCGGGCTTTAAACTCGGCGGGTCCGCGTCATACGCCTGGCCCCGCCCCCCGGCGTCCCACGTGTGCGGAAGCGTTCCGCGATATCACTCGGCGCCTGGCCAGCGAGCAGCGAGGAAGCCGCTGCCAGGCGCCGGGGGGGGGGCCGCGGACAACCGTCACAAATGCGCAGCACCTGTCTTCCGCGGCAAAATGCGCAGCCAGTCCTGTCTCCATCTGGCAAATGCGCAGCCAGCCTGTCTCCGTCTGGCAATGCGCAGCCAGTCCTGTATCCGTCTGGCAATGCGCAGCCCCTGTATCCGTCTGGCAATGCGCAGCCAGTCCTGTCTCCGTCTGGCAATGCGCAGCCAGTCCAGCCTGGCAATGTGCTACCAATGTTCCTGATCCTGGCACGATGCCAGCGTAACAGTAGTGATGTCTGATTCTGGTAAGCTTGCCAGTCAGATCCATGGCAAGCTGTGTGTCAGCAGTGTCAGAGCTACATTGCAACACCACTGTACCATGCCCCACAGAGAGTCCGAGGTTTCCAAACCTCATGGTAAGGCACAGGTAGGCGAGCCTACTCCCACTGTTGCCGTGTCGTGTGGGGTGGTCACCAGTTCTAGATCTCGTCAAGGAGAAGACATGAAAAGGTGTCTAACCCTAGTCCCACTGATTCTATGTCCAGTCTAACTGATGCCAAGATCTCCCTACCCCGTCATGTCCCTGAGGGCTATGTGCAGTCGCCCTTTGGACTGGTGTTCAGAAGGACCACTGGTTGCCATTCAAAGGAACCCTCATAGTCGGGGACGTCTTGTGGAGGAGGATGACGACTCTGAGTGGGACCTCAAAGGACTTTGGTGACTGGTGTTCGTGATCTGGTTTCCTATTCTGTCTGTCATGTTTGTTATTTTGGGTGCCCTGGGGTCACCCGTGGAGGAGGGGATAATGGCACGTTCCATGCTGGCATACCTGTCTTCCTGCCCTCTGTATTTGTATATTGTGTTTTACCTTGTGTTCTGTTGCTGCCAATTCCTGGTGCCTCCCAGGGGTTAATTGGTGTTTTGTGTGCTGCCACCTGTTTACCCTTGCCTTGATTCCCCTGCCTATATTAGAGCAATATACCTATAGGACATTGCTGGGTCATTTTTCCTTTGCCTGGTCTCCTTGCGACTTGTATCCTGAGAGCTCCTTGCTGTGTTCCTGATATCCTCCGTTTGTTCATCCTTGTTCAGTTTTTGCCTCTAATATTTCTGTTCCAGTTTATGTCAGTTCCTTCTGTGTATTTAGTTCTGTCTATTGCTGTATTTTGTTTTGCTGTTTATGTTCTATTCTGATTCCCCGGTTACTGATTTTGGCTTGGCTGACTTCCCTTCTGGTTCTGATTCCTGTATCCTATATGACGTACTCTCTCTGGTTATGACCTTTGGCTTTCCTCTATGTGACTCCTCTAATATTATATTCCTTGTCAGTACCGTTTCCAAGAAACCCTGTCATCTGTATACAACAAAAGACTCTGTACGGCTTCAAGGTAATACTTTCCTTTAGATTAGATCCGGCTATCCTAAAGACCGGCCTTTCAGTGCAGGGAATCTTTGGTATTGCCGTACAGAGGTCTTTAGTTAACCCTGTGTTGCTTTCACCTGCCCTTGCAGTTTACAGTACATCTCTGCATATAGGGGCTTCTCTCAGGAACCTTGACCTCACCTTCCTGCTAGTTATATTCATAGGGTTATATATTTACAGACCGACCACTTCCAAGGATCGGAGGGCAAGTATAGAGTGGTGCGTGCCTGGTGGTACTGCCACCGTGACACTGAACAACTCATCCCTACTCATACCCACACCCCCAACTCCCACCTTCAAGACTTCTCCCGAGCTGCCCCCTTTCTATGGAACTCCCTCCCCCGCAACATCAGACTCTCCCCCTCTTTCCAGTCCTTCAAGAAGTCTCTGAAAACACATTACTTTAGAGATGCCTATCGGCTCACTCCATAATCCCCCACTGTACATCTCTTGCTTTTTACACTTACTCCGTACTGTCGTACAGTGACATTTCAGAGCCATTCAGCTATTCAGAGAGCAGGCAGTTTGCCAAATCCTAGTGAATTGCCTGCACATACGGTGCCTGTTCGGTGCCTGTTCAAGGGCAGTGAAATCCCCATAGAGAAGCAATGCTTCATCTATTCAGAGAACACAAACCAGCAGAGAAAAGTTGCCGAATTGCCCTGCTGTTCAGTGGTTTCATTCGACAGGTTTATTCAGGCGAATCCCATAGGTTTCAATGTTAAAAATATTCCCGTTTTAATTCAATATCTAATAAACCGTTCTTTATAATATTCTGCAGCAAAAAGTCTCTTTATTTATAGATTTTTTTTAGGATATTTTAAGCATTTTTCAGGATTGTTTTGCAAAAAATAAATTCCATTTTTTTTTAAATCGTTTTTTCTGTAGCATATCTTTATTATCATTCATTGGATTTTATATGTAAATTTCAGACATTTTCGTTCTTTAGTTTCTTTGCAAACAGCGTTTCACTTTTCAAACATTCAAGCAAACGTTTTTTTTCTTTAAACTCCATTCGTCCGCGGTGTCGGGTTTTTCCGGCGGCTGCTCGGGTTTCTCCGGCGTGTTCGGCGGGTTAATCCAGATGTTTTTGCAGGTTTCGGTGAGCGTTCGCTGGGTTTTGCAGTGAGTGTTCGTTGGGTTTACGGCGGCTTTTCCCTGCATTGCTGAATACACCGCAGGGTCGCCGAAATGGGATTGCCGAATCGCACGGAATTGAAGAGAACAAAAGTCACCGAACGTGCGGTGACTTTTTGATTCTCTTTGAATAACCCTGTAAAAGACATTAACCCCTTTAAAAAACAAAACAACCCCAATGTTATCACTATTACTATGGTAAAATTAGAGAGTGACGTGACCCATAGGAGTCTCTACAGGGGGGCAATTGCCCCCCTAGGTTATTCATTGCCCCCCCATGTGCCCCCCCACCAAAAATCAGCATCCAGCTTCCCACACTATTCGGATCGCGGTATCTCCGTTTCTGTGCATCGAATATGTACGTTCTATGTCATTGGAAAGGGCAGATTCTGGCCTTTCCAATGATATCCAACATGATCATATTCAGTGTAAAGTAAAAGTCATAAAACATTAAATAAAAACGTGCACTTAAAACATTTTGAATAAAAAAAAATATGTTTATTTTGCAAATCAATCAGCAGTACAACAAATGCAAAGAAAGCATAGCCACGTAGGGCCAAAGTACGGCAAGTTCACTTCAAACAATGTCAACTTCTAAAAGCAGTACAGAAAGGTAAATAAAAGTCAGTTAGGTGCAGCAAGTGGTCTACAAAATAACAGCCCCATGTGGGGGTCTCCTCAAATTATAATAACTCTGACACAGAGTCTCAGAAACACATTCAAAGAACACATAGGTACATAGTGTGGCAAGGGGTATCCAAAATAGGAAGGTGGGAGAGGGGGGAGACACACCAACACGCGCTCCAAGGCCCTGAAAACAAAGGGGGGGAGGGACGAAAAAAGGGGTGGCAAAGGCCAAAAATGTGACTTTCTGGCTCGCTCCTGAAATCCTGAGGAACCGCAGGAGGCCATGGAAAAGTGCAGGTCACAAGGCCGGGGCATTCGAGGGCCAGGTATGGCAGACAGAGCCATGATGGCTGCCACAATGGCACACCCCGAGTTTGCCCCAAACACCAAAAGAAAAAAAAAAAGGGGGGGGGAGAGGGTCTGCAGCACGAGGTGGCGTGTTAAAAAAAACAAAAAAAACATGGAGAGAAAGAAAACAGAGAAGGAAAAAAAAAAGGGGGAGTGGGGGTTGAAAGACATCGTCCAGGGCAGTGGAAGGAGTCTGAATGTGGGGGACCAACCCTCAACTGTCAAAAACATGGGGGTATGCCGTTAAAAAAAAAAACAGGTCAGCCTGGCTCCGTCAGTGTTACCGCTGAGTCCAGTGACACAGGTATGTCCTCCAGTGTGTTAAGTAGGGACCTCGCATCCTCCAGGGTCGTCGCGGGGTATGGTTTACAACCACGATAAATGATTAGGGAACCAGAGGCCCCCCCTCTATCGCGTATTTCTTGGGCCCGCAGCAGGGCAGTGACCTCGCGGAAACGTCGCCGGGCCGCTAACGCCATAAAGGAAACATCTCTGAAGAGAGTAAGACATCGTGAGGCGTACGTAACCTGGAACGATGGACCTGCAGCAGTAAATATGTGGGAGAGAAGGTCCACAGACCGTGTGGTCACGAGAACGTCCGGGGGGCCATCTCTGGTGCAGCAGCAGCCTTGCGGAGACGTATCACTGAGAGGATCGTGGCTCCGAGGTGTCGCCAGCAGACAGGAGGAGGTGAGTGATAAGTCCCACTACATACTGCAGAAGGTCAGCAGGTCGCACATCCTCGGGGATCCCCGCACCCGAAGGTTCCGTCTCCGTTGGCGGTCCTCCAGCACATGTGTCATGTGTGCTGTGATGGCGATGTTTCCCTACATCCTACAAATCCGCCACTTCACGTGCAGGTTATGGGGACCTCCTAGGTACGATATTTGAAGGAATTTTTCTTTTTAACCCTTATTTTATGGAAAACTCACTGTCCCTTTAAAAAAGTTTTTTTTAAAAACTTTGTCATGGTTTCCTGTCCCCCAGGGCACTACCCGGACCCCCATACACCTTTTATGGCAAATATCTAGCATATAAGCCCTCTTGGAGGGAAACTCTAAAAATCGAACTTCGAGTCCCATTGACTTGTATAGAGTTTGTGTTCGAGTTCGAACTTTTGAAAAGTTCGAGTTCGAATGCGAACCGAACTCGGGTGTTTGGCTCATCCCTAGTCCTCACCGCATTCAGTATTTGGGCGTCTACCTTACTTTCACCCCAACCAACTATATGTGGCCAATTATCCTGACATGATTAAACATATCAAATCTTTACACCGTCAGTGGTCCTCCTACTCTATCTCTTGGATGGGGCGCATATACGCTCTTAAGATGACGGCCCTCCCAAAGCTTCAATACCTCTTTCGAACACTACCCGTGCCCCTTCTACCGACCATGTTACCTGTCCTCCAATCGGCTTTCTATCGCTATGTTTGGCAGGGGAAAAAAACAAGAGTCTCCAGGACCATTTTGCGCCGACTGAAACAGCGTGGGGGCCTGGCGGTCCCGGATCTTACACTATACCATGAGGCGGCGCGACTAACTCAGCTCCTTCAATGGTCCTCGAGACAAGGCAGAGTCTGTTAGGTAGATATTGAGACCAGGTGTGTCTCTCCGGCTTGCTTATCACAGCTGCCCTGGAGACAGATCTCCTCGACTGAACGGAAGCGATTATTGCCTACTTCCATTCACTCACTCAATTTGTGGCCCAAGGTATAATTTTGGGCGTCTCTTATTACACCGGGCTCTGGGATGACTCCTTTGAGGGATAACCCCCTTTTTCCACCATGGTCTGGGAGAGAGGGACGAGCGTTTCAGTGGTGGCAGAATGAGGGATTCACGACACTGGGCTCACCCGGCTCAGTGCTCTTTCAAGGGAAATTCCCCTCTTGGGAATACTAAAGAGAATCTTGTGATGTTCCATTGAGGGAATTTCACCGTTACACTCAATTACGTCACTTTGTCCACAATTGTTTAACTTCAGGTATCCCTACCACCACACCGTTTGAAAGCCTGGCGATGAGGAGCTTGAGTACGGCTGGGCCGATCTCCCTACTTTACGCACTGCTCCTTTCCCCATCACTTGATAAACCATGCTCATATCAACAGCTGTGGGAGGGGATGCTGGTCACCCTATTCCTCGGGAGGAGTGGGAGGCGTTGATGGAGTCCTGTATGGGGATAACTACCTGTACCTTGGTGAAAGAGAACTGTTACAAACTTCTTTTCCAGATGGTACCTGGACCCTGATAGACTACAAAGAATTTACCTGGGTTTGTCTGGCCTCTGTACTAGAGGTTGTGGCCATCGCGGAACGTTTTTATCATATGTGGTGGGAATGTGGGCATGTAACTGCTTTGTGGTCCTCAGTTTTTATGTTACTTTCACGCACTATCCGTCTACAGATACTCCCTGAGCTGTTGTTGGCTTTACTCAATAGCCGTCCCGTCGCTATGCACTGTCTCGTTACTCCTTTAAATGGTCTCTCAATAAACCACTTGGCAGCTCAAAAAAGAACCGGCAAATGGCACTAGAGGAGTGGTTACAGAAAAATTAATCTTTATTGGAACGAATGTAGACACTCTCAGATGCAAGGAAAAATCAATTAAAAAACATAAATATGACAGCAGACAAAGCAGGGTGTACTGGAATTGACGCCAGTGTATAATGGCTGTGCATAAAAAAGGTGTGGAGAGAGGATTGCAATCGATGTATTAGGCTAGGGTCAGACGAGCGCAGTATTAACGTGCGTTTAGCCGCACTAAATCACGGCCGTGCTAGCAGCAAATGACGTCCAATGCCGGGCAGCATACGAAGTACGGCCGCACGAAAGTGCGGCCGCGCAACGCAAGTGGCAAACGAACGCATTTTTTTGAGAACGTCAAACCGCTAGTAGTGACGTACAGAGTGCGCTGCGTCCGCATAGCGGCGTGTGTGTGTGATTAGGAGACGTCAGACGCTACGAATGTCCGGCCAACATAACGTCCAGACGCAAAAAGTGTTTTATTGATGATCCGTACAAAATCACGGATGAAAATGCGCATCGTATGACCGCTATTGCGTATTCCGTGAAAAAATGCATCCATTCGTTCGAATGCACTTTTTCACGACAACGCGAAAAATGCGTTCGTCTGACCTAGCCTTAGGCACCATAATAGAATTCCATAATTGCACAAAGGGATTAGCATCAAAAAGCAAACCATAAATCACCTTCACAATCAGCACGCCAACACTGACCCTTAGCTAGTCGAGCTCATGCTCAAGATTTCTGTCCTCACCCTGCAAATGCTGCACACACACAAATCACGGCTTAAAATCAAGGTTGATACATCAAGCTCGACTAGCTAAGGGTCAGTGTTGGCGTGCTGATTGTGAAGTGATTTATGGTTTGCTTTTTGATGCTAATCCCTTTGTGCAATTATGGAATTCTATTATGGTGCCTAATACATTGATTGCAATCCTCTTTCCACACCTCTTTTATGCACAGCCATTATACACTGGCGTCAATTCCAGTACACCCTGCTTTGTCTGCTGTCATATTTATGTTTTTTAATAGATTTTTCCTTGCATCTGAGAGTGTCTATATTCGTTCCAATAAAGATTAATTTTTCTGTAGCCACTCCTCTAGTGCCATTTGCCGGTTCTTTTTTGAGCTGCCAAGTGGTTTATTGAGATATATATATACAGTGGCAAGAAAAAGTATGTGAACCCTTTGGGATTACGTGGAGTTTTGCATGAATTGGTCATAAAATGTCTCTGATCATCTAAGTCACAACAATTTGAAAAACACAGTCTGCTTAAAATAATACAACACAAACATTGTATGTTTTCATGTTTTTATGTTTTTATTGAACAGAACATGTAAACATTCACAGTGCAGGGTGGAAAAAGTATGTGAACCTTTGGACTTAATAACTGGTTGACCCTCCTTTGGCAGCAATAACCTCAACCAAACATTTCCTGTAGTTGCAGATCAGACCTGCACAACGATCTGGAGTAATTTTGGACCACTCCTCTTCACAAAACTGTTTCAGTGTAGCAATATTCTTGGGATGTCTGGTGTGAATCGCTCTCTTAAGGTCATGCCACAGCATTTCAATTGGGTTGAGGTCAGGACTGTGACTGGGCCACTCCAGAAGGCGTATTTTGTTTTGTTGAAGCCATTCTTTTGTTGAATTACTTGTATGCTTTGGGTCATTGTCCTGTTGCATCACCCATCCTCTGCGGAGCTTCAGTTGGAGGACAGATGGTCTTACGTTTTGCTGCAAAAGGTCTTGATAAACTCTGGAATTCATTTTTACATCAATGACAACAATCCGTCCAGGCCCTGAGGCAGCAAAGCAGCCCCAAACCATGATGCTCCCTCCGCCATGTTTTACAGTGGGGATGAGGTTTTGATGTTGGTGTGCTGTGCCTTTTTTTCTCCACACATAGTGTTTGTGTTTTTTCCAAACAACTCAATTTTGGTTTCATCTGTCCACAGAATATTTTGCCAGTAGTGCTGTGGAACATCCAGGTGCTCTTTTGCAAACTTCAAACGTGCTGCAATATTCTTTTTGGACAGCAATGGCTTCCTCCGTTGTGTCCTCCCATGTACTCCATTCTTGTTTAATGTTTTCCTTATTGTAGATGTGTCAACAAAAATGTTAGCATGTGCCAGAGATTTCTGTAAGTCTTTAGCTGACACTCTAGGACTCTTCTTTACCTCATTAAGCATTCTGCGCTGTGCTCTTGCAGTCATCTTTACAGGACCACCACGCCTAGGGAGAGTAGCAACAGTGCTGAACTTTCTCCATTTGTAGACAGTCTGTCTTACCGTGGACACATGAACATCAAGGCTTTTGGAGATACTTTTGTAACCCTTTCCAGATTCATGCAAGTCAACAATTCTTGATCGTAGGTCTTCTGAGAGCTCTTTTCTGTGAGGCATGGTTCACATCAGGCAGTGCTTCTTGAAACCAGTAAACCCAAAACTGGTGTGTGTTTTTTAAAGGGCAGGACAGCTTTCAGCAACACATCCAATAATATCACACTGATTGGACTCAAGGTTGGCTCACTCCTGGCTCCAATTAGCTCTTGGAAAAGTCATTATGCTAGGGGTTCACATACTTTTTCCACCCTGCACTGTGAATGTTTACATATTATATGTTTTCATGTTTTTATTGAACAGAACGTTTGTGTTGTATTATTTTAAGCAGACTGTGTTTTTCAAATTGTTGTGACTTAGATGAAGATCAGAGACATTTTATGACCAATTCATGCAAAACTCCACGTAATCCCAAAGGGTTCACATACTTTTTCTTGCCACTGTATATATATGTCAGGTTTAATCCTGAGTAAGAGGTTGTGCTGCTCTCACTTATTTGGATGAGAGTCAGGTGATTGTCTAATTTTGAGGGTCCCTGTTGTGGGTCCCCCATCTCTCCTTTTTCTGGTAAGATATTCCCTTAAATTGGTCCATCGAGTTTGCACGGCCTCTCTCCTCTGCATAGCGCGTTCGTGGAAAGTGACCCTTCCCTCTGTAGCGGAGGTGGTGACGAAAGTGTGGTATGTTTATAAGATGGAACGCTTGACAGCGCAACTACATGATACTGTTCCGCAGTGTACTAAGATATGGGAACCGTGGCTTGTGACACAACTGGTTCCATGATATATGCATTATTTATTTGACCATGAGACCTTGATTCCCCCCCTTTTTTTTTTTTTGACAATTCCGCAATCGTTACTTATTTCTTTTCATGGCACTGTTTTGCTTCGTGGTTAGAATGCAGATTTAGCATTTTTTGTTTATTGATATTTTGTACTGCTTCTCGAAGTACTGGCTTGTTTTCTGTGCTTCACTTGGTGCCTTGCAGCTGTTTATTGTATTATTTATAAGATCAATAAAATTTTGTTAATAAAAAAAAAAAATTACGAGACAGCTGGGACCTGGTTTTGCGCACCCCTAGATGTCCTGCAAGAGGGGTCTCATGGCCAGCTTAAGCAACTCTTTTCGGAAGGGTTTAGGTACTACAAGTTGCTTGCAAACTTCCCACAGGCCCTGCTCCTCCCTTAGAATATTCTCTTGGTACAAAAACCCCCTATCCCAGTACACTCTGTAGGAATCAGAATCAGTGACTGGCGCTTCCGTACGTTTCATCATCCCTTCCAGGGAAAGATTGGCGTGCAGGGCTGCTATAAACTTTTCATTCCTGCTCTCTTGCTCAAGGAACTCAGGAGCCATAGCCCAATCGGACGGAGCCTCCTGTGAACCAGGGTTCTCCTTCTGGGGATAATAGGGTTCCTCAGCCACTGGAGAAGGAGCACAATTATTTTCCCCTTCAGTACTGGCTGAGTTTATGGCTCCCCAGCAGCCTCACTGGTGGCCTGTAAACGGGTCACCACTGTTACACTGTGTATCTGACTGGGCTCCACACCATTCACATCTGAAAGAACAGTAGGCAGAGCTCCACCTTCCTCTGCCCCGCTCCTGAAGATCACAGTAGCACAGGAGCTGGACATAGGTGAGGTATGGTTATTTCCACTTCCCTCACAGTTAGGCAGAACAGAGGATACCTCTGCTTCACCCAGCAGCCTGCTTTTGTGCAGGGCTGGTATCGGACACAATCTGGAATCAGTGTCTACAATGTATTTCCTTTCCTGTGCCAGCATAGTTGGTACAGGTGTAACATTCCCAGGGTTGCCCTCCCAGCTCCCACAAGCATGTTCACGGGAATATCCTGGGAAACCCCAACCTTCTGCAACCCCTAAACAACACCCCAATCTAGGTACAATCATGCCATGGGCACCATGGGATGAACCCCACAAACTCCTTTGATGGCCATCGTCTTTCCTGGAATAATATCCTCCAGACTGATGATTTCAGGTCGCACCAGGGTACACTGATGGTCACACAGTCACCCACAGTAACGCTCTGCAGGTTGTCGCTCCCTCAATCCACTGAGCCAGCCACACAAAGGACAGGTGTTGGACTTCCTGAGGCTTTTACACCTCCTCCTGCCCGCGGCAACTGCTTCTTGGTTGGACAAGTGGCACTCAGGTGCCCCAAACAATTACATCGGAAGCACCGGTGGGTATCCCCTTGCCTTGATGTGGTCACTTGTTCTTGGCTGGTGGACAGTGTAGTCCTCAGTTTCCCTGCTGACTTGATAACCGGTGGTGTGGCTCCTTTCCGGGTGGTGGTTCCAGCTGGTGTAGGCACGTGTCTGGCTGAAGGCGCTCTGTTGTTCACATAGTCTCTGGCCAGGTCTGCTGCCACAGCCATACCTTTAGGTTTTCTGTCCAGAATCCACTCTCTGGCCTCAGGACTCCTGGTTTGCAGAAACTGCTCCAGAATCATTAGGACCTCCAGGGCCTCGTATGTGGTGACTTGCAGGCCCCCAGTCCATTGCCGGAATGTAGTTCTGTGTAGGGATGGGCTGGCAGTTCGATTCGAACAATGGCAGTTCGAACAGCGAACATTTCCTCGTGTTCGCCGCGTGTTCTCCCACAACGCACCACAATGGACCACAATGCACTTTTCCACTGGCCTGAAGCTTGTAATTGGCTACAGCCTTGCACCTGACCAACAGGTCAGGTGCAAGACAGGTGCAAGACTATGCCAATCAGGGTTCAGAGTCCTGATTGGGCAAATTTTGCCCAATCATGGGCTCACAGAGCTAAGTCCCGCAGCACACTATATAAGGCTTCCCCGCAGCCCCAGCGTGTGTTTGTTGCAGGAGTGAATCAGAGAGAAGAGATTGTTGCATATCAGGCTGTATCACTGACTTATACCAGAGTTCTGGAAATTGGAATCTGTGTGTTGGCACTGACAGCTATCAGGGACAGGCTGTATCACTGAGTTATATCTTATTTCTGGAAATTGGAATCTGTGTGTTGGCACTGCCAGCTGCTGCCAGGCTATCTGGTATAAGTCAGTGATACACCCTGAGTTCTGGGAATTTGAATCTGTGTCTTGGCACTGCCAGCTATCAGGGACAGGGTGTATCACTGACTTATACAGATTTTCCAGAACAATGCTATATCTTTAGTCTAATTCTAGATACCATACAACAACACCGTTTAATCAGAGTTCATCTGTTTATCTATTCAGAGTTGAATCTCTGTCTTGCCAGCTATCAGGGTGTTGCAGCCTGCAGGAGAGGAGGTGACATTGGCAGCCTTGCAGGGTGAATATCAGTAAAAATCACTGACTTATAGCAGTGTTCGGAATATCTTTAATCTATATACCAGAGTTGAATCCGAGTTCTGCATATCTCCAATCTTATAACAGAGTTGAATCAGAGTTCTGTATATCTTAAATCTATATATCACTCACCATGTCAGAAAGACCAAAAAGGACAGGCAGACGCTCCCAGACACAGATAAGAGGGCAAGCAGCCTCTGTGTCGGGAGGCTGTGCCCCTGTTCGGCATGGACGTGTGCATCCTCTGCAGGGGCACGCTTGTCCTTTCTTACTGGTGCTGGCCGTTTTAAGCAGCAGCAACATACAGAGGATTTGCAGGATTGGCTAACCAGGCCATCCAAGTCCTCCGAGTCCTCTGCCAGCCAGGCTTGTAGTGGTTTACAGTGCACCACAGCTGCCAAAACATCTAATGCAGCCTCCATGTCCACAGCTACTCCTGCCGTAGCCTCACCATCATACACGGAGGAGTCAGCTGAAATGTTTGACTACAATGACAGTGACATGCTGCTTGAGGATGCACAGCAACTTCAGTGCTCTGATTCAAACTCTGAGGTTGAGGAAGGGAGTATAAATAAAGCTAGAGGAAGGGGGTGCCAGTGACACACAAATAACCGGTACTCATGTTCCCCCAGCAGCTGCAGCATACTGCCAAGTTGGCTCCAGTGATGAGGAGATAGGTGGTGATGACGATGAGGTCACTGACCCCACCTGGGTGCCTGAGCGAACAGAGGAGTCAATTGAGGAGGAGGAGGAGGAGGCACAATGTCCTCTATGAGCAACTGTAGCCAGTCCAAGGCATCAGATGTCAGAGCTGCTCAGGTGCAGAGCGCTGTTGTCTCAAAGCACACGTCCAGGAACTCTGCTGTCTCGGAGTTCTTCATGGCATGACATGTGCAGCAGACTGCAGCATTGCTATTTGTAAGCTATGTCTTAAGAGGATCAAGCGTGGGAGAAACATCAGCCGCTTGGGTACCACATGCTTGAAGCAACATATGACCACCTGTCATGCATACCCTTGGCACAACACTTACCAATGTCCTCATCTGTCTCTACCCCCACTATATGTCATGCCATGTGTTACAACCTCCACTGACAGGGATGATGTTATGTAAGTAATGGGTGTACCAGGTCCTTCCTCAGAGTGTGACAGCATCCCATCAGCTGCAGATTTACGCAGTAATATTTCATTGCCCAGCTGCTGCAGCATAAGAAAAAATATAGTCCCAACCATCCCCTTGCACAGTGTCTAAATGCCAGCTTGGCAAAATTACTCGCATTACAGCTGCTGCCTATCCAGCTGGTGGACTCTGCCTCTTCCGTGTGCTGTACCACAGTGGCAGGTTCCAAAACGCCAGTTCTTTTCACGGAAGGCCATTCCAGCACTATACCAGCACGTGGAAGACAATGTTATGGAGTCATTGGAAAAGGCAGTCAGCAGCAAGGTGCGCATTACTTTAGACACGTGGTCCAGCAAGCATGGACAGGGCCGTTACATTTCCTTTACGGCACACTGGGTAACTCTGATTGCAGCTGGGAGGGATCCAGGACGGGGCTCTGTGCTGGAGCTTGTTCATCCACCACGCCTCCAGAAAGCTGCTTATGTCAGGTGTAGACTGTGATTGGTATCGCAGTTGGAGTTGTGAGCCCAGGATGCAGTGAAAAAAGGCAGGTTCAGAGTAACAAAAGGGTTTATTTAGAGTAAAACACAAGAACTAAACAACAGATCAGATCTAGACACTGGAGGAGACTGGGCACAATAGGGAATAGCTTAGAGAAGGAGGAGATTTAAGAGAAGGAAAGTGAAAATGGACACAAAAGGGAACTTAACAGCACATGGGGCAAGCAATGAATAAACAATAATACATAAGACAGATATATCCAAGAACGTGGTATCTTGGCAGGGAACAGGCAATAAGGATAGTCTAGAGGTTAAGCAATAGGTCTGGTTCACGGGGATCTTCGATGGGGGCGGAAGGGAGCAGAATGAGGGGGTACCGGTAAAAATGAAGAGAAATGTCCAAGATATTGCAACAGAGGATCCTTAGAGTCTTTGGTGGTTCAAGAGATTCAGGGAGCTTTCAGTAGCAGGTTTCACAGTCAGAGACTTCAATGTGGAAGTGTGTTGGAGAGGGCGTAGCTTCCTTAAATGCTGGAGTAATCAGGGGGAAGGTGAGCTCAGGTGAGGCTCCAAGGCCAGAACGTCGGTGCAGACAGAAAGTTCAGGAAGGTGAATTATGCATACTGCAGGGTTAGGGTGAGTGACAGGGGCCAGAGCGTGGTGACCCTGACAGCTTATATGAGGTCTGTCTGCTCCACCACATCTTCCTCTTCCTCCTCCTTCGCTGTCTGTGGCGAAGTGGCAGTTAAACCGACGCGTGGCACCTACCCAATGGCTCCAGCAAAAATATGCCATACTATGCTTGAGCTGGTTTGTTTAGGGGACAGGAGCCACACCGGGCCAGAAATTCTGTCAGCTCTGCAGGGGCAGGTGCAGAGATGGTTAACACCACGCCAGGTTCAGCTGGGAATGGTCGTCTGTGATAATGGCAGCAACCTTCTTTCCGCCCTACGCCTGGGTAAGTGGAACGGTGGGTGTGGCAGATTAGACCTGTATTTCTATCTATATAAGGGTCCGCCTGTATATATGTGTCTATCTGCCGGTTCATACATATCTCCTCTCCTCCATATAGAGTTATATTCATATTTGTGTCTGGCCATTTGGTAAGTGTATCCCTGTGTCCACAGCTAAAATGTAATCAAAAGGTTTAGCTTTCTCCCTTGGGGGGAGGATATAACACGTAGCTGTAAAAAGGGAATTTCTTTGTACACGGACATAGAAAATCACACCTTGGAAGCCAGGTCGGCCCCAAGAGATGGGGATCCAATCTTCAAAGACAGGAAGCACATCCTTGATCTCTAAGGGGGGTCTTGAGGGAAGAGGGACGCCTTTAGGCAATTAAAGATTAATTGACCAGTTTACTGAGCATGAGCGAGAATTGCAGTCTGGGAAATGGAGTCCAGGACACTGGGCCATTGGTGGGTGGGGGCTGGAAAGATCAGGAAGTGTATAAATTCGAACAATGGCCATGTGCTTGTGGCTGATCACTTGGGGCACCTTCTAAAGAGGACTGATCTGTCCATGTTCCTACCTCCAGGCCCCAGGAGGCACCGATGCTAGCTACTGATTATTCCGTCGTAAGTAAGGCTCTGTGATTAACACCTTTTTCTTTATATTTTGCTGTGTAGTGTGTAAGTAATTGACTTATTCTAGTTATAAGTTTTTATGTAACCAAGCACTGTGATTCTTTTTCTATAATAAATAAACCAAAAAAATATTTAAGTTTTGACTCTGGCTGATGAAATCCACGCTAACTAAGAGATTGGGAGTATTGCTATTTGCCTTAAGCTCGGTTATATATAAGAAATTGCGTGTTGCGGTCATCAGGAAATGGCAGGGAATTGTGGGATCCGTAGTCACTGTCCGAGTCTAGGATAGCGCGGCTGCTAAGCCCTGCGTCTCCTGTTGCGACGCGCGTAGTGTCCGTGAGGACTGGTGGCAGCATTACTAATAGAATAAGAAAGTGAGTTCCAGGATTGTGAGAGACGTAGTTAGTACGCGCTTCAGGAGAAGACTTGTACTGCGTTGCAATCCTGGGATCAGTATATCGCGCTCTACGTGCCTGTTGTGAGAGGTAGTGTGGCCGGGACGGGTAGAGAGGTGCGCGTAATTATCTGGGTCTAGGATAGATAGTGCGCGGCTTAACCCGGCGTCTTTGCGCAGTAGCGCGCGTAGTGGGTCGTGACAGTGGGCTATGGCACTCACCTCGAAAAGCGTATTAGGATCCTTTTGGACAGATTTCTAAAACACAGAGAGCAATAAAGGCTGTAATCTGATCTCCCAAGCTGGGGAGTAACTGGACAGACCTGAATAGCAACTAAGCTCAATTGGCTTCAAGGCCAAAAGACAGCTTAGTGCAAAACACAACTACTCTAAGGCTAGGGTCAGACTAACGCATTTTTCACGTTGTCTGTGAAAAAGTGCGTTCGAACGAATGGATGCATTTTTTCACAGAATACGCGATAGTGGTCATACAATGCGCATTTTCGTCCGTGATTTTGTACGGATCATCAATAAAACAATTCTTGTGTCTGGATGTTATGTTGGCCGGACATTTGCATCGTCTGACGTCTCCTAATCATGCACACATGCCGCTAGCGGACGCAGCGCACTCTGTACGTCAGTACTAGCGGTTTGACGTTCTCGAAAAAATGCATTAGTTTTCCACTTGCGTTGCGCAGCCGCACTTTTGTGTGGCCGTTCTTCGTATGCTGCCCGGCATTGGACGTCATTTGCTGCTAGCACGGCCGTGATTTAGTGCTGCTAAACGCACGTTAATACTGCGTTAGTCTGACCCTAGCCTAAGTGAAGTGATACAGAGATGTGATAACTGAACATAAACATGATACA
Organism: Leptobrachium leishanense; assembly: GCA_009667805.1. Taxonomy (NCBI): domain Eukaryota; kingdom Metazoa; phylum Chordata; class Amphibia; order Anura; family Megophryidae; genus Leptobrachium; species Leptobrachium leishanense. The sequence goes on from CM019064.1 coordinate 1,549,689, forward strand.
AGAATAGCATGGACAAGATAGTTGTGGACAGACCTAACATAGCAACTAAGCTCAATTGCTTTCTGGACCAAAATACTGCTTAGTGCAACACAATTACACTTTATGTAAAACAAATCTACAGACGTGATACATGAACAGCATGGACAAGATGGGTTTTCAGTATGCTGGATATCAATGAGTTTATCAGCCTGTAGGGAAGGCCTTCAGTCAGTGACTGGATTCTGTATTATCCAGTCATACAGAGTGGGAACTCCGTTCAATAGCCTGCAAGGCGGGCCTACAAGCAGAGCTTGGATTCTGTATATCTCAGCTATATAGAGTAGGTACTCAATGAGTATATCAGGCTGCAGGGCAGGCCTTCAGTCAGTGACTGGATACTGTATAGCAACGAAGTAAACACAGATTCTAGACAGACAACCAGACAGTGAATATATTATACAAGAAGCAGGACAGGACTTCAAACATGAAACTGGGAACACCCAGATACTTGACAGACAATGAATACAGCAACAAAACATGACATCACTAGAAACTAGACTCTAGAAGCACACAGAACTGGATGCCTTGTGATTAGGACTCACAACCAGTTAAACGAACATCAGACATGAACCATAAGGCAAAACCTAAACATGAACAAGAAGTACACATGGGAAAAGCAAGAGCATGGTCAGTAGGGATAGCCAGGTCAAAACGTAATCAGGGTCCTCGACCAAAAACAGGTCAGCAACAGATCAGTCAGAATGCGATCAGCAAAAATGCAGGAACAAGACTCCACTACACTTGACTCCACAACAGTTCAAGGAGCAACTCCTCTCAGCTTCTTTTAAAGGCTGATGGCTCTTTGCACTTAAGCCTAGCTCCACCCCTCAGATGCCGTGCTCCCAGCTCTAAGTACTGACAACCGGCCAGCCATTGATGCCACCTGTCGCCCTGACCCCCCAGGAAGCGCTGCGGGGGCCAAGGATGTAACAGTAAGTTGACGCATGTACCATGCCTAGCACACGTCCTAAATCTGGTGGTACAGCATTTCCTAACCAGGTACCCAGGGCTGGCAGAACTTAGAAATATAGAAACATAGAAAAATGTCGGCAGATAAGAACCTTTCGGCCCATCTAGTCTGCCCAATTACATGGATACTTTAGCTGGATTTATCTTTTGTTTAGGATAGCCTTATGCCTATCCCATGCCTGCTTAAATTCAATTACTGTTTTGGCCTCTACCACTTCAACTGGAAGGCTGTTCCATGTATCCACCACCCTCTCAGTAAAATAATGCTTCCAGATGTCACTTTTAAACCTTTGCCCCTCTAATCTAAGACTATGTCCTCTTGTTTTGCTACTTTGTTTCCTTTTAAATATACTCCCTTCCTCTACCTTGTGGATTCCCTTCACGTATTTAAATGTTTCTATCATATCTCCTCTGTCTCGTCTTTTTTCCAAGCTATACATGTTAAGATCATTAAGCCTTTCCTGGTAACTTTTCTCCTTCAAGCCGTACACCATTTTAGTAGCCCTTCTCTGAACTCTCTCTAAGATGTCTATATCCTTCTAGAGATGTGGTCTCCAGTACTGCACACAGTACTCCAAGTGAGGTCTCACCAGTGCTCTGTACAGTGGCATGAGCACTTCCCTTTTCCTACTGCTAATACCTCTCCCTACACAACCAAGCATTCTGCTAGCATTTCCTGCTGCTCTATTACATTGACTACTTACCCTTAGATCCTCTGAAATAATGACCCCTAAATCCCTTTCCTCAGATGTTGAGGTTAGGACTGTATCAAATATTCTATATTCAGCCCTTGGGTTTTTACGTCCCAGGTGCATTATCTTGCACTTATCCACATTAAAACTCAATTGCCACAACTCCGACCATTTTTTTAGTTTACCTAAATCATTTGTCATTTGGCTGATCCCTCCACGAACGTCAACCCTGTTGCAAATCTTTGTGTCATCAGCAAAAAGACATACTTTTCCATTAATACCTTCTGCAATATCACTAATAAAAATATTAAAGAGAATGGGTCCAAGTACTGACCCTTGAGGTACCCCACTGGTAACAAGAATAAACTCCATTTACCACAACCCTCTGTTGCCTGTCACTCAGCCACTGTCTAATCCATTCAACAATATTGGAATCCAAGCTCAAAGATTGCAATTTATTGATAAGCCTTCTATGCGGAACAGTATCAAAAGCCTTACTGAAATCTAAATAAGCAATGTCTACTGCACCACCTGTGTCTATTATTTTTGTTACCCAATCAAAAAAATCAATACGATTAGTTTGGCATGATCTCCCTGAGGTAAACCCATGTTGTTTCTGATCCTGTAATCTTTCAGGGTTATAAGATAAAGGGGAACTGCAGTGTTGTATACAACCTTTAGATGGTCAATAACAGCCAGTGTTTGGATGAATTGCAGTGGCTAAAAATGTAAAAATACCATCATAGTATAACACTGTATAAAATTTAATGTATATAAAATCCAGAAAAAGGGGCCACTCACAAGAAAGTGGCACACATATAAATAAAAGTGTGCACATAAGCTTTTTATACAATTCGTCCAAATATTCACCGCCTCCGGAATGCGTAGTCCTCTGGGAATAGGAATAATAAGAAAGGTCCTGGCTGAGGTAGATTCCAAGGAAACCCGCTACAGCTGTCCAGAGGAACAAGTTCTTGTAGACCGGCGGATCAAGCGACCAAAGGCTTGAATACATCCAGAGTCAGCAAGCAGCAAACCGGTGGGGGGACGATAAGATGGACGAGACACAGGTCAGCTCGACGCGTTTCGTCCTTAAGACTTAATCATGAGCTCAAAATAGCCGATTTGGAAAGTGAGATAAATGGGAGAATTTTTCTGGTTTGACTATTTTGACCTAGAATTTTTCATTCTACAGTCATTCTCCTGCTTTTTACGCTCTCTGAATAACCCTGTATGTTTTTTAAGATGTTCAACAATACTTTCCTTTAACATGGTTTCCATTAATTTCCCCACTACTGACGTAAGACTAACTGGCCTATAGTTCCCTGATTCCTCCCTACTACCCTTCTTGTAAATGGGTACAACATTTGCTAATTTCCAGTCTTCTGGGACGACTCCCGTTAACAGATTTATTTAACCAATCCTTTTTAACGGTTTTGCTATTACACCACTGAGCTCTTTTAATAATTTAGGGTGGATCCCATCCCCAAAGACTTATTTGTCTTAACTTTAGACAGCTGCTGTAGAACCTCCTCCTCTGTAAACGGATATGTAAATGTCTCGTTAGTGTTTCCTCCTAACTGAGGTCCCTTTCCTTCCTTTTCTTCTGCAAAGACTGAACAAAAATATTCATTGAGGCAGTCAGCGAGGCTTGTATCCTCTTCTACATACCTTCCTTCTTTTGTTTTTAATCTAACTAATCCATGTTTTACTTTTCTCATTTATGTATCTAAAAAATGTTTTGTCCCCCTTTTTTACTGACTGAGCTATTTTCTCTTCTGCGTGTGCTTTGGAAGTTCTTATAAATTGCTTTGCCTCTTTCTGCCTAATTTTATAGGTTTGCCTATCTTCTTCACTCAGAGTTTTTTTATAATTATTGAATGCTATCTTTTTGTTCTTCACTATTTTGGCCACTTCTGCAGAGTACCATAGTGGTTTCTTCCCTTTTTTGTTTTTGCTAACAAGCCGAATGCAATTTCCTGTGGCCTTCAATAATGCTTCCTTTAAATAATCCCATTTCTCCTGGACTCCCTTTAAACTCCTCCAGTCTGATAATGGCTCATTCACACAAAATCTCATTTTAGAAAAATCTGCTTTTTTAAAGTCTAAAACTTTTGTTTTGGTGTGGTGCGGCTCCATCCCTGTTCTTATATTAAACCACACTGACTGGTGATCACTAGATCCCAAATTTTCACCTACAACAACGTCTGATACCAAACCTCCATTTGTGAGTATTAAATCCAATATGGCCTCTTTACGGGTTGGCTCCTCAACTACTTGTGTTAGAGATAATCCCAGTAAGGAGTTTAGAATATTTGTACTCCTGGTGCACCCAGTTATTTTGGTTTTCCAGTTCACATCAGGAAGATTAAAGTCCCCCATGATAATAACTTCCCCCTTCATTGCCATTTTGGCTATTTCCTCAAACAGCAGATTATCTAGCTCTTCTACTTGTCCAGGAGGTCTATAGATCACACCTACACGAGCTACTGTATGATTGCCAAATGTTAGCGTAACCCAAACTGACTCTATGTTCACCTCGCTCACTTTTATTTGGTTCATTTTTATGTTGTTTTTCACATACAGGGCCACTCCTCCTTTCCTACCTTCCCTGTCTTTTCTATATAAAGAGTACCCCAGTATTGTTCTGTCCCAGTTATTTTTCTCACTGAACCATGTCTCAGTAACCGCCACTAAATCTACTTTTTCAGCTGCCATCATTGCCTCCAGTTCATTGATTTTATTGACTAAACTGCGAGCATTTATAGACACGACTTGGGGGACAATCGGGCAGATTGTTTTTTACCCTTTTGTCCCCCCTCCTAGTTTAAATATTCCTTTGTTAAACCTTTGAACTTCTCACTGAGAACATATGTTCCCCTATGAGTAAGATGCAAACCATCTTTTGTATACAGTTTCTTTCTGCTCCAATTAGAGCTATCATGTGACACAAAGCCAAATCCTTGCTCCTGACACCATTCCCGAAGCCACAAATTAAATTCCCTATTGCGCATCTGCCTATCCTGAATTTTATGCACAGGCAGAACTTCAGAGAATGTCACAGTGGACGCAATCTGCTGTATTTCACCTCCAAGAACAGAAAAATCTTCCTTAATCTCAGAAACCTCATTGCTAGCCAAGTCATTTGTCCCTAGATGGACTTGAACGTCCACTTCCCCTTGCTGCTTTGCTTGTTTGACAATATTGAGAATACGTCTCTTGTCTCTACGAGCAGTAGCCCCAGGAAGACTTCTCACCAAACCACTATTCTCCAGCTCAACACCTCTTATGATAGAAGGCAATTGTTGCTGGGTGATTCTATCAAGTCCCACCTTTTCATTTTTGTCCTTGGTTGCAGTGCTGCATACCTTAGGCATAGGGGATGGTGGTTCCTCAACTATGGTGTCTGAGCCTACATCCATCTTACCACTACACTCTGAAAGTGCCTCAAAAGAATTAAAAAGAGCCACAGACTGTGGGACATGCCTTCTATCCACAACTCTAAGTCTACCAGATCCTACAGTAGTCCACCTGCCGCTCCTAGGAGGCCTCTGTGGCAGTGGCTTTGTAACAGTCATAGCCTGAGTTTGTCTAACAGATAATTTACAAATCTCAGACTTCAAACAGGCAATTTCCTGCTGCAATAAAGAGAACTGCCTACATATCAGGCACACTCCAAACCTCCAAAAATTGGATCTAAAAACAAATGCTGACAGCTCTTACACTGGACCAAGCCTGCCATTATAAAAGAATGGATTTAAACCAGCTAATCTTACCTTTTTGTAGGTTTTTACCTCCTGTCTAACCTCAGACTACCTCCAGAGTATCTCCAGAAGATCTCTAAGTGCTCACTTTGAAGGCTTCACTTAGAAGGCTTCCCAAGCTCAATTAAAAAAGCCAATATTCCCCAAGTTTTATATAGTCACCTAAGAACACCTCCCCCAGCAAGGCGTGGACAAGTTTAACCACCTTAGCAAATAGCACCCAATTGATTCCAATTCTATGGGTTTTTAGAGCACTGGGCTCATTTTGCTCTGGGGTACAATCTGTATAGTTGTGATAGATTGCACCTGAATTGAAGAGGGTCTGCTGTGCTAGGGGAGAGGATGGTTAAAAGGTTGGAGGAGACTTTAAACTAGTGGAAGGGGGGAGGGATACCGCATCTTACAAAATGGAGACAGAGCAGATAGCGGAAGGGTTTCAGTTCAGACTAAGGGGGTGGAGCCGGGGGAATGGGTAATGTTAGAAAGTGGAGACATGTAATGTAAAGTCGCATTCAGCATGTGTGGGTAGAGACAACATTAAATGTATGCTTGCTAATGCAAGGAGCCTCAATAACAAGATGGGGGAACTAGAGGTAATAGCATACACTAAGCAATACGACATTATAGGAATAACAGAAACGTGTGGGACGAAACACATGACTGGGCTGTAAACTTAAATGGTTATACATTGTTTTAGAAAGGATAGGAAACATAAGAAAGGGGGTGGAGTGTGTTTATATGTAAATCAGGATTTAAAGCCTAATATTACACAACTGGAAAGCAATGAGGGAAATGTGGAATCCTTATGGGTAAATATTTCGTTGGGGAATAAACAGGGAAGTAAATTATTGGTTGGACTATGCTATAAACCACCTAATATAGATAATGATGAGGAAGAACAACTGTTAGAGCAAATTAGGAAGGCTGCAGATCATAGTAGCACTTTAATTATTGGAGATTTTAATTACCCGGACATTAATTGGGATAGTGGGACTAGTAATTCAGCAAAGGGAATCTGGTTCCTGAACATTTTAAATGATACCTTCATGTCACAACTGGTAGAATCACCAACTAGAGAGGATAACTGTCTGGACCTGGTTATAACAAATAATGTGGATCTTTTCTCAAATATTAATGTAAAAGAACAGTTGGGAAACAGTGACCATAATATGGTGTCTTTTGAAATAAACTCAAAAAAACACATTCATAGGGGGCAGCTAAAACATATAATTTTAAAAAGGCCAACTTTATTAAAACAAAGGAAGCTCTCAATGTCATTGACTGGCAGAAACTCTTTCACGGGAAAAACACTGAGGATAAGTGGAATATCTTTAAACTAACACTAGAAAAGTACACGTCACAATATATTCCACTGGTTAATAAATATAAAAGAAACAGACTGAAACCAATGTGGCTTAGTAGGAAGGTAACTAAGGAAATGAAAAATAAAAGAAGGCATTTAAAGCTTTTAAATTTGATAAATCTGAGGCATCCTATAAAGCATATAGGGCAGCCAATAAAGCATGTAAAAATGCGATTAGATGGGCTAAACTAGAAAATGAAAAGAAATATAGCCAAAGAGAGCAAGACCAACCCTAAAAGATTCTTTAGGTACATAAATTCTAAATAACCCAAGAGTGAAAATGTAGGTTCACTAAAATCTGAGTCAGGGCTATTGTTAACTGAAGATCAGGATAAAGCAGAAATTTTAAATGATTATTTTTCTTCAGTATTTATCAAAGAGAAACCTATAACAGGAGACATGAAATTCATTAATAAAAACTTACTAATACAAAGTGACTGGTTGACTCAGGACAAGGTTTTACACAAATTCACCCTTTCGCTGCTGAGGCTTTTCCCGCCCCTGTGCTGAGGTCATTTTTACCGGTTTCGCTCATCAAGTTTAAACGTGTTTTGAAGGCTTATTTTAGTATATGACACAGACATATTATATATCGGTCTTTCCGTCAGACTCGGTAGATTCATAATATGTCATTATTATATGTATACGTTATGTCATGTCTGTATATTATAACAAAAAATGCAATAAAATATGTATTTTCAATAATTTACAATGTGTAAAGCGTTTTTTTTCACATTTTAACATGTGAGCAATTGCGGTTATATTTTGTATGGGGTGCGCTTGTTAAAAAATTAGAGATGGGGTCTCGTTACATTTTTTTTTGGGGAAAATTACACTATTTTTAACAAACGCACGCATACAAAAATCGTTAGTGCAGCATCATTGTTCACATTATAATTGAAATGGGAAAATATTGCTGCATTAACAAACCAAAAAAAAATAAAAAAAAAGTGTTTATTTTTTTTTATAATTTTTTTTAATTTTTTATTTTTTCATTTCTTTTTTTTACAACATTTTTCTTTCATGTTTGGTATCGTTGGAACGGCCATGCTCTGGCCGATCCAACCATACCAAAATTTAACCCCTAACTGCACGGATCGGGAGATAGGGAGTTCATTGGAACTCCTATCTCCATCGTTGGTGGCAGTTAAGGGTTAAGTCCAGGACTGGCGTCATCGTGCTACGCACGATGACGCCAGTCCTCAGGGGGAGTTCCCGGAGGCTTGGCCGACATCCAAGATGTTGGCCAGCTCCGGGAAAGGATCGCGAACCGGCGCTTTTCAGCGCCGATTCGCGATCCAGCTCCCCAGGGGTTAATGCCAGGCATCATTTGGAAGGCAGGCTGTGCCTTCCAAATGATGCCTGGGTTAACCCCCGCAGAGCCGCCGATCGGGAGGGAGAGAGGTCCGAAGGACCTCCCCCCTCCCTTTCAGGCGCCTCCTCCGCACATGCGGGGGGGGCACCTGAATTAGGTGTCATCGCGCTGCCGCGATGACACCTAATTCTGGCGGCTGTGGTCCCGGATGCCGAGCTGACATCGAGGATGTCAGCCCGCACCGGGGGGGCCAGCGATTGGCCGGAACCCGGCCGAACGCTGACCCCAATGGGAGGACGCGCTCAGCGCGTCCTCCGCATACCAGCGGGAATGCTGAGGACGCGCTGAGCGCATCCTCAGCATCGAAGTGGTTAAACAATGTGAATGTTAATAAAGCCCCAGGGCCAGATGGAATTCACCCGCGAGTACTAAGAGAGCTATGTGTTGAAATATGTAAACCTCTGTTCTTAATCTTTCAAGATTCTTTTCTTTCAGGAATAGTACCAGAGGATTGGAGAAAAGCTGACGTGGTCCCTATATTTAAGAAAGGTTTAAAATTTGTGCCTGGGAATTATAGACCTGTGAGCTTAACATCTGTGGCTGGGAAAGTATTTGAGGGGTTACTAAGGGATAGTATTCAGGAATTTATTGGGAGGTATAATGTAATTGGCAAAAATCAGCATGGTTTCATGAAACACAGATCATGTCAGACTAACCTAATTACGTTCTATGAGGAGTAAGTAGAAGTATAGATCAGGGGGTCGCAGTGGATGTGATTTACTTAGATTTTGCCAAAGCTTTCGACACAGTTCCACACAAAAGGTTACTATTTAAATTAAGAAAAAATGGTCTAGATGAAAATACTTGTTCTTGGATAGAAAACTGGCTAAAAGATAGGGTACAGAGAGTGGTCATAAATGGTACATTTTCAAGATGGACACCAGTGGTAAGTGGTGTCCCTCAGGGGTCTGTTATAGGACCAATACTATTCAATCTATTTATAAATGACCTTGAGATAGGCATTGAAAGTCATGTATCAGTGTTTGCAGATGACACAAAGCTAGGAAAAGTAATACAATGTGAGCAGGATGTTACTTCGCTGCAGAGGGATTTAGATAGATTGGGGGACTGGGCACTTAAATGGCAGATGAAATTTAATCTAGGTAAATGCAAAGTTATGCACTTTGGAGTTTAGAACACACAAGCAATTTATACCCTTAGGCTAGGGACAGATGAGCGCATTTTCTGCGGCCACCGTCAAAATGTACGTCGATGCGTGCGCACGCATTTTTTCACGGAATACGCTTAAGTGGTCAGACGATGCGCAATTCTGGACGTATTTCATGACGATGGGGTGAAAAGAAGTCTAGGGAAATCCGGCTGTTTGAACGTTATGTTGGCCGCACACTAGCAGCGTCTGACGTCTCCTAATCACGCACACACGCTGCTATGCGGCCGCAGCGCACTCTGTACGTCAGTACCAGCGGTTTAACGTTCTCGAAAAAATGCGTTCATTTTCCACTTGCGTTGCGCGGCCGGACTTTTGTGCGACCGTACTTCGTATATTGGCCGTCATTGCCCGGCATCTGCTGCTAGTGCGGCCGTGATTATGTGCGCCAGAACGCGCGTTCGCACTGCCTCAGTCTGACCCTAGCCTTAATGGTACGGAGTTAGGGAAATCCAAGCAGGAGAAGGATTTGGGAATAATCATAGACTTCAAACTAAGTAACAATGTGCAATGTCAAACAGCAGCCGCCACGGCCAGCAAAGTACTGGCATGCATTAAAAGGGGAGTTCACTCACGGGATGAAAACATAATTTTGCCTCTGTATAAATCAATGGTCAGGCCGCACCTTGAATATGCCGTGCAATTTTGGGCACCTGTCTTAAAAAAAGATATTATATCGCTAGAAAAAGTGCAGAGACGGGCAACTAAATTAATAAGGGGGATGGAAGGGTTAAGTTATGAGGAAAGACTAACAAGCTTAAACCTGTTTAGTTTAGAGAAACGGCGCCTTAGAGGGGATCTGATAACCTTATATAAATATATACGGGGCCATTATCAACCATTGTCTGATAACCTATTCATTAACAGGACTATACATAGGACAAGGGGTCATCCATTTAGACTGGAAGAAAGAAAATTTAGCTTAAAGCATAGGAAGGGTTATTTTACGGTGAGAACAATAAAGCTGTGGAATTCTCTGCCTGTTGAGGTGGTTGGGTCAGAATCTGTACAGACTTTTAAAAAACGACTGGATGACTTCCTGCAGACACAGAATATTAAGGGTTATAATATTTAATATGTGGGTAAAAGCTTCTTGATCCATCCAAGGAGAAATCTGACTGCCATTCTGGGGTCAAGAAGGAATTTTTTCCCAGTATGTTGCATATTGGCAAGCATTTCAGACTGGGTTTTTTGCCTTCTTTTGGATCAACAGCAGTAGGTTATGTGGGAGAGGCTGAACCCGATGGACACATGTCTTTTTTCAGCCTATATAACTATGTAACTATGTAACTATATATGCTAATCAGTAAGAGGAGCCAGACCAGAAAAGTCTGCAGCCACTTCAGACGGTCATTCCCAGCAAGTGTTCGCCTGGCAGAAATTCAAAGAGAATTCTACCTTCTCACAAACCGTCTGATCTGTGACATGCCTACCAGGTGGAACTCGACATTGGCAATGCTGCAGCGCCTGCACAAGCAGCAGAGGGCCATCAATGAGTACCTGTGTGAGTATGGCACAAGGACAGGTTCAGGTCAACTTGGTTTCCCCCCCGCAGTGGCTGTTGATCAAGGATGCATGCATTGTACGGTTACCATTTGAGGAGGCAACGAGGATGGTGAGCAGGGACAGTGCATGCATCAGTGACACAATTCCTTTAGTGTTCCTGCTGGAGCACACTCTGCGGGGAATTATAGATGTGGTACTAGAGGCAGAGCAGCGGGAGGAAGAGGAGAACTTCCCTAGCTCTCAAGGCCCCAGTCTTTACACAGAAGCTAATGCCACCTCCAACCTACACTGCATGGGCTCCCTTATCCTGCAAAGCCTGCTAAAGGACCCCAGGATTCATGCTATCAAGGAGAGGGATCATTACTGGTTGGCAACCCTTCTTGATTCACGATACAAGGGTAAGGTTGCAGAGCTCATCCTGCCCTCACAGAGGGAGCACAGGATGAAACAACTTGAGGATGCTCTAAAAGGTACACTTGTGTAACACCTTTCCAGACACTGGTAGGTTACCAAGTGATGACACAGGTGCTTCTGAGGCTGCTGGTTATCAGAGGAAGAGCGGTGAAGGGGGCCGCTTGACTGATGCCTTTTCCAATTTTTTTAGTCCACGACGCCCAGGGACGTCAGATGTAGGCACCCATTGCCAGCATCTTCATCATATGGTGCAGGACTACCTAGGGGCAAGGGCAGACCTGGATACCTTTACAGCAGATGATCCACTGGCTTACTGGGTGTTGAGATTGGATCACTGGCCAAAACTTAGCCAATATGCTATGGAGCTACTAGGTTGCCCTTCATCCAGCATGCTTTCTGAAAGGACGTTCAGTGCCGCTGGAGGTTTTGTCACAGACAAAAGAGTGTGTCTGTCCACCGACTCTGTAGACCGGCTGACACACAGGTGCTTCTGAGTCTGCGGATGATCAGAGGAATAGTGGTGAAGGCCAGGGCCGCTTGACTGATGCATTTTATTTTTTTAGTCCACGACACCCAGGGACGTCAAATGTAGGCACCCATTGCCAGCGTCTTCACCATATGGTGCAGGACTACCTAGGGGCAAGGGCAGACCTGGATACCTTTCCAGCAGATGATCCACTGGCTTACTGGGTGTTGAGATTGGATCACTGGCCAGAATTTAGCCAATATGCTATGCAGCTACTAGGTTGCCCTTCATCTAGCGTGCTTTCTGAAAGGACGTTCAGTGCCGCTGGAGGTTTTGTCACAGACAAAAATGTGTGTCTGTCCATCGACTCTGTAGACCGGCTGACATTTATAAAAATGAATCAGTCCTGGATCAGCAGCTATCAATCCCCTAACAAGAGAAAAAAGATGTCATCTGCGCTCATTTCTATATATTTCCATGTACAACAAAACACTATCAGGAGGTTTTAGTTTGTTTTAATGGCCACTGAAACGCAAGCTCGCTCGCCCGTCAAGGTACCTCTTTGTAGAGCGAGTCCTAACCAAGGTACCTCTTTGTAGAGCAAGTCCTAACCAATGTACCACAAGATGCTCTTCTGAGCAACTACATGCCCTTCCTGCTGCTTTTCAGCTAAGGAGAGGCAGAAAATGGTGGGTTTCATTTATACATGCACCAAGCACTTCCCATTTGGGGTTGAAAACAAAAACATGGAAAAAGGAACAGCAGTAAAAATGACGAACTGGTGTTACAGCATAATATACATACATACAGAAAAAATGGCGTCGTGCCTATACTCAGAGTGGCTGCAACATGCAAGGAGTTAGAGCCCAGTTCATGTATAAAACATAACAAGAGAAAAAGATGTCATCTGTGCTCGTTTCTATATATTTCCATGTACAACAAAACACTATCAGAAGGTTTTAGTTTGTTTTAATGGCCACTGACTGAAACGTATGCTCGCTCGCCCCATCAAGCTCGCTCGCCCCGTCAATCCCCTGATGCAACTGAATAGATCGGGGATCTCTTCTGCATTACCAAAACCTCCACCACTGCACTCTTCCACAATACCTCAGAGGGGTTATGTTGTGAAGGCACTAGCTGGCACCAAAGGCCCAATATTTGGGTGCACTGACTCGTGTACCAGATTCCAATCATTTTAATATTTGACTGCAGGGTCCACCCCTGCACCCTTCCACAATACCTCAGAGGGGTTACTTTCATCCAAAGCCTGCATAAGTTTCACCACAATTTAGCCAAAAAAAAATCACTGAACTTGTTCTGCATGTCCTAAAATGTCTCCTCTTTTCATACAGGCTGCCGCCCGAAGCAGTTGTTTATCAATAGATTAAAGAAAAAACATTTACAGTCATTTGAAATGTAATTTTTTTATTTTTAAATGTTTCTATACATCCTACAAATCCGCCATTTCAATGCACCGCTAAACATGGAACACAGTGACTATATACAGAATGCGCCTGTAAACATGTAACGCAGTGACTATATACAGAATGCACCTGTAAACATGTAACAGTGACTATATGCAGAATGCACCTGTAAACATGGAACACAGTGACTATATACAGAATGCACCTGTAAACATGTAACAGTGACTATATACAGAATGCACCTGTAAACATGTAACAGTGACTATATACAGAATGCACCTGTAAACATGGAACACAGTGACTATATACAGAATGCACCTGTAAACATGTAACATAGTGACTATATTTCCTACATATTTATTTTCTGGGTTAATCTGTATATTTGTGTTTTTAATATCTTGCATTTTATTACTTTTTATTCTGTAACAATTCAATGTTCTTGAATCCAGGACAAACTGAAAACGAGAGAAATCTCAATGTATCCTTCCTGGAAAACAAGAGAAATCTCAATGTATCCTTCCTGTTAAAATACTTTGCAAATAAATAAATATGCACTGTGTTATCAGAAGTTGGTACTAGTTTGCGCTGTCAGAGTGGTTTTTTTCTGCTTCATTGTATTTTGTTAGTTTTGGTTACTGACTCTGTCAACACATTCACTATATAGCAGCATTCATCAAGGTACCCACACACACCTCTTCACCCAGCGCTCCTGATACGAGTGTTCGAGCAATCTTTACTGATAAGATGAGCCCTTCCCTACTCTGGGCAGAATTCTCCACAAACGCTGTAAAGTGAGATTATTTACAGAAAATGCAGCAATTTCGTAAGCGTGGCTTTGTTTTATTTTTGTATAAGTTTATGCATTAGAAGTATTGATCTCCTCCTGCCTCGGTGACCCGTGATTGGAAGCTAAATAAGCGCTGTTTGCTGCAAACACATTTTTGTCTCTTTGTGTTAACAGGTGGATACTTTTTGTGAATGCATCGTATGAAGTTAATGACCTCCACGTTACTCTTCAAAGGGGAAGATATGTACAATTCCAGTTTTTCTTCTCAATATTGAAATGGATCATCAAACCAGACCAGAATGTTCTACTTTCAAGCCAAGGATAAACCTCCTGATGTGCTGTGTGTGTCTCTGCTTCTGTAGTGGATTGTTTCATACTTTATTACATTGATGTGGATCAGATCACACCATAGATTTGTTTTTGTTTCCATGCACACAACACACATATTAATAGCAGTGATGTATTTCTTCATAGATCAACTAGCAGGTCTATTCGAAGAAAGGTGAAAGTCAGGAGAATGCCAGGAGACTGGAGAAGTTAAAATTCTAGGTCAAAATAGCCGAACCAGAAAAAAATTCCAATTTGTCTCCCTTTCCAAATCTGCTATTTGGTCTAGATTGTTCTCTTCTCCTGCCAATTCTCCTGATATTCACCATTCTTTGAATAGACCTATAGACCTCTGCTGATATTTAGTCCATACCGGAGGAGGCGAGCACATTTTCTGTTAGAGATTGATATATACATATTTCTATTCAGACAGCACCAAAATTTCAATGCTCTCTTGTTCGCACTTCGGGGAATCAAAGTTCCACACCCTGTGGTGAATTCAGCATTCACTGCAGGAAAAACCTGCCCCAAGCCCGCTGCAAACCCACCGAAAACCTGCTGGAACCGTTGCAAAAAAACCCCACACCAAACACATTGGAAAAAGGTGACAAGCCGCCGATCACAGCATAGACCAGTCACCAGAAAAAGCTGACGAACGGCGTAAAAAATAAATAAATAAATATATATATATATATATATATTTATAGAACACAATGTCCCTGCAACTACCTTGTAAGTCGACTTGAACAACTTGAAGACTGTCACGGTGCTTGCTCAAAAAGTTGCATAGAATCCACGAATGGAGCCGCACACGTGTAAATAAAATAACAAATTTATTAAATCTTCTAAAATTGACTGACGTTTCGGGTCATGTGTGAGCCATTCTCAAGGTTACATACATAATGAAAACATACCACTTAAATGTAAGACACAGAGAATGAACTCACCAATCAGATCGAAATGCCAGCCCTCCTGCATGTGCATCCAATATAATTAAATATGCAAATCACATAAGCATCGCTGCATATGACCCATCACACGCCCAAGAGAAAAGGTTACCACAGTGATGACATAAACACAAGCATGGATCTATAGCACGGACATTTAAAAACAATCATGGAGGAATCAAAAAACATAAACTGTTCAAAAACACGAATGTTCTTAGGAAGGAAAAGAAAAAAACATAATAAATAATAAATGAATAAAGAAAATTAGTGCCCCCATTCAGGGTACCCCAAAATATAACTCAAAAATAATAAAAAAAATTGAATAATAAACACATAACAAAAAAATCCTCAAAGAACCTGAAAACAAGAATAAAAGAAAACACGAGCGACCAAGAATTACTTTTGCAAGAGAGATTGCATGTAACCAAATCAATATAAATGTATTTACTTAGATTATTTATCAGCCAAAAAGCAAGTGTATGAATTCTATTCCTTCAGTCACCGTGGAGTGACAGGATCCCATTTATGGATCCAAAAAGATTCACGCTGCAATAAAAGCTGAGATCTATTCCCACCACGGCGAAGATTCATTGAAAGGGGATATACTCGAACTCAGTTAGATAGAGCATTGATTAAAGTTCAGGATGGTTTTGAGCATCCTAAAGAACCATCGACTGTTTCTACATCTAGAATGTTTCTACCGGTTACATATAGTAACCAAGGCGATTTGGTAGCTCCTAATCTTAGGAAACACTGGCCTTTGTTTAAGTTTGACACTACGCTTCCGCATCAATTCAAGCAACCTCCTATGATTAGTTTTAAAAGGAGTTCCAATCTTCGTGATCTTTTGGTCAAAACGGATCCGTACAATTCATATACGCCAAACTCTAGTATAATTAAAGTGGGGTGCTTTAAATGCTTAGGTTGCGTTACCTGCAGCCACATGCAAGCAGGAACATCCTTCGTCCATCCATATTCGGGACGTAGATTTAACATCAAATATCGGATTACTTGTCAAACTCAATTTGTCATATACCTTATCACATGACCCTGTGGTTTGGGGTATGTTGGAAAAACTGATCTCACATTGTGTGATCGCATACGTGGCCATCGCTCAGCTATAAATATCGCCTACAGAGACAATCACACCGACAAGCCAGTGGCAAAACATTTTTTATCTTGTCAACATCGCTTACCCTCTCTTAGATTTATAGGCATTGATCATGTCCCACCACTTCGCCGTGGTGGGAATAGATCTCATCTTTTATTGCAGCGTGAATCTTTTTGGATCCATAAATGGGATCCTGTCACTCCACGGTGACTGAAGGAATAGAATTCATACACTTGCTTTTTGGCTGATAAATAATCTAAGTAAATACATTTATATTGATTTGGTTACATGCAATCTCTCTTGCAAAAGTAATTCTTGGTCGCTCGTGTTTTCTTTTATTCTTGTTTTCAGGTTCTTTGAGGATTTTTTGTTATGTGTTTATTATTCAATTTTTTTTATTATTTTTGAGTTATATTTTGGGGTACCCTGAATGGGGGCACTAATTTTCTTTATTCATTTATTATTTATTATGTTTTTTTCTTTTCCTTCCTAAGAACTTTCGTGTTTTTGAACAGTTTATGTTTTTTGATTCCTCCATGATTGTTTTTAAATGTCCGTGCTATAGATCCATGCTTGTGTTTATGTCATCACTGTGGTAACCTTTTTTCTTGGGCGTGTGATGGGTCACATGCAGCGATGCTTATGTGATTTGCATATTTAATTATATTGGATGCACATGCAGGAGGGCTGGCATTTCGATCTGATTGGTGAGTTCATTCTCTGTGTCTTACATTTAAGTGGTATGTTTTCATTATGTATGTAACCTTGAGAATGGCTCACACATGAGCCGAAACGTCAGTCAATTTTAGAAGATTTAATAAATTTGTTATTTTATTTACACGTGTGCGGCTCCATTCGTGGATTCTATGTATATTTATATATACACACACGTGCATCTCAATAAATTCGAATATCGAGGAAAAGTTAATTTATTTCAGTAATTCAACTCAGATTGTGAAACTTGTGTATTAAATAAATTCACAGACACATACACAGTTTAAGGCTAGGGTCAGACGAGCGTGATTTCTACGGACTGTACGTCCGTGCACACGGACGTACGTTAGTACGGAAGACGCAGTAGTGGCCACACAGTCCGTTTTTTTCACTGACGTATATTTTGACGGATGTAGGAGGGAAAATAAATTAAAAAGCAAAACCATTTTGTCCGTGAAAAATACTGGACGTATAAATGCAGTCCGTCTGACCATGTTCCATCACTCACACACAAAGCTATGCAGACGTTGTGGACGCAGCGCACTTTGTGCGGCCGTTCTAGTGGTTGTACGTTTTTGCCTGCCTTGCGTCCGTGGGCCGCGGCCGTTGTGTGTCCGCAGTTCAGTGCGGACGTACTTCGTGTAACGGGCTCCGATGGGCTTCCTGTCATGCTATCACGGACGTACTTTTAGGCGCAATCACGGACGTGAACACTACGCTCGTCTGACACCAGCCTTAGTCTTTGGTTCTTTTAATTGTGATTATTTTTCTCACATTTATCAAAAATCCACCAATTCACTATGTCAACAAATTCGAATACTTCATAAGACCAATAAAAAAAAACAATTGTTGGTCTTCTGGAAAGTATGTTTATTTACTGTAAATGTCCTCAATACTTGGGGCTCCTTTTGCTTTAACCCTTTCGCTGCTGAGGCTTTTCCCGCCCCTATGCTGAGGTCATTTTTACCGGTTTTGCTCATCATGTTTAAATGCGTTTTGAAGCTTATTTTAGTATATGACCCAGACATATTATATATCGTTCTTTTCCGTCAGACTCAGCAGATTCATAATATGTCATTATTATATGTATACGTTATGTCATGTCTGTATATTATAACAAAAAATGCAATAAAATATGAATTTTCAATAATTTACAATGTGTAAAGTGTTTTTTTTCACATTTTAACATGCGAGCAATTGCGGTTATATTTTGTATGGGGTGCGCTTGTTAAAAAAATTAGAAATGGAGTCTCGTTAATTTTTTTGGGGGGGAATTTCGCGATTTTTAACAAACGCACCGCATACAAAATCGTTAGTGCAGCATCATTGTTCACATTATAATTGAAATGGGAACAATATTGCTGCATTAACAAACCAAAAAAAAAGAAAAAAACTTGTTTATTTTTTTTTTATAATTTTTTTAAATATATATATATTTTATTTTTTTATTTTTTTTAAAAAACTTTTTTCATGGTCATGTTTGGTATCGTTGGAACGGCCATGCTCTGGCCGAGCGTTTGCGGTTAAATTTTCTATGAGTTGCGCTTGTTAAAATTTTTTTTGAAATGGGGGACTTTTTACATTTTTTTGGGTAAAATTACATGATCGGCCAGAGCATGGCCAATCCAATGATACCAAACTCGGGAGATAGGGGGTTCCAATGAACCCCCTATCTCCACCATTGGTGGCAGTTAGAGGTTAACTCCAGGACTGGCGTCATCGTGCTATGCACGATGATGCCAGTCCTCAGGGGGCATTCCCGGAAGCTTGGCCTACATCCAAGATGTCGGCCAGCTCCGGGAGAGGATCACAATTTGGCGCTTTTCGGCGCCGAATCGTAATCCGGCACCCAAGGGGTTAATGGCATGCACGGTTTGGAAGGGCAGGCTGTGCCCTTCCAAACCGTGCCTGCCTTAACCCTGTGACAACCGGCAATCGGGAGGGAGAGAGGTCCAAAGGACCTTTCAGGCGCCTCCTCTGCACACGCGGGGGGGCACCTGAATTAGATGTCATCGCGCCGCCGCGATGACATCTAATTGTGCCGGCGGCAGTTCCGGGTGCTGGGCTGACATCGAGGATGTCAGCCCGCACCGGGGGGCGCAGCAATCGGCTGGAATCCGGCCGATCGCTGGCCGCAAAGGGAGGACGCGCTCAGTGTAGTGTTTTCTGTGTGCATATTAACAGGAGCAATCACCAGTTTGTGACATGTTCATAGAGCAGCTCTTTATTCAGCTCAGATCCAATACAACACTAACTGAATAACTGACAACAGGACCTAAAATGGCCGCCGATCATAGAGTTCTCCGTAAACAGTTCCAGAGTGTCCTTTCTTAAAGTGACAGTACACCACATCTCCCCAACTAATTCCAAATCCCCCCTTTAAACAAGCAACATTACTGAACAATAAACAAAACTATAAACAGGTGTTAAGAATGCAAAATACACATTATCCCATGACATAATCTTTCAGTCTTTCAGGAAGGCGTGTCACTCTTCCAGCTCTTGTTGTTATCTGCTGAGATTCTGTAGAATTTACAGGGACTAGGGCTCCTTGGTCTCCATCTAAATTTGACACTTCAGTCTCTGAGTCTGTATGTTCTGCCATTGTTGTTTCCGCTCCTCGCACAGGTACAAGCAGCTGGGGCTCTATGTGGTCTTGATCACCTGTGGTATCCCTCCTGAGATGACGGCGGTTTCTCCTGTACTTTCTGCCATTAGGTCTGGCAACCACATATGATCTTGGCTCAGGACCTATGGATGATATTGTGGCAGGCTGCCAACCCGCTGTTGTCTCCATAAGGACTGCATCCCCTTTATGGAAGGGTGGTAGTGACTTGGCACCATGATCATAATACACCTTCTGCCTGCGCTGCAATTCTCTCAGTTGTTGGTGTGCATGCTGTGGGATCCGTGGCTGTAATGCAGCAGCAACAACTGGTAACTTGGTCCTCAGCACCCGGCCCATTAGAAGTTGTGCTGGAGAGTAGGCCATACCAGTGACTGGGGTGTTGCGCAACTCCAGAAGCCCTATATGAGGATCTACTCCTGATTCCCATGCCTTTTGGAGCACGAGTTTGATCGTTTTTACAGTCCTTTCAGCTAGTCCATTAGACTGGGGGTAGCCAGGACTAGAATGAGTAAACTTTATACCCCATTTGGCAGCAAAGTCCTTCACCTCAGCACTCGCAAAGGGTACATGGTCGCAGATGATTTCTGTTGGGATGCCATGTCTACTAAAGGTTTCTTTCAGTTTACCAATCACCGACAATGCTGATTTATCAGACAGCTTTAACACTTCTGGGTACTTGGAGAAATAGTCCACTACCACAAGGAATGAGGCTCCTCGCCACTCAAAAATGTCCGCTGCCAGTTTTTGCCAAGGAAGGTGAGGAATTGTGTGTGAGAGTAGTGGCTCTTTTTGATTCGCTGGTTGGTGGCTAGCACAAATCTTGCAGGTCTCTACCATGTGCTGTATGTCCTTGGACATGCTGGGCCAGAACAGGATCATCCGAGCCCGCATTTTGGTTCTCTGTATCCCTTGATGGCACTCATGCAAACTGTCCAGAATTTTCCTGCGAGCATTCTGAGGTACCACAATCTTGTCACCAAGCAATAGGAGAGCATCCTCCATGCGGAGCAAGTGCTTACATTGCCAAAACGGCTGTAGACTTAGACGAAGCTGCTTTTTCCTTTGTGGCCAACCTTGAGATAGAATTTCTTTAATGGCAGATAGGTCTGCATCTTCTGCTGTGGAAGTCTGTAAATAAGATAGCATATCAGCTCCAATAGTTTCTGATACTGACAGCGTATAAACAACCCTTTCCTCTGATAGCATGTCCTCTTCTTGCTCCGAATGGAGGCGTGGGTTCATATCCCACTTCTGACACCATGTAGTGTTTTCTGTGTGCATATTAACAGGAGCAATCACCAGTTTGTGACATGTTCATAGAGCAGCTCTTTATTCAGCTCAGATCCAAAACAACACTAACTGAATAACTGACAACAGGACCTAAAATGGCTGCCGATCATAGAGTTCTCCGTAAACAGTTCCAGAGTGTCCTTTCTTAAAGTGACAGTACACCACACTCAGCGCGTCCTCTGCACGCAACCCTACCTGCGGGTGGACGCGCTGAGCGCGTCCTCCGCTGCGAAAGGGTTAATTACTGCCTCAATTCGGCGTGGCATGGAGGTGCCATGGCATGGAGGTGATCAGTCTGTGGCTCTGCTGAGGTGCTATGGAAGCCCAGGTTTCTTGGACAGTGGCCTCCCTTCAGCTCATCTGCATTTTTTGGTCTCTTCTTTCTCATTTTCCTATTGACAATAGATTCTCTATTGGCTTCAGGTCTGGTGAGTTTGCTGGCCGGTCAAGCACACCGACACCATAGTCATTTAACCATGCTTTGAGGCTTTAGGCAGTGTGGACAGGTGCCAAATCCTGCTGGAAAATGAAATCAGCAACTTTAAAAAGCTGGTCAGCAGAAGGAAAACTTCTTGGTAAACGGGCAAAGTGACTTTGGTTTTCAAAAAAACACAGTGGATCAACACCAGCAGATGACACTGCAGCCCAAATCATCACAGACTGTGGAAACTTAACACTGGACTTCAAGCAACTTGGCCTATGAGCTTCTCCACCCTTTTGTCACCCTTTCTCCAGACTGTAGAACCTTGGTTTCCAAATGAAATACAAAACTTGCTCTCATCTGAAAAGAGGACTCTGGACCCACAGGGCAACAAACCAGTTCTTCTTCTCCTTAGCTCAGGTAAGATGCCTCTGACGTTGTCTGTGGTTCAGGAGTGGCTTAACAGGAGGAATACGACAACTGTAGCCAAATTCTTTGACATGTCTGTGTGTGGTCGGTCTTGATGTCTTGACCCCAGCCTCAGTCCATCCTTGTGAAGTTCACCCAAATTCTTGAATGGCTTTTGCTCGACAAGTCTCTCAAGGCTACGGTCTTCCCCATGATTGTGTCGCCTAGTGAAGCAAACTGAGAGAGCATGGGGCAAAGGTTTAAAAGTAACATCAGGAAGCATTATTTTACTGAGAGGGTGGTGGATACATGGAACAGTCTTCCAGTAGAAGTGGTAGAGGCCAAAACAGTGATTGAATTTAAGCAGGCATGGGATAGGCATAAGGCTATCCTAAACAAAAGATAAATCCAGGTAAAGTATCCATGTAATTGGGCGACTAGATGGGCCGACAGGTTCTTATCTGCCGACATTTTTCTATGTTTCTATGTTGAAGGCTCAGGAAACCTTTGCAGGTGTTTTGAGTTGATTCACTGATTGACATGTGTCAACATATTCAAATTTTTTGAGCTAGTGAATTGGTGGATTTTTGTTAAATGTGAGAAAAATCATCCCAATTAAAAGAACCAAAGACTTAAACTCCTTCAGTCTGTCTGCATTGGTTTTATTTAAACACACAAGTTTCACAATTTGAGCTGAATTAATGAAATAAATGAACTTTTCCACGGCATTCTAATTGATTGAGATGCACATATATATATATATATATATTATATATATATACATACTCGAAAGTGTCAAAATTGAAACGCTGTTTGCAAAAAAAACTACTGAACGGAAATGCCTGGAATTTACATATAAGATCCTATAAATGATAATAAAAAGGTCTGTTACAGAAAAAAACAATTTAAAAAAAATTGTGCCGAAACAATTCCAAAAAATGCCGAAAAAGATCCAAAAAAAATAAAAAATAAAGAGACTTTTTACTGCAGTTTAAATTAATAGTTTATTAGATATTGAGTAAACCGGTAATATTTTTAACATTGAAACCTATGGGATTCGTCTGAACAAACCTGTGGAATGAAACCACTGAATATCAGGGCACTTCGGCAACTTTTCACTGCTGTTCGGTGTCTCTGAATAGATTATCCATTGCTTCTCTATGGGGGATTTCATTGCCGTCGAACAGGCACCGTACTGGATGGCAGTTCGCCAAAACTGGTGTGTGGGTGTCTTTTCAGGGGTTCCTCCATATATTCAGGATGTGCAAAGGTTTATTTTGGTCTCCTTGTGATGATAGCCACTTGGGATACATGTACCTTGAGATGCTTTTGGGTAGACATGTGCACGGCACAAACTTTTGTTTTGGACGAATGGATTCATCCTAAAACACAATTAATTTATTTAGTTGCTAAAGAAATTCGTTTTCAGTTCTTTAGTATGAAAACAAATTTCATTCATCCGAAAACCAGCGGAAACCATTAATATTGTAGTGGCTCCTCAGAGGGCGGAGATCGGCTGCTTGTTACAGTATCTCTCACTCTCAGCACAATGTGTCAGGCAAAGCTGTTACAGTAACTGACTGCTGCTCATTACAGCGCTCAGAGTTTCAGTAAAACTAGTAAATAATATTTTTATATATAAAAGAGGTTATAACAATATTATTTCCTTGTTTTAGTGAAACTCTGAGCGCTGTGATGAGCAGCAGCCAGTTACTGTAACAGCTGAGCCTGATACATTGTACTGAGAGATAATGTAACAAGCAGCCAATCTCAGCGCTCACAGCCACTGGATTTAAAGGGCTAAAAAAAATGTTCCTCTTTGTATAATGTATAGAACATCCTCCTGCATTAATTAATACCCCTCTCTGTATAATGTATATAAAATCATCCTGCATTAATACCCCTCTGTAAATTTATATAGCATCCTCTTGCATTACTTAATACCCCTCTCTGTATAATGTATATAACATCCAACTGCATTAATACCCCTCTCTGTATAATGTATAGAACATCTCCTGCATTAATACCCCTCTCTGTATAATGTATATAACATCCTCCTGCATTAATACCCCTCTCTGTATAATAGAAACATAGAAAATGTTGGCAGATAAGAACCTTTCGGCCCATCTAGTCTGCCCAATTACATTTATACTTTACCTGGATTTATCTTTTGTTTAGGATAGCCTTATGCCTATCCCATGCCTGCTTAAATTCAATCTCTGTTTTGGCCTCTACCACTTCAACTGGAAGACTGTTCCATGTATCCACCACCCTCTCAGTAAAATAATGCTTCCTGATGTTACATTCAAACCTTTGCCCCTCTAATCTAAGACTATCAGGGTTATTCAGAGAGCGTGAAAAGCAGGAGAATGACTGGAGAATGAAACATTCTAGGTCAAAATAGCCGATTTGGAAAGTGAGATCATTCTCCAGTCATTCTCCTGCTTTTCACGCTCTGAATAACCCTGTATGTCCTCTTGTTTTGCTACTTTGTTTTCTTTTAAATATACTCCCTTCCTCTACCTTGTGGATAATGTATAGAACATACTCTTGCATTAATTAATACCCCTCTCTTTATAATGTATATAACATCCTCTGGCAATTAATTAATACCCCTCTCTGTATAATGTATATAACATCTTCCTGCATTAATTAATAACCATCTCTGTATAATGAATATAACATCCTCTTGCAATAATACCCCTCTCTGTATAATGTATAGAACATCCTCTGGCATTAATTAATACCCCTCTCTGTATAATGTATATAACATCCACCTGCATTAATACCCCTCTCTATATAATGTATCAAACATCCTCCTGAATTAATTAATGTCCCTCTCTGTATAGAACATCCTCCTCAATGTATACCCCTCTCTTTATATATTAATGCAGTAGGGTGTTATATACAGAGAGGGACACCCTCCTGCATTAAATAATGCCCCTCTCTGTATAGAACATCCTACTGCATTGGCATGTGGAGGGTGCAGGATTTCGGAATGCATTACTTATCCAGCACAGGAGAGGGAACTTTTACTTAAATTTTGTGGGCCCTATTACAATCTTCGCGTTAAAACGCTTGCGCAACGTGTTAATTTGTGCCCCAAGCGTAAAAAAACTTTAACGCGCGTAAATCACCGCTGGAATTACAATCCTTGCACCTTTTTCCATCCGTCGAGCAATATGCACGTAAAACGGACGTGCACAAATGCTCGCGCAGAAATCAGTGTGCAGACTGTTTTTTTCACGCAATTCAGCCAATCATAATTAAGAACCACAATTATCTCACGTTAACTTTTTGCGCTTGTCAAAGTCAATCTGAGCATATATGCTGCAGCAATAATAAATGCACACACAACTTCTCCATTTTATTGGTTTGGTATGTGTAGAATGTGTAACTATACTTTGCTGCATTTTTTTTTTGGGCGGGTGTATTTGGGTTCGGCCAGGACGTTCAGATTTGCCATTAACACCAGCTTTTAGGAGTTGCTAAAATTATGCGCGCAAAGGCTATGCGTTAAATCCTGCGCATAGATTGTAAAACATCCGCATACCAGCATTCATTCGCGTTTGCGCTCACAATGTTAAGTATAGGACGCACGCAGTACAGTACGCTCGCGCAGGGTTCGCAAAGGTTCACCCGCGGTAGACGAATATGCCACATTGTAATACGGCATTCAGCGAAAAGGGTTTTACCCCACGCGTTAATGTGTTTTTGCGCTAAGAATGTAATAGACAGGATTATAAAAGCAGGGGAGAGGGAAAATATTAACGTGAAACGGTTCGAAAAGCTCAGAGAAGAGATGATTATTTTATTAGTAAAAAAAAGAAATTGCACTAAAGTACTTTAAATCCAGGGAAAACATTCAAATAAATCACACTGAAGGCTCATAATGACAAAGTAACTGGGAGAGCTGGATACGAAGGCTAGGGTCAGACGAGCGCAGTGTTCACGTCCATTTTTGCACCCATATTAACGTCCATGGTAGCATAGAATTATGAGCAATAGAGACCAACACACGAAGTGTGTTCGCACCGAACTGCGGATGCACAATGGACGCGGCAAACGGACACAAGTTAGGCAAGAACATCAATCCGCTAGGACGAACGCACAGTGCGCCACGTCCGCATAGGTTTGTGTGTGAGTGATGGGACGAAGTCAGATGGTCCACATTTTTGACGTCCAGCACCTTTATGGACAAAATGGGTTTTCATATCATGTATCAATTTGTATCATTTTTCAAATTAATATTATTTCCCATAGGTCCCTCTTTTTCTCTACATCAGTCAAAAATAACGGACCGTGTGGCCACTACCTTGTCGTCAGTCAGAAAGTACGTCAGTTGTGCACGGACGCACAGTCCACACAGAATGCGCTCGTCTGACCCTAACCTTAATGTATCAGACGTAAAAACTCCTTTATAACAAGCAGCACTGGGAGAGGAGAGGGACTTTATATAAAACGTTTATTGTAGATGAGGAAAGGGGGATAGTGATCCTGGATAATATAAAATGTATCAGACCTAAGCCCCTATTATGCAGAGCGGGAGGGGAGATAACCACCCACGTTTTATAAAGTCCCTCTCTTCTCCCAGCGCTGCTTGTTATAAGGGGTTTTTACTATCCAGCCCTCCTCTGTCATTAGCTTTCAGTGTGATTTATTTGAATGTTTTCCCTCTCCAGCTGCTTTTATCATCTCGTCTCATAGACATGCAAGGGTTAAGTAAAGGTTTCCTCGACTGTGCTGGCTGTCTGCGCAGCGAGTGAGTATTCTGGAACTCTATCACGGTCAGATTTTCGGGTAGGGGTCGGGAAGGATTACATATACAAACTTTTTCTGTAGCTTTGCGATGTTGCGCTCTTCATTACTGGTCTCCTTCACTCATCAATATAATATTACAAAAAGAACTGAAATTAAATCTAATGCATTTACCTTTAGTTGCTTTCATTTTTTGGACTGAGCAGTTCGTATCTCGAGTCATACGAAAACTAAATTATCCCAAATTCAGACGAATTGTTTTAGTACTAAAACAAATGCACATGTCTACTTTTGGGTGGTGTGGCAGTGCAGGTTTTGGAGGTTCTTACATATTATATTGTTCCCCAGCCCGCTCTTATGTCATAGTCAACCTATGCCCCTTGTAGATACAGGGTGTCTATGGTTGATAAGTGCAGAACCAAAAAGTTGATTGTGTTCAGAATCCAAAAAAATGGCAGATTCTGAAATATTCTGAGCCAGCCAATTTGGAATATTGGCCATTTCTGATATTCTGCCGTATGACTATTGTTACCATTTCTGCTTGTGGTATGGTTGGGATTAGCATTAGTGTTTAGGTTACAGTTTCTGCTCATCGTATGGTTGGGATTAGGGATGAGTGTTCGGTTCGGATCTGTTCGGAGTTCGCATCGAACATCGGCTGCTAGACAGTTTGCGAACTTTGAACTTTTTTGGGATGTTCGCCAAAAGTTCTAAAAATTTTTTTTTTAAAAAAAGTATTAAAAATGGTTAAAAAATACTAAAAAATCTAGAAATAAAGAGACTCTTTACTGCAGAATATTATAAGCAACAGTTTATTAGATATTGAATTAAAACGGGAATATTTTTAACATTTTTTTTTGTGAAAGGATTTTACCAGGAAGGATACATTGAGATTTCTCTCGTTTTCAGTATGTCCTGGGTGGCGAGTATGTATCGTTAGGTGTCTTGCCAAGGACACTTACTGGAGAGGTTGCTCGCTGGGATCGAACCCATGACTCCACAGGCTCTCTCCATGCATAGCAGTGATGTTACCTCTACTCCACCCAGCCGGTGAAGCCTAGGGGATAAAACATTCTTGTTACTAAAACATCAGGCAGACACGGCTATCTAATCAGGCACTGTAGAGGGCATCCTGCCCGGGCCTCCCAAGGATCCCCTTGAGGAGTATGCGGCCGCCAGATGACAGAGCTGCGACTGTGCGGGCTAGCCGCCCGGGTTCATGTGGCAGAGACAGGCAGCGCAGGGAGGGAGCCACTGCACCTGTGGCCACGGCAGACCCCCTCCCACAACCAGGATCCAGGGAGCCCCCACTGACCACCAGGCGAAGGTAAGGCGACACATTTCTAAAAAAAATTAATCCGAGGACATTTTTAAATGTCCTGGGAACATGAAATAAAACTTTTTTTTCTTTCTCTACCTGGCTCAATGTATTTAATTATATATATTAGATACACTCAACGAGGTAGAGGGGGTGGCATGTGGGCTGCGTGGGGTCTCAGGCAGTGGTTTTTTTGTGTGTATAATTTTAGCAAAATTTATAGGGTAAGGAAAGGGCAGATATATATATATATAATGAAGTGATGATTGAAGGACGGCACTCACGGTCTAATCCAAAACACTTGATTTAATGGAGTAAAATATCGACGTGTCGGTCCACTACCCGTGGACCTTCATCAGGTTCCTGATGAAGGTCCACGGGTAGTGGACCGAAACGTCGATATTTTACTCCATTAAATCAAGTGTTTTGGATTAAGACCGTGAGTGCCGTCCTTCAATCATCACTTCCTATCTTCATGCTGGATGGGCACCAGGCGATGCTGACGTCCAGAGTGCAGGTTAAATTTCATTGACTATATATATATATGTGGCGGAATGGAGTATCCGCCTGCGGTCCTGCTCTATCTGACCCCCTCGTTGGTGTTGCCAAGCCCGACTACCGAGTGGCACGGCACCCGGCGTCTCGAGCGGCTTGGGTTAAAGACCACGTGGCGGTGGAGATCTGGAGAGTAGATGGGGCACCCACGGTGGAAATCCGCCCGACTACCGAGTGGCACGGCACTCGGCGTCTCGAGCAGCGGATCTACTAACCATTGAAGGGCTGGAGACGGTCTGCGTGGCGAACCGCGGTTCGGTAGAGTCTCTTTGCAGATGCAGGCACGGCGCTCAGCCGAGTCCCGATTCGGGGTGGTTGCGGTATCCCAAGATACCGATTCAAGGTGGCGCAACGGCGCGGCGAATCAATGTTCTGCTGCGGAGTTAGAGTGACCCGTTCCTGGGTGGTGGTGATGTGTAGCCGACGTGAAATGACAACACCAGGCAGAGCTGTATGTTTGTTTCAAACACTCAGATGAACTGAACTCTTTTAATGAACAACGCCACTATTTATGCTGAAGTACAACAGTCACAATTTGCACACCCATACTAATTAGTTATGTCAGTTATTTACAATTAACATTCTTCACATTCTCTTAGCCTTCAACTCACACAACATTTGTACATCTATTGTTCCAGCACATCAGATTAAACACACACTATCAGAGATCCCTTAAATTAAACATGTAGCTAGATAATGGGGAAAATCCCTGATGCATAAATTACACAGCAGCAAAACTTGTTTACTGGCTACAGAAAAACACATTTACCTACAGGAATATTAGTATGTTTTAAAACCAAAGCTATGTCATTTCACTAAACTAAATTAAACTAAAACCAAACGATGTAAAGTATATTTAAAATCACACAGGGTACATCTTAATACAGCACATCAAGTAAAACCACATCTAGCAAGGAAAATAAACTGTTCATACATTGAAACGCACACTGCAAACGTTCAAAGGAAAACAAGGTCCTTTTAAAATGTCTTGGGTTTGAGTCCTGGGTCTCGCTGCGCCGAGCCCCTATGTCCTTTCCGTGACAAATATATAATATATATATGTGTAAAGCCTGCCCAGAGGGCAGTCTATTGATAAGTGTGGTGCGTTGTGCTTGGTTCTGTGCTCGGTGCCGTTTATTGTGCTGTGTTTGGCTCTGTGCTCGGCTCTGTGCCGTTTATTCTGTTGTGCTCGGCTCTGTGGCGTTTATTCTGTTTTGCTCGGCTCTGTGCTGGGCTCTGCACATCGGCTCTGTGCTCTGCTCCGTGCCGTATATTGTGCTCTGCTTTTATTGTGCTCTGCGCCGTTGATTGTGTTTTGCTTGGTTCTGTGCTCGGCGCCGTTTATTGTGCTGTGCTCGGCTCTGTGCCGTTTATTGTGCTCGGCTCTGTGCCGTTTATTGTGCTCGGCTCTGTGCCGTTTATTGTGCTCGGCTCTGTGCCGTTTATTGTGCTCGGCTCTGTGCCGTTTATTGTGCTCGGCTCTGTGCCGTTTATTCTGTTGTGCTCGGCTCTGTGGCGTTTATTCTGTTGTGCTCGGCTCTGTGGTGTTTATTGTGCTTGGCTCTGTGCAGTCTATTGTGCCGTGCTCGGCTCTGTGGCGTTTATTGTGCTCGGCTCTGTGCAGTCTATTGTGCTGTGCTCGGCTCTGTGCCTTTAATGGGTTGTGCTCTGCTCTGTGCCATCTATTGTGCTCTGCTTGGCGCTCTGCTCTGTGCTCTGCTCGGCGCTGGGCTGGGCTCAGGTACCGGGCTCAGACGCTGGGCTCAGGCGCTGGGCTCAGGCGCTGGGCTCTGCGCTCAGGCGCTAAGGTGCTGGGCTCAGGCGCTCGGCTCGGTGTTGGGCTCAGGCACTCAGGCGCTGGGCTCGGTGCTGGGCTCTGGGCTGTTTTTGCGCCCTTCCAACATTGGAGGTCCTGCGGCGGGAGGCGCGTGGCAACCTCCGTAACAGGCTGTGGGGTTTGGATGCGCGCGCAGCCGGGTGCGCGCGCCACCTGCCGCAGCACGCCCAAAGCGTCCAACGGAGGTTGGATGCGCGTGCAGCAAACCTCCGTAGGATGCTTTGGGCGTGCTGCGGCGGGTGGCGCGTGCGCACCCGGCTGCACGCGCATTCCAACCGCCACAGCACCCCGTGGGCTGCGCGCATGCGCAGTCCGTATATATATTATATATATATATATACAATACACACACACTGAGTCCGCAGTCCGTATATATATATATACACACACTATATATTGAGTGCTGCCCTGCAGCTTGCACAATTCATTCTGTCTTGCCGAATACCTTCTAGTTCTTAAGTTCAAGTTTTGCTATCCTCTGTATTGTTGGGTGCTCTAAGTTGTCCATTGGTCTCGAAACATTTTGGAGCTTAGTAGCAGTTTAGTTCTCCTGTAATACGCCCTGGATTCGAAGTAATAGTCTGAAGGCATTGCGCTTGATCCTGTTACACCATATACCTGCCCTAAAGGCTTCAACCTCCACAGATTAAAGGCTCCCCATCACCCTATAGGGGGCTCACCGTTACAGCTACGTGCGCACATCCAATGGCCGCGGCAAGTGCACAGCCGGCGTGCGCGAGGGACAAAAAAAAAATCCAATCCATTGGAGAGGCACACAGCCCTTCTCCAATGGATTGAATTTTTTTGTCCCTCACGGATCCCCCCCTGCCCTGAGTCTCCCCCGGAGGCTGTCTATTCAGCCCCTCACCGGCTCCCTCCCTCCAGCCTCCGGTTCCAGTTCCTGCTTATCTTCCTCCCGGAGCCCAGAGGGTCCTGTTCCCGTGAGTTTACAATCTAAGAGGGAAGAGGAACCTGCTCTGTCAGCTGTGCGTGCACCCATCAGAGCTGCTCAGTTGGCCCTCCTGTTGCAGATGGGACGGCGACGGACGCGTTACAAACGCATTTTTAGAGATACGCTTAGATTGGACATTGAAAAACAAATATGTGGACATGAATTCAGAGCTGCCGACAACAATAGCCTGCCCTCTGGGCAGGCTTTCCACCTAGTTGAACATAAAATACAGAGATTTTGTGTATTACATAAGGGGGTTTAGTGCCCCCCCCCCACATTAAATTTTCTGTCAAAAGAAACACTCAGGCTTATAGATCTGTTACATACGGTTTGATCAAGTGGATCACACATAATTACAAAGATTTCATATCAAACATGGATATTAGGTTTTACATAAGGGTGGCTACCCCCTCCCCCCTCTCTGTCTGACCTCAGTCAAAGGTTAAAAGTTCAGGTTTGTGTCTATGTAGTAAGTTCTTGTTTATGGCTTAACCCTTTCGGTGCTGAGCCATTTCACCTCTGTGCTGAGCTAATTTTAACCAGTTTCGCTCATCATGTTTAAACGAGATTTGAAGTCACGTTTTATTATACAACCCAGACAAATTATATATCGCTTTTTTCCGGCAGACACGACAGATTCATAATATATCATTTTTATATGTATCCGTCATGTCCTGCCTGAATATTATAACAAAAATTCAATAAAATTTGAATTTTCAATCATCTGTGTTTAAAGTGTATTTTTTTTTCACATTTTATCATCTGAGCCTTTGCGGTTTTTAATTCTAAGGGGTAGGCCTGTTAAAAAAATTTGACCTGGGAACCCATTACTTTTATTTTTCTGCAAAATTATGTGATTTTAGCTAAAATCCCTCCCAAAAAAAAATTGCTAGGGCAATTAATTGAAATGTGAACAATAATGCTGCATTAATAATAAAAATAAAAAAAGCAGTTATTTTTTTTAAAAAAACTGGTGGAGGGTTACTCCCCTTATGTAATACACACATCTCTGTATTTTGTTAAATATCCTTGTAATTATGTGTGATCTAACGTTAAAACTGAAGTGGAAATAGGCTGGAAGACGGCCGCCATTGTACACAGGCGGCCATCTTGTTCAGAATATTGGTTCACTCGTATATAACTAGGCAGGTTTGTAGCTGAAACTAGAATGAGATATACGTAGAAAGTTAGGAATGCGTTTAGATTAGCAGAGAAGCAATTAAAAGCTTTATGAAAGATCTCTGCTGTTTCTGACACGGAGGAGAAAAGCGAAGTAGATCCTCCAAGGTCGTTGGGGCCCGCAGAAAGACAAAGGAGTAGAGATCAGGCCAGGTGCCATCCGTAACGAGTGATTGTAGGCGCAAGGGAGGAGGGCGCAGCCCGGAACAGTAAGAGCAATTAATTATGATTTACTGAAACTAACACAAAGTTTGCCAATATACGGCCAATTAATGGAATGTCTTTGTATTAGCCAAAGGGAGGTATTAACCCACGTGGGGTGGAATAAAGTGTTATTGGGAGGTGGGCTAACTGGGACGTACCTAATTACGTATTTTTGGGTATAAGATCCCTTGCGCGGGTGAAAGGGGGGGGGCTCACTCTTTGCGATTCAATCCTGTGTGAGCACTTGTGTGACGACACAATAAACGTTTGCCTTTCCTGAAGAGACTCGTGTTCTGACAATCCTTACTTGTGCCCGGTCCGGCGCCGTCTTGAAAGTGAATCTGTTTTTGTCCGTCTCCATTTTTGGGGGCATCGTGAGCCGGGATACGGGCCCTTTCCGGGCACACAGTAAGGGGCTGCTGAACACAGTGCGGCGATATTGACTGCAAGGTGCAAGTGATCCCGTCGGGTGGGTCCGTTGAAGGTGAGCAGACATCTGCAGGCGCCAAGCAGGATTTCCTGTTCAGTGGACCTCGTCTCGTCCCAAACGGACCCCCCAGCCTGGGAACACTGGGACACCACTGAGTCCGAGGAAACAGTGAACAGCGCGGCGATAGGTAAAGTGTCTTCTATGTTTGTATGTCTAAAGGAGATACCGGTATCTAAGGGAAACGTCCGAGCTGAGATAGACGGATAAGAGGATGCGATGGCCACCATCCTATTGGCATATCTAGCCCGCCGCTGATAGCGCTGACATTGCAAAGGAGCCAGAGTGGCTAGCGGGTGTCTGGATTCGGGGGAATTGAATGCCAATCAAAAGGGTCTGTAAGAGAGGGAGGGAGTCAGTTTTCTTTTTGGTTTTTTTTTTTTCTCGCTCTCTGATAAGCGGTGGAAAAGAGGAAAGGGAAATAACCCTTTGTATGCCTGTGCAGCGAGTTTAGAGTGGAGAAAGATAGAGAAGAAATAATTACTATGTTTAGCTAATTTTAATGTGTGTTACAATAGAATATTTGTCTGAAGTCTGTTGAGTGCAAGATATATGTTTATATTTTGTGTTGATATTATTCCCAAAGTTTTAGTTTTGTTCAGAGCTAGAGTTAAATAAAAACAATAATAAGTATGTAATAATATACAATATTGTCTACCAAAATATAAAATTTATTAACAACTTAAATGGAAATATATGAAACGGTTAGAAAATTTATATTAAAAGAAAGAATAATTCGAGAAATAATTAAAGTAGTTTTTCTTTACTGGTTTTAAAAGGTATGTTTTTGTTTGATTTTTTTTATGGAATGGTTATTTTATTGTTATGAGATTGTTTTAGATAATTTGAGATGTTTGGAGTGGTCTTATGACAATGGAATAATTTATTTTCATTTATTTTTAATTTTTTTTGTGTTTCTTTCCGATGTGGTATTAAGAGTTTGTTTTGGCTACGGGAAAAGATTTCTGAGGATATTGTTTATACAATGTGTATATGTATATGCCCGAATGTCCCATCCAATTCCTGGGGCGGGATATCCTTTGCAAATTGCAAGCCCAAATTACGTTTTTTCCCGGGGGTCACGCTTAATTAGATCTGCTCGATAGTGGCGGCTCTGCTCGGCAGCATACTCCAGCCAGCCCGCACAATCCATAATCTGTGAAAATTGCAGTAGTTATGCCAAGGGAGGAAGAATGGCGTACGGCACCTACTCTGCCTGCTGCGCCGGATCCGCATGCACTACTCCTTGAAATTCCTGGGGTATGGGCGGAGGAAAACCCGCCAGGACTTGCCATAAACATACCCCCGGTATATGTGGAATTAAAGCCCGGCGCAACGCCTGTGGCCCTAAGACAATATCATATCCCACAAAAAGCCAAGCAGAATATACAAATACATTTACAGAAACTTAAAGATCACGGCATATTAAAGTTCTGTGTGTCACCATGGAACACACCCCTATTGCCAGTACTGAAAGAGGGCACACAAGAGTACCGCCCTGTCCAAGATTTACGAGCTGTCAACGAGGCCACAGTAACACTACACCCTGTGGTTCCTAATCCATACAATTTGCTGGCATTAATTCCCGGAGATACACAATATTACACAGTGCTTGATTTAAAAGACGCTTTCTTTTGCATCCGTCTGGCTCCAGCAAGCCAGCCCCTTTTTGTATTTCAGTGGGAAGAGTCTACCACGGGGGCGCGCCATAAAATGACGTGGACGCGCCTCCCTCAAGGTTACAAAAATTCGCCCACGATTTTCGGGTGCGCGCTTAGCCAAGATCTCCTCGCTTTCAACGCTCAGCCAGACAAAGTAGTGTTACTCCAATATGTTGATGATTTATTACTGGCTTCCCCCACAGAAAAAGACTGTTTATCCGCCACAAAAGCCTTGCTACATCTGCTAAGCCAAGCAGGTTACAGAGTTTCTAAAAAGAAAGCACAAATATGTAAACAAAGTGTAAAATACCTGGGATTCCAGTTAACAGGTACCAAACGTGCACTGGGGGCAGAAAGAAAAGAAGCGGTGTGCCGCATACCCCAACCAAAGACCAGGAGACAAGTCCGTGAGTTCCTGGGAGCTGCAGGCTTCTGCCGCCTGTGGATCCCCAGCTTCGCCGACATTGCCAAGCCGCTTCATCAAGCCACAAAGGGGGGGGGAGAACTAGACCCCTTTCATTGGGAAGAAGAGCAAACAGCAGCGTTCCTGAAATTAAAGGCTCTGCTGCTGGAAGCTCCTGCACTGGGCCTGCCAGATCATAGCAAGCCTTTCCAGCTGTTCGTACATGAACATAATCAAACAGCGACAGGAGTATTGGTCCAGACCTTTGGCTCATGGCTGAGGCCTGTGGCCTACCTCTCTAAGCAACTCGACCCTGTGGCCTGCGGCCTACCCCCATGCCTGAAAGCAGTGGCTGCCACCGCAATGCTGATAGCAGAAGCAGACAAGCTGACCCTTGGACAGGTTCTTCATGTCAAGGTGCCCCACGCTGTCAAGGCTCTGCTGGATGTCAAAGGAGGTTACTGGTTCAGCAACAGCCGGATGCCGAAGTACCAAGCCATGATGTGTGAAAATCCACGGGTTCATTTGGACCTCATCGCTACCTTAAACCCTGCTACTTTACTGCCTGACTGTGAAGAGGATCCAGATCATGAATGCCTCCAAGTCATGGAAGAAGTGTTCAGTAGCAGGCCAGATTTGAAAGACGTACCCCTAGACAAATACGATCTACAGCTATTCACTGATGGTAGCAGCTATATGGATGATGGGAAGAAAGTCTCCGGCTATGCAGTAGTCTTAACAGAAGAAGTCATCGAAGCAAAGCCACTGCCAGGCCATACATCTGCACAATTGGCTGAAATAACAGCTTTAACCAGAGCCCTTGAAATTTCTGAAGGCAAAAGAGTCCAAGTACGCCTTCATGACAGTTCATGCACATGGTGCACTCTATAAAGAAAGAGGTCTACTCACGTCTTCAGGACAACAAATTAAATATGCGGCTGAAATCGCGGCCCTCCTGGAAGCAGTGTGGAAACCAAGTGCTGTCAGTATCATGCACTGTCGTGGCCACCAAAAAGGCTGTGATGAAATTCCAAAAGGTAACAGACGCGCAGACCAAGCCGCAAAAGCAGCTGCAAAACCACCACCGCCAGCAGAAGACCAAGCTAAAGTATTGATCTGCAAGCAAGAACCGCAATTCTCTATGCCAAATTACGAGTTCTACATGAATTTGAGAAAGTTTGAACCCCACAGCGAGTTCATTGAAATAATATTACACAAATGGCAAGATGATTATGAACTATTCGAACTCAATCATGATTATATTCAATGGCTTTTCCCAACTCGGACACAAGGCCGACATTTCTACTCTACTCCCCTAAATACGGAAGAGACACGCCTAATGGTTAACACCTCAGAAGTTCAGCAAAGACTGCGCAGAGCCTACAACATGATGCTGAAATTCTTCGGCGTAAAAATAGTGGGGGAGGAGGAAGACAAAGAAATAACCGAAGTTGAACGATCAGAAAATTTCACGTCACGTTAATACTGCACAGTCTGGGAGAATTGGGAGCAGACGAATTCATCTGGGGAAATAACCCCCAGGGAAACAGCCAATCGGGCTGTCCCCAATGGCATCATTACAAATAGACTTCAATACCAGTGGTAGCTGCACTTAAAGAATGAACCGTACCCTAAAGACTTTGATGTCCAAACTGTGCCAAGAAATGTCACTAGGCTGGTTGGACTTGCTGCCGATAGTCCTTTTGCACATTAGGTGCAGACCAACCCCCCAATTGAAGCTAAGTCCGTACGAACTTATGTTTGGACGGCCAACCCCTCTAATTAATGGACTAAGGGGGGACCTTCGGGCATTAGAAGAAACTAAACTAAATGATCAGGTAGTAATGCTGGGTAAATCAATGCAGAAATTAAATACTTGGGTGGGGAATAATATACCGCATTTTCTGTATCCTTCACTGCATAAGTATTGTCCGGGTGACTCAGTATGGGTAAAAGAGTGGAAAAATGATCCACTAGGTCCAGAATGGAGAGGTCCTTATCTTGTCCTGTTATCAACCCCCACAGCAGTAAAGGTTGCCGAGGTGGTCCCGTGGATACATCACTCCAGAGTGAAGGCAGCTACAGCCAGTCCTGAACCAGTAGGGAAGGTCGTTACCAACGAGACCAACCCGCTGAGGCTGAAGCTGACAGAGACCACAGCCATGAGCACCTAAATGATCCTAACCCAGATGATACAGAGGATCAACAAGTGGGTGTTTTGATGGGCACAGGTCCTGACCACCCGCCAACGGGGGATACCCACAGGGTGCTTTTAAGGGGCCCGGCCCCCACCCTTGATCATCCAGAAATGGTTTTTACTTTTGAAATTCCGGTGGGGAGGGATTGGGTTTATGTGACTGTGAAAAGAATTGCCCAAGGAATTCTGACATTCGGGGCATTTGTGGTGCTGATTTTATATCTTGCTAATTTGATTTATGGACTCTCGCGTGGAGCAGGCCCTAATTGTACGGGCAATGTGGGGAAAGTGAATATTTCCCATATCTGGAATGGTACGCACCCGGTGATGGAGAACCGTACCATGTGGAGACAAAAACGAGAGGCGCTATCTGGAACCAACCCAAGAGGACATTTACTGGTGCAATTCAAATATGAATATGCTAAAAAGTCTGGGCAAACCGCATGCTGGGTGTGTAATAGACTGCACCCAGAGACAATTCATATACCGTTTGCCTCTGTTCCAATGAATTTGAGTATGTTTGTATCAGGGAATGTCACAATACATGCTGTCGATGCACCAAGGGAAAGGACAGAATCAGTCAGTCCCGGGTACCCCATAATAGGACCAGTGTATCCACCAGAATGGTGTTTTCAACTAGGACCAGATAAAGAAATAAATAACGAGGGTGGGTTATGTAACTCAAGTCAGTTCAACTGGACATCATACATTTACATATTCAAAACAGGACAAAAGGCGAATTATTTATATATACGATGCAGGCAATTCACTAGAGACCAAGAGGCGGTGATTGGGAATGTGACCAATGGGAGGCAGGGTGCAGTGGATATGAGACGGCTGAGACACCTTGCGATAGAGATATCAAAGGGAACACTACATTCATCACCATTTATAGTGAAGGGAGGGTACCAGGTGTGCTGTAAAAGGGTGTGTTACACATGGGTACCACCAACAATAACGGGAATGTGTTATTTGGCTAAGCTGGTCCCAATCCAGAGACTAAGGGGAGAAGACACAAACGCAGACACAGAACTGCACCCTGGGTACCCACTGGTGTTTGAAAGACCAAAGAGAGAATTGTTTGC
The DNA here is from genome assembly GCA_009667805.1 of Leptobrachium leishanense. NCBI lineage: Eukaryota > Metazoa > Chordata > Amphibia > Anura > Megophryidae > Leptobrachium > Leptobrachium leishanense. The sequence goes on from CM019064.1 coordinate 1,588,139, forward strand.
AAAGATGGATCGAATATGGACATGGTTGCCAGCATGGACTGGATGGGGAGGAGAGATGATGAGGAGATTGAATAGTTATGTCAATCTGATGGATGAGATTCTGAGTAGAACCAGTATGGATATCCAGCTGCTGAATCTGGAAATGCGAGAGTTACGAAAGGTGCAGATGATACATGACATGGCGCTTGAGCAGATTAGTGCGGCTTTGAATGGATTGTGTGAAATGACAGTGCATTATGAATGTTGTACTTTCATCAGAAACACTACACACGAAGTCCCAGACTATTACCAGGTAATTCAAGATCACCAAGAGAAGGTAGCGCAGTTGCAGGGCACAGCCAGGAGGATTGCTGCCGAAGGCTGGAATCCGCTCCGTGGGTTTGGAGCAATGGGAGAATGGTTTGGTTCCATCTTGAGATTTATCTCACAGATTGGATCCATGATACTCATGATAGTGGTGGTCTTGATCATAGGGATACTGATATACCGCATAGGGCTATGTTTATGGCCACTGTGCAAAACAGCACTGACATCTACACGAACACAGAAGATACCACTGATAATTCCACAGGGTATGTTCCCAGGGAAAGAAATCCCCCCTTTTCAAGGAGTTTCAGAATAGTGGAGTGTAATGGCTACAAGTGCCAGGAAAAGATCCTGACACTTGAGCCAAGGGGGGAATGAAGTGGAAATAGGCTGGAAGACGGCCGCCATTGTACACAGGCGGCCATCTTGTTCAGAATATTGGTTCACTTGTATATAACTAGGCAGGTTTGTAGCTGAAACTAGAATGAGATATACGTAGAAAGTTAGGAATGCGTTTAGATTAGCAGAGAAGCAATTAAAAGCTTTATGAAAGATCTCTGCTGTTTCTGACACGGAGGAGAAAAGCGAAGTAGATCCTCCAAGGTCGTTGGGGCCCGCAGAAAGACAAAGGAGTAGGGATCAGGCCAGGTGCCATCTGTAACGAGTGATTGTAGGCGCAAGGGAGGAGGGCGCAGCCCGGAACAGTAAGAGCAATTAATTATGATTTACTGAAACTAACAAAGTTTGCCAATATACGGCCAATTAATGGAATGTCTTTGTATTAGCCAAAGGGAGGTATTAACCCACGTGGGGTGGAATAAAGTGTTATTGGGAGGTGGGCTAACTGGGACGTACCTAATTACGTATTTTTGGGTATAAGATCCCTTGCACGGGTGAAAGGGGGGGCTCACTCTTTGCGATTCAATCCTGTGTGAGCACTTGTGTGACGACACAATAAACGTTTGCCTTTCCTGAAGAGACTCGTGTTCTGACAATCCTTACTTGTGCCCGGTCCGGCGCCGTCTTGAAAGTGAATCTGTTTTTGTCCGTCTACAAAACCACTTGATCATACCTGATCTAACAAAGATCTATAAGCCTGAATGTTTTTTTGCCAGAAAATTCAAGGGGGGGGGCTAACCAGTCTTAATTCCTGACTTATTAAGTGGTTAATAATGTGTGATCTAATGTTAAAACCACTTGATATTACCTGATCTAACAAATATCTGTAAGCCTGAATGGTTTCTGACCAGAAAATTCAATGAGGGGGGGGGGCTAACCGAATCAGTTTGTATACTTGTTACTGACCCTGCTTGTTCTGAGGACCCGATCTGTTGCCGACTTTGCCTGCCATTTGACTATTCTCTCTGTGTATTCCCTGCCTGTTCTGTTTGCTTCCTGTTGCTACTGGTGTGCGCCGATTCTCACCATATACAGTAGTGCAGTACAAGTGCCTAAATATTGCTGACCCGGTTTTGTTATAGCTGCTGATGTAACTGAATAGATCAGGGATTTCTTCTGCATTACCAAAACCTCCACCACTTCACTCTTCCACAATACCTCAGAGGTGTTACGGTGTGAAGGCACTTGCTGCCACCAAAGGCAAAATATTTGGGTGCACTGACGCCTGTACCAGATTCATATAATTTTAATATTGGACCGCAGGGTCCAACCCTTCACTCTTCCACAATACCACAGAGGGGTTACGGTGTGACGGCACTGTTGCTGACACTAAAGACCCAATTTTAAAACACCTATTGTTACTTTCATCCAAAGCCTGCATAAGTTTCACCATAATTAGCCCAAAAAAAAAAATCACTAAACTTGTTCTGCGTGTCCTAAAACGTCTCCTCTTTTCATACAGGCTGCCGCCCCAAGCAGTTGTTTATGAATAGATTAAAGGAAAACCATTTACCGTCATTTGAAATATAATTTTTTTTGTTTTTAAATGTTTCTATTAGACATGTGCATTCGTTTTAGTACTAAAACGATTTAGTCCGAATTTTGGGATAATTTAGTTTTCGTATGACTCAAGAGATACGAAACTGCTCAGTACAAAAAACGAAAGAAACTAAAATAAAATGCACTACATTTTAGTTTCAGTCCTTTTTGTTATATTACACTGATGAGTGAAGGAGACCAGCAATGAGAAGCTACAGAAAACTTTTGTATGCGTAATCCTTCCCGACCCCTACCCGAAAATCTGACAGTGATAGAGCTCCAGAATACTCACTTGCAGCACAGACAGCCAGCACAGGAGAGGAAACCTTTACTTAACCCTTGCATGCCTATGAGGCAGACAAGATGATAAAAGCAGCTGGAGAAGGAAAACATTCAAATAAATCACACTGAAAGCTAATGACAGAGGAGGGCTGGATAGTAAAAACCTCTTTATAACAAGCAACGCTGGGAGAAGAGAGGGACTTTATAAAATGTGTGTTATCTCCCCTCCCGCTCTGCATAATAGGGGCTTAGGTCTGATACATTTTATATTATCCAGGAGCACTATCCCCCTTTCCTCATCTATAATACACGTTTTATATAAAGTACCTCTCCTCTCCCATTGCTGCTTGTTATAAAGTTTTTTTTTACATCTGATACAATTAGTATCCAGTTTTCACAGTTACTCTGCCATTATGAGCCTTCAGTGTGATTTATTTGAATGTTTTCCCTGGATTTAAAGTGCTTTATTTTATTATAAAAATAAATTTGCACCAGTCATCTCTTCTCTGAGCTTTCAGACCGATTTACGTTAATATTTTCCCTCTCCCCTGCTTTTATATTCCTGTATCTCCCCCACAGAGATACAAAGTTTAAGTAAAAGTTCCCTCTCCTGTGCTGGATAAGCATTGCATTCCGAAGTTCTGCACCCTCCACATGCCAATTCAGTAGGATGTTCTATACAGAGAGGGGCATTAATTAATGCAGGAGGATGTTCTATACATTATACAGAGAGGAACCTTTTTTTTAACCCTTTAAATCCAGTGTCTGTGAGCGCTGAGAGCGACTGCTTGTTATATTAGCTCTCATTACAATGTATCAGGCTCAGCTATTACAGTAACTGACTAACCTCGCTCAGCGTTTCAGTAAATCAAGGAAATAATATTTTTATATATAAGAGGTTAGAACAATATTATTTACTGGTTTTACTGAAACTCTGAACACTGTGATGAGCAGCAGTCAGTTACTGTAACAGCTTTGCCTGACACATTGTGCTGAGAGTGAGAGATACTGTAACAAGCAGCGATCTCAGCCCTCTGAGGAGCCACTACAATAGTAATTGTATCCACTGGTTTTCGGATGAATGAAATTAGTTTTCATACTAAAGAACTGAAAACAAATTTCTTTACCAACTAAATAAATTGCATTTTAGGACTAACCCATTAGTTCAAAACTAAATTTTGTGCTGTGCACATGTCTAGTTTCTATACATCCTACAAATCCGCCACCACAAACTTTTTAAATTTTTGTCCTTGTTTCCTGTCCCCCAGGGCACTACCCAGACGCCCATACACCTTTTATGGCAAATATCTTGCATATATGCCCTGTTGGAGGGCACTCTAAAATTCAAACGTTCGAGTCCTATTGACTTGCATTGAGTTCGAATCGTGTTCGAACTTTTGAAATTGTTCGAGTTCGAATGCGAACCGAACACCGGGGTGTTCGACTCATCACTAGTTGGGATTAGGGTGGGTGTTAGGGTTATGGTTTCTACTTGTGGTATGGTTGGGGTTAGGGTTACTGTTTCTGCTTGTTTTATGGTTGGGGTTAGGGTTACTGTTTCTGCTTGTTTTATGGTTGGGGTTAGTGTTATGGTAAGGGTTACGGTTTCAGCTTGTCGTATTGTTGGTTACTGTTTCTGCTTGTTTTATGGTTGGGGTTAGGGTTACGTTTTCTGCTTGTGGTATGGTTGGGGTTAGGGTTACGGTTTCTGCTTGTGGTATAGTTGGGGTTAGGGTTACGATTTCTGCTTGTGGTATAGTTGGGGTTAGGGTTACCATTTCTGCTTGTGGTATAGTTGGGGTTAGGGTTACCATTTCTGCTTGTGGTATGGTTGGGGTTAGGGTTACCATTTCTGCTTGTCGTATGGTTGGGGTTAATGTTAGGGTTTCAGTTTGTTTTATGGTTGGTTAGTGTTGGTTATGGTTTTTGCTTGTTTTATGGTTGGAGTTAGTGTTGTTGTCAAGGACGCGTGCCACGGTGAAGGAAGCGCAAGGTTAAAAATCACTATCCGTGGCCCATAATCCCCCGCACGCACTTTCCTAACTGTCACGACAACGCCTTCCCTCCAGAAGCGCACGCAACGTGATGAAGTGGCCACAGGGTTGCAACTCACTATCCGTCTACACTAGACCCAGCATAATGACTATGTTGCCCGCAATCCCTGTACCCACTTTCCTTGTAATTTTCAAAACTACCACCACAGACCAAGACTTTTTACCCAGGATACCTAATACCTGAACCAGAGCTGGCCTGAGACTCCGTTTGACTATGCACCCCAAAATTGGAAACCGTTCGAATGACTGACTTCACCCCAACTCACTGTTTAGTAGATGGACTCGAGCTTAAACAAAGGCAAATCTCTATTTTAATCCAGTTCTTCAGTTCGTGTGGATCGAATAATCAGGCAGAAGCAGATCTTAATAACTTTTATATTTTATTATGTCGAATGTCACAGGCATATGGAACAAGCTATTACAATTAATAGTTACACACACAAGCAGAGAAATAAAAAAAAAGGATTAAAACACAGAACTTACTCACACATCAGCACGCTAAAGTGACATCTGTGACCCCCTGGGGCTGGAGATTGGAAAAACTGGCAAATTCTCACTTTTTGCATGACCAACAGAATAAGCCATAGCACATGGCACGTTTCCGAATATATATACACATTTTCCCAGTTCCTCTAAGGTGCAGCCCATAGATGGTACAGCCCGCCCATTACATTTCCCAGAATCCCCCCTCCTGTTAATTCGTGGGCATACTCAGTTCACTTCTTATTTAATTTAATTCACAGATATAATAAGATCGTTTCTAGCGATCAAAGGGCACATTCATTTCTTTTGAAATGCACTTTTGGTCACAGTGGTGCCGCTCCGACTAGGGATGTGTGTTTCGATTCGGACCAATTCCTTTTTTTCACGAATCGGGCCGATTCGGTGCCTCGGATTTGGCCCATTTTCTGGATCGGATCCGAAAACACCCGATACGAAAAGATTTCCGATACGAAACAAACTAATTTCGTATGGACGTGAAGTGTGTAAAATCGCAAGTCATTTTCGTTCCATTCGTGATTTCGGTTCCATGTCGATAATTTCGGACATCGTATTTTTCGGTTCCATTGCTGATTCCGTAATTTTGTATCGTTTCCAATGAACCAATATTTCTGTCAAAACGGTAATTCTGCCGATTCTATCGTTTTTTGGGTTTTTTTTGAATAAAGATCCTTTTTTTCTTATGAATATGCATTGCACAACTTCCTTTCATACCATTTTAATATGATTAAAATGAACCAAACGATTTAAAAAACACAAAACTGACCCAAATGGTCTGACTTTAAAAATAAAAACCAGAACAAAAGGTTTTAAAACGGAAAAAAAGTTGATCAAAATTATCTGAAAGGAAAAAAAAAAACCAGAACAAATAAAATGATTTATAACGAAAAAAAAAAAATTAACCATTTCGCTGCTGAGGCATTTCACGCCTGTGCGCTGAGCTCATTTTTACCAGTTTCGCTCATCATGTTAAACGCGTTGTGAAACCTTATTTTATTATATGACCCAGACATATTATATATCGTTCTTTCCGGCAGACTCAGCAGATTCATAATATATCATTATTATAATATACAGACAGGACATAACGTATACATATAACAAAAAATGCAACACAATTAGAATTTTCAATGATTTACAACGTGTAAAGTGTTTTTTTTTCACATTTTATCATGCGAGCGTTTGCGGTTAAATTTTCTATGAGTTGCGCTTGTTAAAATTTTTTTTGAAATGGGGGACTTGTTACATTTTTTTGGGTAAAATTACACGATCGGCCAGAGCATGGCCGATCCAACGATACCAAACATTAACCCCTAGCTGCCACGGATCGGGAGATAGGGGGTTCCAATGAACCCCCTATCTCCACCATTGGTGGCAGCTAGAGGTTAACTCCAGAACTGACGACATCGCGCTATGCACGATGATGCCAGTTGTCAGGGGGAGATCCCGGAAGCTTGGCCGACATCCAAGAAGTGCCTGGGAAGTGCCTCTCTACAGTATAATTAATGCAGCATATGAATCCGCACACTGCTGGGAAGCGACTCTCTGCAGTATAATTAATGCATCATATGAATCCACACACTGCTGGGAAGCGCCTCTCGGCGGTATAATTAATGCAGCATATGAATCCACACACTGCTGGGAAGCGCCTCTCTGCGGTATAATTAATGCAGCATATGAATCCACACACTGCTGGGAAGCGCCTCTCGGCAGTATAATTAATGCAGCATATGAATCCACACACTGCTGGGAAGCGCCTCTCGGCGGTATAATTAATGCAGCATATGAATCCACACACTGCTGGGAAGCGCCTCTCTGCGGTATAATTAATGCAGCATATGAATCCACACACTGCTGGGAAGCGCCTCTCTGCAGTATAATTAATGCAGCATATGAATCCACACACTGCTGGGAAGCGCCTCTCTGCAGTATAATTAATGCAGCATATGAATCCACACACTGCTGGGAAGCGCCTCTCGGCAGTATAATTAATGCAGCATATGAATCCACACACTGCTGGAAGCGCCTCTCTGCAGTATAATTAATGCAGCATATGAATCCACACACTGCTGGGAAGCACCTCTCTGCGGTATAATTAATGCAGCATATGAATCCACACACTGCTGGGAAGCGCCTCTCTACAGTATAATTAATGCAGCATATGAATCCACACACTGCTGGGAAGCACCTCTCTGCGGTATAATTAATGCAGCATATGAATCCACACACTGCTGGGAAGCGCCTCTCTGCAGTATAATTAATGTAGCATATGAATCCACACACTGCTGGGAAGCACCTCTCTGCTGTATAATTGATGCAGCATATGAATCCACACACTGCTGGGAAGCACCTCTCTGCGGTATAATTAATGCAGCATATGAATCCACACACTGCTGGGAAGCACCTCTCTGCAGTATAATTAATGCAGCATATGAATCCACACACTGCTGGGAAGCACCTCTCTGCAGTATAATTAATGCAGCATATGAATCCACACACTGCTGGGAAGCGCCTCTGCAGTATAACTAATGCAGCATATGAATCCAGACACTGCTGGGAAGCGCCTCTCTGCGGTATAATTAATGCAGCATATGAATCCACACACTGCTGGGAAGCGTCTCTCTGCAGTATAATTAATGCAGCATATGAATCCACACACTGCTGGGAAGCGCCTCTCTGCAGTATAATTAATGTAGCATATGAATCCACACACTGCTGGGAAGCACCTCTCAGCTGTATAATTGATGCAGCATATGAATCCACACACTGCTGGGAAGCACCTCTCTGCGGTATAATTAATGCAGCATATGAATCCACACACTGCTGGGAAGCACCTCTCTGCAGTATAATTAATGCAGCATATGAATCCACACACTGCTGGGAAGCACCTCTCTGCAGTATAATTAATGCAGCATATGAATCCACACACTGCTGGGAAGCGCCTCTGCAGTATAACTAATGCAGCATATGAATCCAGACACTGCTGGGAAGCGCCTCTCTGCGGTATAATTAATGCAGCATATGAATCCACACACTGCTGGGAAGCGCCTCTCTGCGGTATAATTAATGCAGCATATGAATCCACACACTGCTGGGAAGCGCAGTATAATTATTGCAGCATATGAATCCACACACTGCTGGGAAGCGCCTCTCTGCGGTATAATTAATGCAGCATATGAATCCACACACTGCTGGGAAGCGCAGTATAATTATTGCAGCATATGAATCCACACACTGCTGGGAAGCACCTCTCTGCAGTGTAATTAATGCAGCATATGAATCCGCACACTGCTGGGAAGCGCCTCTCTGCGATATAATTAATGCAGCATATGAATCCACACACTGCTGGGAAGCACCTCTCTGCAGTATAATTAATGCAGCATATGAATCCACACACTGCTGGGAAGCGCCTCTCTGCAGTATAATGCCGCGGTCGAGGAGCCCACGTGGTCAGCCTTCACTTCCGGCAGTCGGCAGGCGAGTGACGCAGGCGGCGGTTCCCACCCCCAGGCCCCCTCCTACTAGGCGCAGGCCTGCAGCATCACGGGCTGCGCAACAGCCACACCCACAAGATGGCAGCGCCCAGTTTTTGTCTGTGAATCAGATTGCGGTGATTTTGGATGCTGCAGCAGTGGTGGATTCGGCTGCGGCGGCTATGACCGGACCGGCGCTAGTGCCTGGGACATCTGGTGGCTTCTCTCGGGGTCAGGAAGGCCGTTTGCAATGCTCTCAACAGAGGAGTGGCGTGGATTCGGGATCCGGAGGCTTACGAAGGTTACCTGTTGTCGGTGGAGGTGATGTTTCTGGGCATCCATCGCTGTATCCACCTTTGGCTGTTTTTCCGGTGTCTTCTGTAGGATCATCACTGCTGGCGGCACGTGAGTCGGATTTGGGGGGTGCTGTGGTTGGAACGCTGTGTCCTGCTGGCGTTACTGCGTCGGCTGGGAATAATGGAGCGACACCTGGGTTAATGGAGACTTTGGTTGAGGCCAGGGGTCAAGTCGAGGGGGAACGCTTGGGAACGGAGTTCTTGCACTAATTTTGCAGAGGGAACGGAGTTCCCTTTGGTCCCATACTCTACAAGCTTTATAGTCAGGTGTTCAATCATATATTTCTCTATTAAGTCACAATAAATATAGGATTTATCATATATTTTTGCTATATTCCACATATTTATTTATTTATAAAGTATTTTACCAGGAAGGAGACATTGAGATTTCTCTCGTTATCAAGTATGTCCTGGGTTTAAGAAATTGAATTGTTACAGTAGGTACAGAAATACACGTAACACAAACGGTTAGGCAGGCACATTATGGATATATACACACACAGGCAGGTACAGTAGGTACAGAAATACAAAGTAATAAAATGCAAGATATTAAAAAAACATAAATATACAGATTAAGACAGAAAATAAATATGTAGGAAATATAGTCATTATGTTACATGTTTACAGGTGCATTCTGTATTGAGGTATGTTAATAGGGAGCTCTCGAGTGACTATAGACTGGGAGAAGATTTGATGGCATCTGGGAGGTTATTCCATATTTGTGGTGCTCTGTAGGAAAATGAGGATCGAGACACTTTCTTTTTGTATTGTGGGAATTGCAAGTAAGGTGCTGGTCCTGGATCTGAGGTTATAGGATGAGGGAGCTGCTGGAGGAAGCAGCCTATTCAGGTAGGGTGGCAGCTTCCCAGAAAAGCTCTTAAACACCAGGCTGGAAAGGTGAAGGGTGCTTCTGGATTAAAGCGATGGCCAGTTTAGCTCTTTTAACATGTCACAATGGTGGGTCATGTATTTACATTGTAGCACAAAGCGAGAGAATGAGTTACAATGTAGTAAGTTTCTGGAGGTGTGTTTGCGGGGCAGCTGCATACACTACATCTCCGTATTCAATGGCTGGCATAAGCATTTGTTGTACAGTCTGCTTTCTTATTGACATATAAACATAAATAGATCGGAGTGTGTTTGTGTTACGTGCGAGGTGATAATTGCTTATTGGGAGACAGAAATCCTGGCGAGTTCCCACACTTCTTTTTTTAGGACTTGATCCCTGGTTGAGGCGCTTAAGCGATGGCAGGAGGGTTCGGAGGCTACTGAAAGGGCGAATGCTGTGCTGAATTTAAAACCAAAGTGGTAGGGGCCCCCGCCTGTACGACAACCAACTCTCCAAAGCCAGCCAGCAATCAGTGGTTTCCCCCAAACCAGTGTGTGGAAGTTGCAAAAAAATACGTATCTGGCGGCGCGATGTTGGTCGCTCCTGGATAGTATGGTTGTTCCCTTATGATGTAACGTCCGTATATATCATGCAAAAAGAAGCAAGAAAATATAATGGTGCAGGACAAATGAACAGTGTTGGATATATTAGATAACACTCATCCCACTCACAAGTGAAGAGCCCCAACACTGGCTCTGAGTGGGTCGAGACATTCGGGTCCTTTGCTTCTGTACACGAAAAGGTGACCCACACCTTTCAGGAGAGAGAATCCTCTTACAGTCGCGGTGTATATAAAGACACAAAGCAAGAGAGACTTCCTTGTGCTGGTCTAATAATGTTAACGTGGGTATATTCAAACGGAAATTAACTCACATTTGATGGAGCTTAAGGCCAAGCTCTGGGATGGAACGCCTATGGACTTATTAAAGGTTAAATCCATAAAAACCTTTAGAATTCCGAGGAACACCGGGGACTGGTGCAGGTTAAAATAAAATTTATTTAAAAAAACATAAAATAAACTCAACCTGACACAGCAGGTCTCTAGAAAATCAAAAACCTGACGCAGCAGGTTTACCAGGAGGCGTTTCGCCACGTTCTGTGGCTTCCTCAGCTGGTTTACAGGTATAATGAATAAAATAGTATATATAGTGTCCTTGTATTAATCCAATTGTCCCCAGGTGTTGTGCATACTTTTCCTGGTAGGACTCTATCACCCAGTATTACTTGGTCTTTTTTTATTTATTTTTGTCTTTCTCCACCATTTGCTTTTCTAATTAGCATGTGAATCTCCTGCCCTATTGACACAGCCCATCCAGCATCAGGTGTTTACCTTTTAACTGCCTGAATGCAATCAGTCTGCCCTATATAACAGCTAAAACTGGCTCCAGTGAGCCTTGGCTCTTGTGCCATCCCAAGTGGCCTTCTTAAGTGGAAGTTTGGAGTTGATTTCCTGGAGTTGCGGGACTGGAGGAAGGAACTGCAAGGCCCACTTTTTACTCTGGGTAAACACACGTCTATATCATGCTTTCTCTCACGCTTCTACTCTTTACTTCTACCTTTCTCCTTAAATGGAACTCCTGCCCCTCTACCACCGACCCCTACACTATCTGCATCTCTCCCTCCCTCCTCTCGTCCCACATGATGGCCTCGCATGAGCTCCTTTGTTTCCTCAGAACATGGTCTCCCTCTAACTCTTGTGCTGCCAATCACTCCCACTCACACAAATCCCATTCCCACCTTCTCTTTCTCACCCTCCTGCTGTTACTCTATGCAGGTGACATATCCCCTAACCCTGGCCCCACAACACATCCAATACTTCCCTCTCATCCTATCTCCATCACACATAAATCACCTCCCTGCAAGCCCAGCAACCTCATTCCCATAAACCCTCAGCGCCTGTCCTCCCTCTCCTGCGCCCTCTGGAACGCTCGCTCTGTGTGCAACAAACTCACAGCCATCCATGACCTCTTCCTTTCAAACTCCTTCAACCTCCTAGCTTTAACTGAAACCTGGCTAACACCCTCTGACACGGCCTCCGTTGCTGCTCTCTCACATGGTGGTCTACACTTGAGCCATACTCCCAGACCAGGTGAGAGAAATGGTGGTGGGGTCGGAATCCTGCTCTCTCCCATTACACCTACCAGCATCTCCCTCCACCTCCATCCCTCTCCTTCTCCTCCTTCGAGACACACTGCATCCGCCTGTTCTCTCCTCTGGCTCTCAGGGTGGCAGTCATCTACCGCCCACCGGGACCAACCTCCCAGTTCTTTGACCACTCTGCTACCTGGCTTTCTCACTTCCTGTCTTCTAATCTTCCATGCCTAATTCTCGGGGACTTCAACATTCCCTTCCTTCTGCCCCTGCTGCCTCCAAACTTCTTTCACTCACGTCCTCCCTTGGACTCACGCAATCCTCCCTCCTCCCTACCCACCGCGATGGTCACGCTATTGACCTTGTCTTTTCCAACCTCTGCTCCATTTCTGAGTTCACCTGTCGCCCTTTCCCCATCTCTGACCACCACCTTCTCTCTTTCAACCTATCTGGACTTCCTAAACACCCTGCTCCCCCACCCCGCACACATACTCGCAGAAATCTACATGCTTGTCATGCCCCGCTCCGCGGCCCACTCCCGGTCCAGACCGCCATGCTGGGAGAGGTGCTCTACTCACCCAAGATCCCTCGTGGCGCGTTGCTCCAAGTTCCTGGTCCGCAGGATGAAGAAGGAGAGCCAGGAGACACCCCACGCCGCCGACTGAATCCGAGTCCTGAAGAGGAGAGTGCGCACGCGCGAGAACAAACTCTCCTAAGTAGTCTAAAACCGGGTACTCTGGCGCCCTCGGCTGGCCGATTAGAGGTATTGCATGACACCTGCTCTGGAGATCCTCGAATGCCTCCCATTAACCTACCAAAATTCCAGGTACCTCAACTCCACCTACAATACCCAGGTGAAAGGTATTTTCATGATCCCATGAACCCTATTTAATTCCGCCTTCCTTCCCAGCACATTAACCAGGTTCTACTGTGCCCTCCGCCTCAGTTTCCTAGAGCTCCTCGTATCTTTGACCACGTTATCTTCAACCCTTCGACCCGGATTGTGCCACCGACTACGCTGCCTTCTTCAACCCTTCGACCCGGATTGTGCCACCGACTACGCTGCCTTCTTCAACCCTTCGAAACGGATTGTGCCACCGACTACACTGCCTTCTTCAACCCTTCGACCCGGAGTGTGCCACCGACTACGCTGCCTTCTTCAACCCTTCGACCCGGAGTGTGCCACCGACTACGCTGCCTTCTTCGACCCGGATTGTGCCACCGACTACGCTGCCTTCTTCAACCCTTCGACCGGAGTGTGCCACCGACTACGCTGCCTTCTTCAACCCTTCGACCCGGAGTGTGCCACCGACTACGCTGCCTTCTTCAACCCTTCGACCCGGAGTGTGCCACCGACTACGCTGCCTTCTTCAACCATTCGACCCGGATTGTGCCACCGACTACGCTGCCTTCTTCAACCTTCGACCCGGATTGCGCCACCGACTACGCTGCCTCCTTCGACCCGGATTGTGCCACAGACTACGCTGCTTTCTTCAACCCTTCGACCCGGATTGTGCCACCAACTACGCTGCCTTCTTCAACCCTTCGACCCGGATTGTGCCACCGACTACGCTGCCTTCTTCAACCCTTCGACCCGGATTGTGCCACCGACTACGCCATCATCTTCGTTACTTCCTGTTATTCTTTCTGGAACTTGCCTACGAATTTCATTCCAACCTTTTTGACTGTATTGTTTTCTGGACTTCAGTTACTGTTTATGATTCACTAAAGATTGCTTACTCTCCATCGTCTCATGATTTCCTTACTGTGGTGGAATGGAGTATCCGCCTGCGGTCCTGCTCTATCTGACCCCCTCTTTGGTGTTGCCAAGCCCGACTACCGAGTGCCACGGCACCCGGCGTCTCGAGCGGCTTGGGTAGAAGACCACATGGCGGTGGAGATCTGGAGAGTAGATGGGGCACCCACGGTGGAAATCCGCCCGACTACCGAGTGGCACGGCACTCGGCGTCTCGGGCAGCGGATCTACTGACCATTGAAAGGCTGGAGACGGTCTGCGTGGCGAACCGCGCTTCGGTAGAGTCTCCTTGAAGATGCAGGCATGGCGCTCAGCCGAGGTCCCGATTCGGGGTGGTTGCGGTATCCCAAGATACCGATTCAAGGTGGCGCAACGGCGCGGCGAATCAATGTTCTGCTGCGGAGTTAGAGTGACCCGTTCCTGGGTGGTGGTGATATGTAGCCGACGTGAAATGACAACACAAGGCAGAGCTATATGTTTCAAACACTCAGATGAACTGGCTCTTTTAATGAACAACGCCACTATTTATGCTGAAGTATAACAGTCACAATTTGCATACCCATACTAATTACTAGCACACCCATACTAATTAGATTATGTCAGTTATTTACAATCAACATTCTTCACAATCTCTTAGCCTTCAGCGCACACAACATTTGTATATCCATTGTTCCAGCACATCAGATTAAACACACACTATTAGAGATCCCTTAAATTAAACATGTACCTAGATAATGGGGAAAATCCCTGATGCATAAATTACACAGCAGCAAAACTTGTTTACTGGCTACAGAAAAACACATTTACCTACAGGAATAGAAGTATGTTTTAAAACCAAAGCTATGTCATTTCACTAAACTAAATTAAACTAAAACCAAACGATGTAAAGTATATTTAAAATCACACAGGGTACATCTTAATACAGCACATCAAGTAAAACCACATCTAGCAAGGAAAATAAACTGTTCATACATTGAAACGCACACTGCAAACGTTCAAAGGAAAACAAGGTCCTTTTAAAAATGTCTTGGATTTGAGTCCTGGGTCTCGCTGCGCCGAGCCCCTATGTCCCTTGTGTGACACTCCTCCCCCTTTCCAAAGTCCGACGAGCCCGGTTGGACCCACACGGGTCGTATAGGGGGAGTCGGGGCAGTCTCTGCGGCCCATAGTCCGTGGGCAAGAGGCGAGCCGCCAGGCTTCTCCAGTGGTGCTCGCGGCCGTGCCTGGCAGGTTGTAAGTCCTTCGGGGTACCCCCTCCGGAATAAGTGTCCCGTGGTTGGGGAGAGGTACCACCTGTGCCGTCTCCAGTGGTCTCGGGTACTCGGGGAAAAAGGGGGCTAAGACGGTGGCGGCAGAGGGCCTCCAGGCCAAAGGGTTGCAAAGAGGGGCAGGTTGGCAACCGGCTCTGCTCCGTCACCAGTGCGTCGGCTGGGGTGGTGAATGCTGGAGAAGAACCACCCGGCAGGAGAAGGACGTCCTCCATCTCTGGTGGGGTTGGTGGCTGCAAATCAACCCGCTCAGGGGAATCCTCCTTCTGCTCCTTGGTGCAAATAAGGGAGAGTGGACAGAGGCCAGATGCACTCTGCCCCGTTACCAGCGCCTCTGCTGGGCAGGCGGGTGCGGGAGCAACATCCAGCGGGGAAGATGAGGTCAAGGGCTGCACAACAATCAGCCCGGGGAAATCCTCCTTCTGCCCTTCGGGACAGAGGCCAGATGCACTCTGCCCCGTTGCCAGCTCTTCTGCTGGGGAGGTGGGTGACTGAACAACGTCCAGGGGGTCGGACGAGGTAAGCAGTTGTGGGGGAGACAGCCCCAGGGTATCCCCCTCCTGCTCCTCGGGACAGCTGGGAAAAGGTGGGCAGAGGCCAGCGGCACTCTGCCCCGTGGCCAGCTCTTCGGCTGGGTGGGGGTCTCCTTGCGGGAGGATGGTTTCTTCCATCCCCAGGGCGATCAATGGCTGCGAACAACCCAGCCCGGGGAAACCATCTGTCTGCTCCTCCTGGCAGACTGTGGGAAGTGGGCAGAGGCCAGCGGCGCTCTGTCCCGTGGCCAGCTCTTCGGCTGGGTGGGGGTCTCCTTGCAGGAGGATGGTTTCTTCCATCCCCAGGGCGATCAATGGCTGCGAGCAACCCAGCCCAGGGGAACCATCTGTCTGCTCCTCCTGGCAGACTGTGGGAAATGGGCAGAGGCCAGCGGTGCTCTGCCCCGTTGCCAGCTCTTCTGCTGGACCCGCGGATACGGCCACCATGTCTTCCTGCGGGTTTGAGGGAATCGCTTCTTCTGCGGTGGCCCCAGCGAGGACCCATGGGAGCGGCTCGGCCTCCCATGCTTCGGGGTCTCTCGGACTGTCGGTTTCTTCAGCCGGACAGTCCCACCAGGACATGGGACTCAGACCCAACTGCGGAACGCTGTCCAACAATCTCTTGTAGGCCTTTTCGAGCTCCCATTCTCGCTCCACCAGGAACTCCAGTTCCTCTAACTCAGAGTCCCTGCTATCGTACGGAAGTTCCTCTTCCCGTCGCTCCAGTATCTCCTCCGATCGCTCTTCTGTCTCTTCTCCGAACCCAGGGTCCTTGGCCATGCTCTCGTAAAGCAGCCCTGTGCCGCCGTAGTGGGGGCCTGCGGTGGAGGCGCCGTCGATGGTGCGGGGTAGCAGGGGGCCTATTAGCCACCGGAGCGCGCGGTATGCGGCGTCCAGTGCAATCTCCTGCTGCACCAGGTATTGGAGCTCTTTTTCCCACTCCTCCGGGGGTCGATCTTGCAGGAATGCTGATCTGGCGTTATACTGCACCTGGTAGATGACAGCGTCGGAGGGAACATGGACATCATGGTAGTCCCTTTCATGGTACAGGGCCTCGTACCAAAGTTCTTGGCGGATCTCGTCCCGCCACTCAAACCCAGTGGGCTCCACTGTGGACCCGTGGTACCGATCCAGGCCCTCCTGCAGCCTTCTCGGAAATTCCGCCCTCGAGTCCGCAAGGTTGCTGAGACAGTGGCACTGCCATTCGCTGGGGGGGTGTGGCGTCCTCGGATGCAGCTCCAGGCGAGCTGTAAGCCTCCATCAAAGGGTCGCTGGGATGTGCGGTGTCCTCAATTATAACTCCAGGCGCGCTGTAAATCACAAAAGAGGTATTGCTGGGGGGTGTAGATTCCCTGAATGAAGCTCCAGGCGGGCTGTAAACCTCGCACCAGGGTTCTACGGGGTAGGGTTCAGGGGTAAAGTATTCAATCCTTTTTGCACAGAGCGCTGCCCATCGCAGCTCGTGCTGACGGTCCTTCTCCTCATCTGCTTGGAAGTCCATCATCAGTCGTCTCACCGTGTCCTCGGAGGGGGTGAGGCCGAATCTTTCGAACATGAACCGAGCTCTCTGCCGAAGGTGCTCATTAGGGTCCTGAGCCAGGGTTGGGGTGCTTATCAGTCGCTGGTCCATCCTGGTAAGCTCCTTCACCAGGGTCTTCTTATTTTTGTTGCCGGGAGTTCCTCCCCGATTCTCCAACATGCCCCGCAGGACGTCCCGTCTGTAGGCACTGTACCCCGCCATGGCGAGGGTCTTCTTGGGGGGTGCAGAGAGCTTATCCCACCGCTGCCACCAGTGTGGCGGAATGGAGTATCCGCCTGCGGTCCTGCTCTATCTGACCCCCTCTTTGGTGTTGCCAAGCCCGACTACCGAGTGCCACGGCACCCGGCGTCTCGAGCGGCTTGGGTAGAAGACCACATGGCGGTGGAGATCTGGAGAGTAGATGGGGCACCCACGGTGGAAATCCCGCCCGACTACCGAGTGGCACGGCACTCGGTGTCTCGGGCAGCGGATCTACTGACCATTGAAAGGCTGGAGACGGTCTGCGTGGCGAACCGCGCTTCGGTAGAGTCTCCTTGAAGATGCAGGCACGGCGCTCAGCCGAGGTCCCGATTCGGGGTGGTTGCGGTATCCCAAGATACCGATTCAAGGTGGCGCAATGGCGCGGCGAATCGATGTTCTGCTGCGGAGTTAGAGTGACCCATTCCTGGGTGGTGGTGATATGTAGCCGACGTGAAATGACAACACCAGGCAGAGCTATATGTTTCAAACACTCAGATGAACTGGCTCTTTTAATGAACAACGCCACTATTTATGCTGAAGTATAACAGTCACAATTTGCATACCCATACTAATTACTAGCACACCCATACTAATTAGATTATGTCAATTATTTACAATCAACATTCTTCACATTCTCCTAGCCTTCAGCGCACACAACATTTGTATATCCATTGTTCCAGCACATCAGATTAAACACACACTATCAGAGATCGCTTAAATGAAACATGTACCTAGATAATGGGGAAAATCCCTGACGCATAAATTACACAGCAGCAAAACTTGTTTACTGGCTACAGAAAAACACATTTACCTACAGGAATATAAGTATGTTTTAAAACCAAAGCTATGTCATTTCACTAAACTAAATTAAACTAAAACCAAACGATGTAAAGTATATTTAAAATCACACAGGGTACATCTTAATACAGCACATCAAGTAAAACCACATCTAGCAAGGAAAATAAACTGTTCATACATTGAAACGCACACTGCAAACGTTCAAAGGAAAACAAGGTCCTTTTAAAAATGTCTTGGATTTGAGTCCTGGGTCTCGCTGCGCCGAGCCCCGATGTCCCTTGCGGGACACTTACCCACAGCTTGCCATTGGGTTCCATACTCACACTTCACAGGGGACTCAAACCCTGCATTACAGAAGAACCTGGTTCATCATGGAACCCGCAAGCACAGCTCAAGTCCTTGCTATTCTCACTGAGCAGATGGCCGCCCTGGCTAAGACGGTACAGAGCCTACAGACCAGCCAGGAGACTTTACTCCACAGAGAGAGGAGTCGCGCCGAAGCCACGGCACTGCCTCCTTCACCCTCCGGCTCCATCATCCAACAAGCTGAACTCCATACTCCAGAACCCAGAGCCAACGCACCTGACCGGTTTTCCAGTGATCGCACAAGGTACCGCACCTTTATTACTGCCTGTGAACTTATGTTTTCTCTTTGTCCCCGTACTTATGGATCCAATTCCGTAAAGGTGCGTTCAGCCATCTCGTTGATGTCCGGAGCTCCACAGGACTGGTCCTTCCAACTCCTACGTGAAGGGAGTCCTCTTCTATCCTCCTGGAATTCCTTTGTCCAAGCCATGAACCCTATATATGATGATCCTCTGCGTTCATCAACTGCATTATCCACCATTCGACATCTGCGACAAGGACGACGACCAGTGGAGGACTACATCTCCGAATTTCGAGCCGTGGCTGCAGACACAGGCCTGAACGACGTAGGTCTTAGAGATCATTTCCGTTATGGCCTCTCTGATCAGCTAAAGGATGAACTGGCTCGAATAGGAGTACCCACAACACTGGACGCCATGATCCTGCAATCTCTAACCCTGGACCAACGCTTCAGAGAAAGACGGCAGGAGAGACTGGCCGCCGCTCCTTCCCTACCTGCCGGCGGTCTGAAACCCCTTCTACGACCTCTGTCAAACCTCCCAACTCCACTCCTTCGCTCCCCGAACCTATGGAGATTGGTCTAGCACGAGGCCCCCCTGTCCTCTGCCGAACGAAGCAGACGACGCACTCAAAACCTCTGCCTGTACTGCGGTCAGCCTGGTCACCTTCTACATAGCTGTCCTATACGACCACCGCTTCCTTCCGACGGAGGTAAGAACCATCCTTCCTTAATTTCACTTCAATGTTTATTTGGTTCCGCCTCCGCTCATCTGACCATTCCTGTCATCCTGCAGTGGGGAGATAGAAGTGTGAACGTGTCCGCCATCATAGACTCCGGAGCTAGTAACAACTTCTTCGATCTCACCCTCGCCACCTCCCTAGCGGTTCCTACACGACCAAAGACGACTCCCACGCCTTTACAAATGGTCGATGGAAGCACTCTACGTACTGGTCCCATCACCCATGAAACCACTCCTCTGTTGCTGCTCATCGGAATCAAGCACCAAGAACACCTTCAGTGGGACATTGTACCTTCCCCTTTGTTCCCTCTGGTTTTAGGGCTTCCTTGGCTCCGTACCCATAACCCTTCCATCGACTGGTCCTCCAATACCTTCTCTTTTCCCTCTCATCATTGTCAACACTTCTGTATGAACGGGTATACCACCGAAAAGATCGTTTTTTCTACCTATCCAGCTTCTGAATTACCGGCCAAATATTCTGACTTTCAGGATGTGTTTGAGAAGAGAGGGGCGGACACACTACCTCCACACAGAGAATACGATTGCCCCATTGACCTCCTTCCAGGAGCACCCATACCCCATGGACGCATTTACAACTTGTCCGTTCCTGAATCTCAATCCGTGAAGGAGTAGATTGAGGACGGGCTCCAAAAAGGATTCATACGTCACTCTACTTCACCTGCCGGGGCCGGTATCTTCTTTGTCGGGAAAAGAGATGGTGGACTCCGACCATGCGTCGACTATAGAGCATTGAACGCAATCACGGTACGTAACCGTTACCCGTTACCACTGATCCCCGAACTGCTGGATCGAGTGAAGGATGCTTGTATTTTCACTAAAATTGATCTTCGAGGAGCCTATAATTTGGTGCGCATGAGACGGGGGGACGAGTGGAAGACCGCTTTCCGTTCTCGATACGGTCACTTTGAGTATCGCGTCATGCCATTCGGCTTGTGCAACGCCCCAGCCGCCTTTCAACATTTCCTCAATGACATCTTTCGTGACATCCTGGATACCTTCCTGGTGATTTACTTGGACGATCTACTGATATTCTCCCGCTCTCTCCAAGAGCACGAAAAGCACGTCTGACTCGTCCTATCTCGCCTCCGTCAATACAAATTATATGGAAAGATCAAAAAAAGCACCTTCGAGGCTCCCTCCATCGAGTTTCTGGGATACATCCTGTCACCGGGGCACGTCGAGATGGATAAAACCAAAGTCAAGGCCATCCTCGATTGGCCAACACCCAAAGACAAAAAGGGGGTCCAACAGTTCATGGGATTTGCCAACTTCTACCGCCGCTTCATCCGATCCTTCTCACACCTTAGCGCACCTATTACATCACTATTCAAAAAGGATGTGCGATTTCAATGGTCTACGGAGGCTCAGCAGGCCTTCGAAAGACTTAAGGAAAGCTTCACCCAGGCACCCATTCTAAAACAACCTGAAATTCACCTCCCATACTACCTAGAAACAGAGGCCTCCGACATTGCTTTAGGAGCAATCTTGTGCCAGAAGTTCGGGGATAAGAAACTCCTGCATCCAGTAGCCTTCTACTCCAGACGCCTCAATTCTGCCGAACAAAACTACAACATAGGTGAGAAAGAGTTGCTGGCGATTAAAAATGCTCTCGAAGAATGGAGACACCTTCTTGAAGGAGCAACACATCCTGTGACAGTTTTCATCGACCATCGCAACCTTGAATATCTCCGTACCGCCAAACGACTCCGACCCCGACAGGCCAGGTGGGCACTTTTCTTCTCTCGCTTCTCACTGCTCATTCATTACCTACCGACCTGGAACAAGAAATGGAAAGGTGGATGCCCTCTCCCGTCAGTATGATTCCAGCACCCCCACTACCACAGCTCCTAACGACACTATCCTGTCTGGTAGCTTCTTTTGTGCCACAAAAGACACTCTAATGGAACACATACGAAGACACAGCCGAAATCCACCAACTAACATCCAGGGGCTCATTCCCATCGAAGGATTCCTGTACCACGAGAAACAGATATATGCACCTCCTGAGGCCCGTCTACAAGTTCTACAACATGCGCACGATATCCCAGCTTCCGGACATGGGGGTGTCAAGAAGACCATAAACACCGTACAACGATACTTTTGGTGGCCCTCCGTCAAGAAGGACATTGCCGCCTTTGTCCTTTCCTGTCCTGTCTGTGCACGAAACAAACAACCACAAGCTCGTCCTGCCGGCCTTCTACAACCCCTAGCGCTTCCACTGCATCCATGGAAAGACCTCTCGATGGATTTCATCGTAGACCTGCCTCCCTCACGTCAACATACAACTATCTTTGTAGTAGTAGACCGTTGTACGAAGATGGCCCACTTCATACCGGCGATAGGTCTCCCTACTGCTGCCCGCACGGCTACCCTCTTTATCAGAGAAATATTCCGACTACATGGCATCCCTCATTCCATCGTCTCAGACAGGGGATCCCAATTCACTTCCCGGTTCTGGTCTCAAATGTGTCGTAGCCTAAAAATTACTAGATATCTCTCTTCTGCATTGCATCCCCAGAGCAACAGTCAAACCGAACGGACGAACCAGACCTTGGAACAGTATCTTCGCTGTTACACCACACACCTCCAAGATGACTGGCTGGACATCTTGCAACTCGCTGAGTTCGCCTATAACAACCAGGTACATTCGTCAACTCGCCTTTCTCCTTTTTATGCCAACTATGGATATCATCCCGATATTCTACCCGACATACCTCTGAACACTCCGGTTCCTGAAGTATCAAACCGACTAAGACCCCTACGTCTCCAGTTACGAACGTTACGCCAACAACTACAACTGGCTCAAGACAACCAGAAAAAGTATGCGGACCGTAACCGAAGACCTGCTCGCAATACACACCCGGAGACAAAGTATTGCTATCCACTGCCCATCTCCGATTGGACTGCCCATCTAAGAAATTGGGGCCCCGCTTCATCGGCCCTTTCCAGGTCCTCAAAATGGTCAATCCTGTGGCAGCCCATTTAACTCTTCCTTCCTCCTACAAGATTCACCCAGTTTTTCATGTCTCCCTCCTAAAGCCTTGGCGTGAAAATCCTTTTCCTGGACGACACACCGACCCGGTCCCTCCCGTGTCTGTGTCCGGAGAAGAAGAGTACGAGGTCTCGAAGATCCTAGACTCCCGGCTCCGCTATGGCAAGTTGGAATACCTGGTTCACTGGAAGGGTTACGGTCCTGAAGACCGATCCTGGGTACCTGACACCGATATCCATGCTCCAACTAAGGTTCGTGCCTTTCACCTTCGTTACCCTTCCAAGCCGTCAGCGAAGCGCACCCGGGGGTCGCGCCTTGGTGGGGGGTCCTGTCATGCCCCGCTCCGCGGCCCACTCCCGGTCCAAACCGCCATGCTGGGAGAGGTGCTCTACTCACTCAAGATCCCTCGTGGCGCGTCGCTCCAAGTTCCTGGTCCGCAGGATGAAGAGGGAGAGCCAGGAGACACCCCACGCCACGACTGAATCCGAGTCCTGAAGAGGAGAGTGCGCACGCGCAAGAACAAACTCTCCTAAGTAGTCTAAAACCGGGTACTCTGGCGCCCTCGGCTGGCCGATTAGAGGTACTGCATGACACCTGCTCTGGAGATCCTCGAATGCCTCCCATTAACCTACCAAAATTCCAGGTACCTCAACTCCACCTACAATACCCAGGTGAAAGGTATTTCCATGATCCCATGAACCCTATTTAATTCCGCCTTCCTTCCCAGCACATTAACCAGGTTCTACTGTGCCTTCCGCCTCAGTTTCCTAGTGCTCCTCGTATCCTTGACCACGTTATCTTCAACCCTTCGACCCGGATTGTGCCACCGACTACGCTGCCCTCTTCAACCCTTCGACCCGGATTGTGCCACCGACTACGCTGCCTTCTTCAACCCTTCGACCCGGATTGTGCCACCGACTACGCTGCCTTCTTCAACCCTTCGACCCGGATTGTGCCACCGACTACGCTGCCTTCTTCAACCCTTCGACCCGGGTTGCCACCGACTACGCTGCCTTCTTCAACCCTTCGACCCGGATTGTGCCACCGACTACGCTGCCTTCTTCAACCCTTCGACCCGGATTGTGTCACCGACTACACTGCCTTCTTCAACCTTCGACCTGGAGTGTGCCACCGACTACGCTGCCTTCTTCAACCCTTCGACCCGGATTGTGCCACGGACTACGCTGCCTTCTTCAACCCTTCGACCCGGATTGTGCCACCGACTACGCTGCCTTCTTCAACCCTTCGACCCGGATTGTGCCACCGACTACGCTGCCTTCTTCAACCCTTCGACCCGGAGTGTGCCACCGACTACGGTGCCTTCTTCAACCCTTCGACCCGGATTGTGCCACCGACTACGCTGCCTTCTTCAACCCTTCGACCCGGATGTGGTCACCGACTACACTGCCTTCTTCAACCCTTCGACCTGGAGTGTGCCACCGACTACGCTGCCTTCTTCAACCCTTCGACCCGGAGTGTGCCACCGACTACGCTGCCTTCTTCAACCCTTCGACCCGGATTGTGCCACCGACTACGCTGCCTTCTTCAACCTTCAACCCGGATTGCGCCACCGACTACGCTGCCTCCTTCGACCCGGATTGTGCCACCGACTACGCTGCCTTCTTCAACCCTTCGACCCGGATTGTGCCACCAACTACGCTGCCTTCTTCAACCCTTCGACCCGGATTGTGCCACCGACTACGCCATCATCTTCGTTACTTCCTGTTATTCTTTCTGGAACTTGCCTACGAATTTCATTCCAACCTTTTTGACTGTATTGTTTTCTGGACTTCAGTTACTGTTTATGATTCACTAAAGATTGCTTACTCTCCATCGTCTCCTGATTTCCTTACCCACAGCTTGCCATTGGGTTCCATACTCACACTTCACAGGGGACTCAAACCCTGCATTACAATACTGTGGATCCCCATCAATTCTCCAATCTACTTCACCACCTCCCTTACACCTCATCCTTCACCTGCCCTGATGCTGCCGCTAATCACTACAACACTACGCTTATCTCTGCTCTAGACACTCTTGCTCCTCTTCGACTCTGTAAGGCCCTGCGCCACCAGCTTCAGCCCTGGCACACCCTCCAGACGTGCTACCTGCAAAGATGCTCCCGCACTGCAGAGCGTGCCTGGAGGAAATCCCGCTCTGAAGCAGATTTTGTTCACTTCAAGTTTATTCTCCGGTCATACACCTCTGCCCTCCACTTGGCCAAACAATCCTTCTTCTCATCTCTTATATCTACTCTGTCCTCCAACACTAAACGGCTCTGGTCCACCTTCAACACCCTCCTCTACCCACCTGCACATCCCCCCTCAGCTGCCTTCAGAGCTCAAGACCTGGCAGACTACTTCCTCAGTAAAACTCCAACTATCAGAAGCAACATCCCAACACAAGACAGTTATCTGCCACCTCCACTCCCAGAGGTCCCCTCTGCCACCCTCTGCCGCTTCCTCCCAGCCACTGATGAGGAAGTCAATTCCTTATTGTCCTCCTCACATCTCACTACATGCCCGCTCGACCCCATTCCCTCACATGTAATTCCCCCCATCTCCTCCTCCCTTACCCCTGCTCTCACACACATCTTCAACCTATCTCTCTCCACTGGCTCCTTCCCATCCGCCTTCAAACACGCGCTAGTTACCCCTTTACTAAAGAAACCATTCCTCGATCCCAACTCTCCATCCAACTACCACCCTGTATCCCCGCTTCCCTTTACCTCTAAGCTCTTAGAAAAACTAGTCTTCAACCGCCTCTCCCTCTTCCTGTCCTCAAATTCCCTGCTTGACCCCCTGTAATCTGGCTTCCGTCCCCTACACTCAACTGAAACTGCCCTCACCAAAGTCACCAACGACCTCCTAACTGCTAAAAAACACGGCCACTATTCTATTCTCATCCTGCTTGACCTCTCGGCTGCTTTTGACACTGTTGACCACCCCCTCCTTCTACAGACCCTCAACTCTCTGGGTCTCGGTGACACTGCACTTCGCTTGGATTGACTCCTATTTATCCAACAGGTCCTTCTGTGTGTCCTTTGCTGGTAACTCCTCCTCTTCATTGCCTCTATCTGTTGGTGTACCTCAAGGCTCTGTCCTTGGTCCTCTGCTCTTTTCCATCTACACCTCCTCCCTGGGCAAAATCATCAACAGCTTTGGCTTTAATTACCACCTCTACGCTGATGACACTCAGATCTACCTCTACCCCTGATCTCTCTCCCCCTGTCCTTTCCAAAGTCAGTGACTGCTTATCTGGCATCTCCTCCTGGATGGCCTCCCACCACCTAAAGATCAACATGTCAAAGACTGAGCTCCTACTTATTCCTCCCTCCAATGCCTCCCCACCTCCTGACTTCTCTATCACGGTGGAGGGTATCACCATCTCCCCATCAAACCAAGTTCGCGGTCTTGGAGTTACACTTGACTCTGCTCTTTCCTTCATCCCCCACATCCAGTCTCTTTCCTCCTCCTGCCATACCAACTGTGTAATATTTCCAGAATTCGGCCATTTCTTACCGCTGTCACCACAAAACAACTCATACACGCCCTGGTAATCTCCCGACTCGACTATTGCAATAATCTCTTATCTGGCCTCCCTCTGTCCCACCTCTCCCCCCTACAATCCATCCTGAACGCCTCCGCCAGGCTAATTCACCTCACCCGCCGCTCTGTCTCTGCCGCTCCCCTCTGCGAGTCCCTTCACTGGCTCCCCATCTACTGCAGAATTAAGTTCAAAATCCTTATCCTTACCTACAAAACCCTCACTAACTCAGCTCTCCACTACCTGTCCTCACTAATCACCAAATACACCCCAGCCGCTCCCTAAGGTCAAACAGTGACCTGCGCCTAGCTTCTCCCCGCATCACCTCTTCCCATGATAGACTGCAGGATTTCTCACGAGCAGCCCCCACTCTCTGGAACGCTCTCCCTCGTACTGTCAGACTTTCCCCTAACTTCTCTTCCTTCAAACGCTCCCTGAAAACATTCCTATTTAGGGAAGCCTACCCCCGACTCACTGACGCAACCATCAATCACTCTCACCTTACAGTCCTCTCCTCCTGTTTCCAACCCCAACCCTCCTAGATTGTGAGTTCCTACGGGAATAGGACCTCATCTCCTCCTGTACTGTTTGTCAAATGTTGTTCAATGTATTGTAACCCTGTCTATACTGTGCCTATTGCACAGCGCTGCGGAATATGCTGGCGCTGTATAAATAAAAAATAATAATAAATGAGCGGCGTGCGTTCCACACCTCGAATCGCAACAGTTTTTGTTATTGCGAGGGCGCCGCCATCTCGCGCATGCACTGTAGACGCGTTGCGTTCCATGGTGCGGGTCAAACCACACTTCCGGTACGTCCGTATGTTCCATAGTATCCTCTGCCGACCCAGTCATCAAGGCGAAGTAACCAGTGTCCATTCTCTTCAATGCATCAATCGGGGATCTCGAAAAGTTTAACATACGACTTAGATAAATAAAGGGAACTCTATATAAGAGAAAGATGGTAATTAGACCTAATCTGCCTGGTTGTATATTCTGAGGCTTCCCCAACTCGACAGAGTTAACAGTACTGATGCATATATAATAATTGGAAATAGAATGGATAATGTATATAGATGGAATGGTGTAAAAGAACTATATATATGAGATTATTGTGCGTTAACTAGAGGGGGTGGTCTACCTTATCTAGACTCCCCTCCAAAAACGAAGCGGGGAGCCTAGGTAGTAACTCTAGGCGATAATGCATCCCTAGTGAAATGTAGGAAAACTGTGGTATAGCAGTCTAAGAGTGGAAGAAAGCAAATTGGTGTGACGACCCAAAGGCCTGGCAATAACTGAAGTGTAACTACCCCTATGAGCTTCTTCTGATGAGTGGAAAAGTGCATCTATAAAGTAATGTGAATGACCGTAAAAGGCCGGGAATATAGTTATTATTCTAAGATACGGATGATTCGAACAAAGCAAGGTGTAGTCTCTATACCTGTCAGGTTTAGTACCTTACAGGTACTTGCCTTTCAGGTGATGAGGCCGTTATGCAGGTCTCGGGGATGCACACACTTGTGGGAGAGGAGAACAACACAGGAGGGCTGTGGGACAGGGTACACTGGAAACTCACAGGTTGGCTGAGGGTAATGAGGATCGCAATCCTTGAGTCCAGATACGAGGGTCATTGCTCCTGGGAGAGCACGGTGGGAAGGGTCGTTGCTCCTGGGAGAGCACGTGGGTAGGGTATTTGCTCCTGGGAGAGCATAGTCAGTATTGGGGGGTCTTGGAGCAGGGGAAACACAATGAGTAGATAGGGAGAGCAGGTTTCTGGAGCTTGATATTTGCAGGTCTTGTTCATAGGAAGAGCAGACAACAATGAAAACTGTGGGAAGGTAGGACGGAACTTTTATTGATTAGCCTCGGGTGTATCACGTGTCCTGAGGTGTGTGTGTTAGGTGCATTAACTGTTTCTATACACTGGTGCTGAGAAGGGCAGCACCTTTCATGCAGCTGCCACTTGCATGGAATCACACAGGAACGGACAGGTACGGTCCTGACAATACCGAATGTAATAATAATTATTAAGAAGAGACGACTGACGTCTCTATGAAACGTGAATAATAAATCTATAAAAAATGTAAGATGTGGAAAAACATTCCATATAGGAATTACTGTATGTGTAAATAATAAGAAAAAGGGGTTTACATGTGATATTGATCAATGGATATGTTGTGAAATACTGTAATAAAACGCAAATTGTGCAGAGTATAGCTATAATTACAAAATCTTGTATAACCACTGTCCTCCCAATGTGGAATTGGAGGAGCCTCCAGTATTCTTACAGAAAGTGAATAACCTCGAAATCGTCACTCAGACTATTTGGCATTAATGTGCCATTTTCAAAAATATGCCTCATTTCTTCTTTCCCTAATTTATTAGGTAGATCTTCCTCGGTCTCCATTTTTTAAATCTGTTTTATCGCCCAAAATTTTACGCCTATAGGTTAACTATTGTGGTGTGTTTTACAATGGAGAGAAACTGAATGTTTCTCATAACCATTTCTGATATTCCTGGTGTGTTCTGCTATTCTAACATTGAGGGCCCTTTTTGTGCGGCCTATGTAGACCAAGCCACAGGGGCATTCTAACATATAGATGACATTCTTTGAGCAGCAATTCAAGATACCCTTTATTTTAATGACTTTATTCTGTTTACGATTGAAATATGAATTAATGAGGTTCTTTTTATTACCAGTGGATCTGCAAGCCAAGCATGCGCCACATTGATAGAAGCCTTCTTCAAGTCCGAAATGATTTTTAACGGTGTTATACTTTTTCTTGGTTTTGCTATGCACCAAGTTAGATTTAATGTTTTTGGTCCCTCTAAACACTATCTTAGGGCCTATCCCTATATATTCTTTTAAAACTACATAATTTCTAAGGATCGGCCAATGTTTCTTAACCCCTTAAGGACGGGAGTAATTTTACAAGTTTGGAACACTTTTGAACACTGCTAAAAGTAGAATTTCAGCTATTCGCTGTTCAACCATAATTTACCTCTTACATATTAAGTGTACCCACCCT
The DNA here is from genome assembly GCA_009667805.1 of Leptobrachium leishanense. Taxonomy (NCBI): domain Eukaryota; kingdom Metazoa; phylum Chordata; class Amphibia; order Anura; family Megophryidae; genus Leptobrachium; species Leptobrachium leishanense. The sequence goes on from CM019064.1 coordinate 1,617,097, forward strand.
TATTATATATCATTGTGTTCAGGAGAAATAGGGCTTTCATTTTCCATCAAAGATTTATATATAAAATATATTATAGTATGAAAAAAACCCTAAAAACTATGAGAAAAAAGGAAATTTTGCTATTTTCAAGGTTCTCCATTGTATTTTTAGTGTGAATGACATTGTACGCTTAGCATTAAATGAAATAAAATACAAATATTTCTGGTCGGCAATGTCTTACGAGTTCAACGGTACCCCCCATGTAGAGGTTTTAGGAGGTTTTGGAAAGTTACAGGGTCAAATATAGAGTTTGCCCATTTCACGTTTTACAACTTGAAATTTGCCAGATTGGTTTCCTGGCCCTATGTTGACTTTGAGAGGTTATGGCAGCCCAGGTATGAAAAGTACCCCAACATGTCATACCATTTTGAAAAGTAGACAACCCAGGATATTCCAAATGGTGTACATTTCGTTTTTTTATAGTAGTCACTTAGTCGCAAACTTGGTCTTCCTGTTTGTGTTTTGCATTTTTCACACAAAAACTGTTATTTTACTGATGATATCATGCTTCCTCGACATTTTACTGGCCTAAAAAACTCATATTTCTAGTCGGCAATGTCTTACAAGTTCAACGGTACCCCCGATGTAGAGGTTTTATGAGGTTTTGGAAAGTTAGAGGGTCAAATATAGAGTTTGCCCATTTCACGTTTTACAACTTGAAATTTGCCAGATTGGTTTCCTGGCCCTATGTTGACTTTGAGAGGTTATGGCAGCCCAGGTATGAAAAGTACCCCAACATGTCATACCATTTTGAAAAGTAGACAACCCAGGCTATTCCAAATGGTGTACGTTTCGTTTTTTATAGTAGTCACTTAGTTGCAAACTTGGTCTTCATGTTTGTGTTTTGCATTTTTCACACAAAAACTGTTATTTTGCTGCTAATATCATGCTCAGTCAACCTTTTACTGGCCTACATCATTGATATTTGTGGTCGGCAAGGTCTTACGAGTTCAACGGTACCCCCCATGTAGAGGTTTTATGAGGTTTTGGAAAGTTAGAGGGTCAAATACAGAGTTTGCCCTTTTCCCGTTTTACAACTTGAAATTTGCCAGATTGGTTTCCTGGCCCTATGTTGACTTTGAGAGGTTATGGCAGCCCAGGTATGAAAAGTACCCCAACATGTCATACCATTTTGAAAAGTAGACAACCCAGGCTATTCCAAATGGTGTACTTTTCGTTTTTTTATAGTAGTCACTTAGTTGCAAACTTGGTCTTCATGTTTGTGTTTTGCATTTTTCACAGAAAAACTGTTATTTTACTGATGATATCATGCTCAGTCAACCTTTTACTGGCCTACAACATTGATATTTGTGGTTGGCAATGTGTTACGAGTTCAACGGTACCCCCATGTTGCATTTTTATTTGCTTTTTGGAAAGTTACACGGTCAAATGTTGAGTTTGCCCATTTCAGGTTCAACAACTTGAAATTTGCCAGATTGGTTTGCTGGGCCTAGGTTGAATTTGAGAGGGTATGGCAGCCCAGGTATAAAAAGTACCCCATCATGGCATATCATTTTGAGAAGTAGACAACCCAGAGTGTTGAAAATGGGGTATGTCCAGTTTTGTAAAGTAGCCACTTAGTCTTCATGATTGTGTTTTGCATTTGTTTTACACGAAAACTGTTATTTTGCTGCTAATATCCTACTCGGTCAACCTTTTACTGGCCTAAAACATTGATATTTGTGTTTGGCAATGTGTTACGAGTTCAACGGTACCCCCATGTTGTATTTTTATTTAGTTTTTTGGTAATTTGACAAGTGATTTTCAGGATTTATGTCGACTTTGAGAGAACATGGCACGCCAAGAAAGAATATTGCTCCAAAGATGACATGCCAATGATTCTAAAGTAGTATTTTGAGTTGTTTGGTGCAGCCACTTTAGAATAGCTGGGCTTAACGTATACAGAGACAGGCCAAATTCAGGGGATTCCAGAAGTCAGAGTAGTCGTTATAACAAGCCAATGAGTCGGTACAGGCAGCAAACAAAGAGTAGTCGGTATAACAAGCAAATGAGTCGGTACAGGCAGCAAACAAAGAGTAGTCAGTATAACAAGCCAATGAGTCGGTACAGGCAGCAAACAAAGAGTAGTCGGTATAACAAGCCAATGAGTCGGTACAGGCAGCAAACAAAGAGTAGTCGGTAATAACAAGCCAATGAGTCGGTACAGGCAGCAAAGGGTAATCGGGACAAAGCAGAAAAGGGGATTTAGTAATTTAGCTCTGTGTGATAAATTTGAAGCACTCGTTATGCAGAGGCCAGGTACAGATGGGCAGGTAGGGCAATAATAACTAGAATCCTTTCGGATTCCTTTCTTGCGGCAGACACAACACTTTTTCTGGGGGGACTTTTTACAGCGGGTGGGAGGGACTCGGGAAGGAAAGTGTCTGCCGCTTAATCTTTGGAGATCTCCTGATTCCAAAGCGGATGTAACGGGGCCGGGGTTAGGATAAGTTGGGATATGATCTCAAGCATGAATTCTAGGAAGGGATATGGCTTTTGTACTGCTGCCTGCTTGTAGAGCACGTACGCATTGAAAATTGCTATCTCGGTCAAATAGATGGCAATCTTCTTGTACCATGCCCTAGTCTTTCGGTTCACCAGATAAGGCTGTATACATTGATCAGCCAAGTCTACTCCCCCCATAAACTTGCTGTAATCTACAATGCATTTGGCTTTTCCAGTGGCTCAGTCCTCCTCTCACAGGCACTGGCACTGTACTTTCGTCGTGCACTGTAGATAGCATGTATACATCCTTCTTATCGGTGAACTGAAGGGCTAGCACTTCTTCCTGACGTAGAGATGAAGAGGAGCCTCTACTTTTTTTTGCCTGCTGTCAGGATTTGGGGAAAACCTCTGCGATTCTTCAGCACTGTGCCACACGCAAGGGTCTCAAAACAATATAAATTTTTAAATAGGTCGATACTGGTGTAATAGTTATCGACCCATAAATGATAGCCCTTATTGAACAGGGGATAGACCAGATCCCACACAATTTTTCCACTGGTGCCAATACAATCGGGGCATCCTGGGGGGGGTCAAGGTGGCTATCTTTCCCTTCGTATATTCTAAACGCCCAGGTGTAGCCTGTTGTGGACTCACACAATTTATAAAATTTGACGCCATACCGGGATCGCTTGCTTGGGATATACTGCTTGAAGAGCAGTCTGCCTTTAAATTTCATAAGGGACTCGTTGTCACGAGCCTGGCCTAGCAGATGTGCAGAAATGTGGGTGTGAGCCCAAGGTGCAGTAAACGTATTAGAAAAGGCAGGATACAGGGTAACAAGGTTTATTTGTGAATACAAATAAACTGACAACAGACCAGGAAAATAAACAATGGATATGGAACATATAATCAGGCGTAGGTACAATATAGGAATAGGCAATAGAGTGGTCAAGAATAGCAGAGATCTGGTACACGGGTATATCAATAATGGAAAACAGAGGGTACAGGGGGCAATGGAGGATACCAGTAGAGAATGTCCATAAATAGCAGAGGGTGAGCAGGAAGGTCTGTGGATCAAGAGCAGGAGGGGTTCCAGGCAAGGATCTGTGGAAGGCAGGTCTGCACTAGCTAAGCTAGGAACTACAATGAGGAACCGTGGGATCAGGGGTGTAGCTTCCTCATATGCAGGATCAATTAGGGAGATGAACAGCAGGTGTGGTACCATGTCCATTATGCAAATTGTAGTTCAAGAAGTGTATAGAGGAAAAGTCCTGAAACCTGCATATATGCAAAACAGGGCACAAGGAAAACAAGAGGGCGCCAGAGGGTCTGGGGGTTCGGACCGTGACAGTACCCCCCGGCAAGGGGCAACCTCCGGGTGCCCCAGATGTGGCTGAAGACAGGCAGGTGCAATGGTCATAACGCGAGGCGAACCCCAGAAAGTTCCAAGAATCAGGGATCTGAGGAATCAGTCTAACTGGAGTCATCCGAATAGACGTCGAGGGTTCTCCAGAGCTCGGGGTAGCGCCCGAGCACTGCCAAGTACTCCTCCCGGACCAACACACCAGAGGGCGTCCTGGCGTAGCCCGGAGGGGCAGGACCTGTAGCAGGGTACATTTTGCCAGTCCAACTACCCGGATCCTGGAAGTCCTCATTGAGAGCAAGAAGAATAGCCCTTTCAGAACCAGCATCGGGAATTGTGTCACGGGCACAGCTCGGCGGTGACACTTTGGTTGCAGGGCTCGGTGGGGCAGCGCCCTTGGCGTGGACCAGTGGGGCAGCGCCCTTGGCGTGGACCAGTGGGGCAGCGCCCTTGGAACGGCTCGGTGGGGCAGCGCCCTTGGCGTGGACCAGTGGGGCAGCGCCCTTGGCGTGGACCAGTGGGGCAGCGCCCTTGGAACGGCTCGGTGGGGCAGCGCCCTTGGCGTGGACCAGTGGGGCAGCGCCCTTGGCACGGCTCGGTGGGGCAGCGCCCTTGGCGTGGACCAGTGGGGCAGCGCCCTCGGCACAGCTCGGTGGGGCAGCGCCCTCGGCACAGCTCGATGGGGCAGCACCCTCGGCGATGACCGGTGGCTCTTGGACCTGGACCTCGGTACAGCACGGCTCTTGGACCTGGACCTCGGTACAGCACGGCTCTTGGACCTGGACCTCGGTACAGCACGGCTCTTGGACCTGGACCTCGGTACAGCACGGCTCTTGGACCTGGAC